>CM021101.1:53964847-54068783 GCA_007115665.2 Sequoiadendron giganteum | reverse complement strand
CAACCCTTAAACCCTAATCCCTCAACCCTCAACCCTTAAACTTGAATCCCTCAACCCCTATACCCTCTTAATCCCTCAAACCTCAACCCTAAACCCTTAAACCCTATCCCCTCAACCCCTATACCCTCTTAATCCCTCAAACCTCAACCCTTAAACTCTAATCCCTTAACCCCTATACCCTCTTAATCCCTCAACCCTTAAGCCTCATCCCTTAAACCCTAATCCCTTGACCCCTATAATCTCTTAATCCCTAAACACTCAATCATCAACCCTTAGACCCTAATCCCTTAACCCCTATACCCTCTTAATATCTTAAACCTCAACCCCAATAGCCTCTTAATCCCTCAACCCACAATCCTTAAACCCTAATCCCTCAACTCCTATACCCTCTTAATCCCTCAACCCTCAACCCTTAAACCCTAATCCCTCAACCCTTATATTCTCTTAATCCCTCAAATCTCAACCCTTAAACCCTAATCGCTCAACCCCTATACCTTCTTAATCCCTCGACCCTCAACCCTTAAACCCTAATCCCCCAACCCCTATACCCTCTTAATCCCTCAACCCTCAACCCTTAAACCCTAATTCATCAACCCCTATACCCTCTTAATCCCTCAACCCATAATTCTTAAACCCTAATCTATCAACCACTATACCCTCTTGATCTCTCAACCGTCAACCCTGGACCCTTAAACCCTAATCCCTCAACCCCTATAACCTCTTAGTCCCCCTTGGATCTTGTGGTTCTATTGCTTATATGTGGTTGTCATTGATGTCAACACTATTAGCATTCTAATCTGCTTAAGGCTGTATATGTCGAGGAGGTTGAGAAAATTGTTAAAATTATAGTTCTGAAAGTGAGTGAAGCTGAGAAGGTTAGAATGTTGGAAAGCTTTGAGTATAGAAGATCTGAAGATTCTCTTTAAAGAGTTTGTTGTTGAACCTTTCTAGTATGTTGTCCAAAAGTTTCAGAGGTGCACATCAAGTTTTGTGGAAGTCATGAAGATCTCTGTGCATACAGTTATATTGTTTCTATAGATGTTGTTCTTAGTTGAAGTGGATGAAATTATATTAATATCATGTGTTGCACATGTATCTATTATGTTCATGGATGAGTCTATATTGTATTCTATCCTTTCTATACATCCGTAGTGATTGAAGTGTTTGTGATTGGAGATTTTTCTTATATGTGCCTGAGTGTTGATGTTCTTGGCTGACATTGTGATGTTAGCATGTTGCAGATCCATGAAGATTAATATTTCATTGTTTGGCATGTTTGAATATGTTTATTTGGGTTCTCACTATGTTGTGATTGACTCATGTTGGTGTGCATTAAGATTTATTCATGTATCAAGGCCGACAATTGTAATTTATTCTTTATTTGTGGCCAACTTTTTAGTGGATGTAAATCCGTATAGTAGATATATATATGAGATTGTTTTTCTCATTTAGATGTAGTGATCAAGTGTAAAAATGTTGTACAAGTACAAATAAAGGTCAAATCATTCATAGTAGAGTGTGGAAGAGTTTGAATAAATTTTTTTGTGCCTAACCAAAACTGTCATCAGGCTTTTGCAGAAGCTATTGTCTCAGTTCATATTCATTAGATGGTTTTAATCTAATTTTTGTATGTAAGGTAGTGAGCCTTCCCTTTGTGCAGTGTGCTCTAGGTAGTGTGCCTGAATGCAAGTGCATTCTCTTTTATTCTTCATTATACTTCTAACATTGTATAATCTTATGGACTAACATCCACCGTGGTTTTTCCCCTATCAGGGTTTCCACATATAAAATCTTGGTGTTCATGTGTCTCTGATATGTTGTTCTTATGCTCGCGTTGTTAATTATTAGATCTATGATATAAATATTGGTTAATGTTGCTTAAGTTTTTTTTTGGTAACAATCGATTCACCCCCCCTCTTAGTTGTCTATCCTTGTTTTGCCAACAATTGGTATTGGAGCTAGTTCCTCTAAAAGAAGCTTGACAACTTGAGGTGATATGAGATGGTATCATTCAAGAAGGATAGTCCTAGATTTGATGATACAAACTAATCTCTATGGAAATTCAGGATGGAATTCCATTTGAGGTGCATTGGTGAACCTTTCTGGCAGATGACACAAATTGCATATAATCTTCCTCTGAATGGTCCCTCCCCTGAAGATGAGATCAAGAAAATAGAAATTAATACCAGATCAATAGAAACATTGGTGAGTGCTTTGATAGATTCAAAAATGAAAAATGTGATGGGATTGAAGACTGCATATCAGATTTGGAAAAAGATGGAAACATTGTGTGAAGGAGATGCACTAGTGAAAACTGTTAAGCTACAAAGTCTAAAAGGAAAATGGGAGATCTTGAAGATGAGTGAAGCTGATAACATCACTTCCTAATCGCATAAGATAAATGAATTGGTGATGGATATTAGATTTTTTGGTGGATCTATGAATGAAGATGAAATTGTGGCTAAGATACTTAGATTTGTGCCCCCTCCTACAAGACAAAAGCTCATTCTATTGAAGAACTTAGAACAATGACAAATATTACAAAAGACATGTTGATTGGAAAACTTACTGGATTTGAATTAAGTGAATTAGGTGAATTGACTCCTAAGGCTAATTCTACTTTCAAGGATTTTGTATCCAACAAAAATAGATATGATTCGAGAGAAATTTCTTAGAGAAAATCCAATTTCTTAGAGAACATCCAAATATGAAGATGATATGAAGCGGATTGAAGATGAAGAAAGAGAAATGGAAGAACTAGAAGCATTGATTGTGAAAAGATAATCAAGAGGTCATGGTAAGTACAAAGGAAAGTTACCTATTAAATGTTTTTCTTGTAGTAAGATAGCTCATTTTGCTTCTAGATGTCCTGAAAGAGTTTCAAAGTATAAGCCTGAGAACACTAGATTTCAAAGAAAGTGCTATTATGCTGAAGAAGGAGATACTGATGAAGAATCTAATAAAGAAACTAGAAATGAAGATTAATGGGTATTTATTGCTATCAAATAAAATGGTTAGGTGTCCTCTCAATCTGCTAGTGATGTGAATGTTGAGAAAGCTCTTACAGCTAAAGTTGAAGAAAAATATGAGTGGTTAATTGATAGCGGATGCTCACATCATATGACTGGTGATAAAAGAAAATTTGTAAGTTTGGAAAACTATGATGGTGGTGTTATGAGGTTTGGTGATAACAGTTTTGGTGTTATTCGTGGTAGAGGCACTATTTCTTTTAGTGGTAAGCACAATAATGATGATGTTATTAATGTAGAGGGCTTAAAGGAAAACTTGTTGAGTGTTGGAAAAATGGTAGACAAAGGCTACAATCTGGAGTTCAAGAATGGTAAATATAGAATAACAGGAAGTTGAGGAAATATGATTGCTTTAGGAATAAAGACAAAAGGTAATATCTTTCATTTAAGTGATGCTAGTCAAAGTTGTTTGATTGCTCAAATTGATGTAAGCTGGTTATGGCATAGAAGGTTATCTCATGTGAACTTTGATAACATTGTCAAGATAAGTGCTACTCAAGTAGTCAAAGCTTTACCTAAGTTAGTGAAGCCTACTAACACTATGTGCAAGGAATGTCAGGTGGGATAGAAAACAAGAAATTCCTTCTCGAGAAAATAGTATAATGCTAATGGAGTACTGGATTTGATACATATTGATCTATGTGGTCCTTCCAGAATCAGAAGCCTACAAGGTGAAAGGTATTTTATGTTACTCATTGATGACTACTCTAGAATGATATGGGTCACTTTCTTGAGAGAAAAACATGAAGCATTAGAAAAGTTCAATTTTTTTAAAGCTATGGTAGAGAGTGAGAAAAGTCAGAAGATCAAATATCTAAGGTCAAATAGAGGTGGTGAGTTTACCTCACATGAATTCAATTCTTTGTGTGAAGAGCATGGAATTCAAAGGCAACTATCTACTCCCCGGACCCCTCACCAGAATGGAGTTGTTGAAAGAAAGAACAAAACCATTCTAGATACAGCTAGAACCATGATGTTGGAAGAAAATTTTCCTCATTTCTACTAGAGAGAAGTTGTAAGTACTGCTTTGTACACCATTAACAGGGTAAATATCAACAATAATTCTAGTAAGACACCTTTTGAGATATGGTTTGGTTATAAGCTTATTGTCAAATACTTCAAAAAAATTCAAAGTAAATGCTACATCAAGAGTCTAACATATAATAAAATCTGGATTATGATTTGTAACTAGAATAAATGATGTTAATCCTAATCTAACCAATATTAATCTAAATCAAACAACAAAGAACAAAACAAGTAAACATAATTAAACTAAACAAAATCAATTGGAAAGCTCTCACCGAATATGCATCCACTCCTTTGAATTATCTCGATTGCTCTTCTCCATTTTGTTGTTTCTATATTCTTTCCCTCAGATTTTCAGTATTGATGCAAGCATAACCGTGTTGAATGTCTAAGAAAAATATCGAAGATAAGTTTCTTCTCAAAAGTGTATGATTTCGAGAGGAGGAATAATGATAATGATAGGCCATTTTATAGATTTTGGGTTTTCGAATGATCAACTCAGATTCAAAGAGAGATCAACGGACAAGATTGATGAATGTCATGCAATGTGAGTTCTATTTCAGATAGAATGTGAGTTAGAACATGAGTCAGAAAAGACTCCAGGATAAAGACTAAGTTAGAATGATAACTTAATCTTCAGTTAAGAGTCTTCAAAAATAGAAGAAATAGACTTTGAATGTCAAAGACAAAGTTAGAACTCGAAGATGAAGAATTCGAATGCATAATTAAATTAATTAATTAAATAAATATATTTAATTAATAGACGCATTCATGCACATGAGTTAGAACTAGTTAACTGACTAGTTATGACAGAGAGTGTTCTCGCAGAGATGATCAGATGTTGAATCCAGAGATAACTGGAGAACTAAAAATAGATCTCGAGTCAGAAGGTGAGTGAATGATTAGTCAACTAATTGACAAAAGAAAGTGACATATATAATTAATAAATGAATTAAATGTTAACTGAATTCAACATTCGAAAATGAAAGATTTAATTAAATAAATATATTTAATTATAGTTGAAATATGACAAAGGGTTAATTAAATAATAAATTATTTAATTAAGAATGAAGAATTAATTAGTTAGTGACATAATTAAACAAATATGATTTATTTAATTAATCAAGTTGAATCAAGGGTCATTTATGAATTAATGAATTAATCAAAAAGGGTATTTAATTAATAGAGGAAATATGTGTTGGAAAGGGTAATTAAATAATAAAAATTATTTAATCAATGACCATGGCCTATAGAAAATTATGTCGAAAGTGGTGCTCACGAGCCTAGACCAATTTTTGGTGTCTACAGTTTGCCCCTCTTTGATACAATGTTGTTTTGGCATTGTGTCAAAGAAAATATGCCCCGATCGTGCCCCAGCATGAAACAGGTTAGGGTATGCTCCCTTGAGAAAATTGACAAATGTTTGAAAAATTTCAAAAAAAATAGGAAATGTTCCCGGTAAGTCAATTTGATGGTTAAAAATTCTATGGAGTTGACGAAATTGAATTTGGAAGTGATAAAGACGTTTACGGGTCATTTTGAAGTTGAAAGGTTAAGCGGCCAATAAACAAGGGTTGAAGAAATGCCACCCAAACCCTAGCTATAAATAAGAATTAGGTTGAAAACCAACTCATTTGCACTTGGAAGAGTCTAGAAAACTGAGAATTTTCTCTGACTAGCAGATGAAGATGGCACCCATTCCCCATGCTGCACATTGAGGATATTAGATCTAGACTTTCAGGTGGTCAGGCAACGTAGGACCACTAGTATGTACCCAAAAATGAACTCTTGAAATTTATTTTTGCATGTATTTGTAGGCCTTGAAAATTTAAGTAGCATATGCGGTCTTTCGGGATCGATGCATATGTCATCGTATTCACCGCATTTGACTGCGAAACAACGCATGTGCTAAAACAAGCTCAATCTAGGCTAGGAATTTTAGGAAATAAATGCATTTGCATTATAACACACCACATATGTATGTATGGACCGCATCTACATTAGGAATAAATGCATGTAGGGTAGTGAACCACATGTGAATTAGTGAAACACAGTTGCATTAGGTAGACAGGTTTAGAAAATGCACCGCATTTGCAAGAGGTAGAAATTGTTTGGGTAATGTACAATGCATATGGAATATGTGACACAAATGAGTTGTTGTGCAACGCATTTGTAAGAATTCACCACATCTATTAAAGTGAGGGCATTTGGCTAGCAAAATTTTTTGAAATTGTTTCTAAGGAAAATGTTTGAAAATCTTATCATGGTTGAAATGCAGATTTTATTGGATCATATATATACACAGGAGACACATCCTAACACATTCAATCTGAGAGATCTTTTGAGTAGTGCAGAGATATGACTCTTGTGGAGACTTGTTCTACGTCATTGTCTTTCGATGCCCACTATTTGGGCGAACAAGGGGATGCTCACTGAGTTGTGCGAGCAATGGAACTCCAAGACATCTTCATTTCACTTGCTGACTGGTGAGGTGACTGTCACATTAGAGGATTTGTACAGGATACTTAGACTGTCGATTAGAGGAGAGCAGGTGATGTATGATACCCAACGTGGATTGACTGAGCTAGCCAGATTTTATCAGGTTGACAATATTAGTAGGCTCGACATTGAGCATTATGAGATCAGATGGCCAGTGTTGGTGGATAGATATGAGAGGATTGACTGCATACTATGCACACTGATAGGTGGGATAGTATTACCAGATTGACGGGGTCATGGTTTTCCCATTGGATGGGGAGAGATCTTGGTGGGGATGTTAGAGAGAGAGACCATGTATGCCTGGGGTCCATGTCTATTAGGGATGTTGTATTTTCACTTACATGATATTGCATATAGAGATGCATAGTCATTGAGTTGTGGGACCACTCTGTTGATGGTTTGGGCATGGGAGAGGATAGCTTTTTTTCATCCTCCATTTACTGTAGAGTGACGGGAGAGATCTCCATATGTTTTCTGGTACATGGGACACATCACTCAGAGCCATGTGGGAGACACTAGATATTGGAGACATGTGCTTGACATTCTAGATCAGTTCACGTGGAGACAATACTTGGACTGTGAGTAGTGGTCCGATGAGGATAGAAATTTTCCATATTGTAGACAGACACATTACCTGATTGAGAGGATTATTTCGAGTGTGCACATCATAGAGAGACACTTGCTAGATGGAGTTTTGAGATAGTTCGGCGAGGTTTAGGATGAGCCTCGGAGTAGAGAAGAGTTTGTTTGTTCATCTAGAGAGGTTCCATATTGGGGCCCCATGATTCCTATTGCTACCACAAAGGTAGAGATATAGGCTTTACAACCTGTACAGTGGGGATGGAGAGATGGAGCAGCAAATCTAGGGATGATAGTTGCATATGACTCATGGTGGGTGGAGCATCATCCGATTCCATACATAGATCTGGATCAGCCGGCACTAGTTGAGATACAAGGCATAGGACCATGAGGACGACAGAGAGGTGGAGGTGCTAGAGTTGGATGGAGGGGGGATGATGGCAGAGGCGGTAGGTGAGGACAGAGAGGGTGGAGAAGAGGTCGGGCAGGTGGAATTTCACCTATTTAAGAGGCAGTGGTAGAGGATGTACTGATGGTGGACATCGGAGGTGGAGTTGATGTACAGGTTGGAGAGGAGCATGTTGCCGAGGAGGAAGTTGTAGAGGAGCTAGCCGATGTGGATATTGGAGGATAGGATGTCGTAGACGATGTGGATGTGGATATGGATATAGACCCTCTAGGTATTCTGGCAAGATATGGGGAGGACGATGTTGAGGAGGAGGCACCTATGGAGGAGCAGGAGAGAGAGCTTAGGGATTGGATTGTGGAGGGGAGATGGGAGGATGATGCCCCTAGGGATGGTGATAGGGAGGCCATGGAGGAGAGACTGTGATTGATGATAGCAAAGCTTGATGCTGTGTGAATAGAGAGAGACAGTGCTCATGCAGAGAGAGACATTGTCCATGCAGAGATAGGAGACTAAGCAACAGTTTACAGAGGTCAGATGCCTAGCCAGTAGGTCTTCATTTGATGGGATGGTACGGGAGTTAGTCAAAGCCATAGAGAGGGCTACATATTACGGGGACTTACATGAGTTTGTGGTACCAGCAGAGAGACGAGCTCCTAAGTTCTCAAAGGTTCACAGTCAGAGATCACAGAGTAGGAGTCATACCAGGACACAGAGTACAGAGGGTGTGGTAGGACCACTGAGGATAGGTTCATATGATAGGCCTTCCACCTCATAGAGAGTACCTCTGAGGTAGTTTCCACCACCTTCATCATGTGACAGTAGTGGGAGTGGGACATGATGATATGTTTTTATATATGTAGACACTGTATTTTGATCAGAGAGCTTGCGAGCTCGTTTTATTTATGGATATGTTCTCACATTGTACTGTGACACATTATTTTGAATGATAGATATATCATTTTGGTGGCTTCCATATGATATGCAATTCTATTTTATGGTGATACATTGCTTCTATATGATTATGTTTCCTGGATGATGTATGTATACGTGTTATGAATGAATGTTTCTACATGATGAGTTTATGCAGTCCATGATGTTATGGATGTATTTATTTACTTATGATAATGGATGTAATGTTCTATATGATGTTATTTATATATGATAGTGAAATGCATGTAATGTTTCCATTATGTACCTTATGATGATGAAATGCCTATTATGCAATGATTTCATAAATATGTTCCTATATGTTTGAAATGCAATGTAACTATATGAAATGTTTATAGAATGTATGGAAATGTAGATTATCTAAAGTTTTTGTTGTGTCATAGGTCTTTATCATTATGTCAGAGAAGAGAAATGTTAGCATGAATGAATTTAGAATTTTAGTAAGTAACAAAGGTTGATTGACTGTAAAACATATGATCTTCAATATTTTTCCAAATATGCTATGCTTGCTTTTTATCATCATTGGGTGGGACATGACACAAATGGATAGTACACACCATGATATAAGATAGACCATAGTGTACAAAGTCATCCATCTGTGAAAAACAGACATTCATAGACAAGGAGTGTCTTAACTCATACTAAGGACAAGATTGCCCTAGTCATTTTGTCTTAACAAACCACAAACAACAAACAAATAAAAGATGGATCATGAGATGTCATTGCTCCTCTAAATCCTTGATAGGAAATCATTGAGGAAACTAGTAACATGACTCAAGAAGCAATGCTAAAAAGATAGTTGACAAACAACAGTCAAAGAAAAAGAGTCTTGAGACATCCTTGCTTCTCTAAATACTTCAAGGGACATCCTTGAGTAAGCTAGTAACCAAACTAAATTCAAAAATCTATAAAAAGATAAGACAACATAATATATAAAGTCATAAAACCAAATAAAAGTATTCGCCAGAACTTGATCTTGTGGGATTGTTTGATTGTTTGACATTTGACATAACGTAATGCGAGAGATGACACATACCACAATAAGACATTGAGTCTAGTTTTGACTTGGTGACTATCTGTATAAGGCATGAAAAAGCCTAGTTTCAGAAAGACACATGCCATATAAGACATTGGATCCCGATGACATTGATGCGACAAGCTACATGAGGCTATGACAATTTGATGATGTTTGTTGACAAGAAAGACATATCTTGCTAAGACATAAGTTGATCGCTTTGACGATGTGTTTGATTTTGACTTGATGACTATGAAATATTTTCCTTGTTGATGCATGACTTGTTTTGATTCCTTGACTGATTAAAAGTGTGTGTGTGTATATTGACAGTGTATGACTTGAGATGATACCCTAAAGGACTGACCTAATGTGGCTAAAGACATGCATCTAAGTGAATGATATGTAATGTGTGTGAGAGTGAATTGTGATAAACCCTATTGGACTAACCTAGTGTGGTCTCGGGAGCTCATCAATTGATTAGCCTTGCCTACGTTGTACACGCAGAGACCTCATAGTTTGACACGACCAATGATTTTGAATGTACAAAGAGTCATGATTTTAATGTGTGTGATACATGACAAACCTAGATAGACAGACCTAATTCCTTGGGTGCACATCGATTGATGGCCTTTCCTATGTCCTAGTCATAGAGGAAACGTAGTTCGACTATGTCTATGACTAACTTAAGATAACTGACTTGACATGACTGACTCTAACTCTAATTTTTTGGGATTTTCTGACATGTTTTGATTTTTTTGTGTTTTTGAAGTTTTCTAATGTTTTTGGATATTTTCAGGACATTTTATGATGGTGCAATGTTATGTACAAAGTTTCATGGCACAAAACAAGGATTTTCCCCCAGTCGGGAATAAGACATGTGAGATGGAGTGGGGAATGTGATGGAATGGATGTTAGATGTAAATCATTCCAAGCAATGGATAGGACAACCATTTATTATGAGGGATGGTGAAAATTCTGATTGGAATGATGGTAGACGAAAGAGCGAGTTTGACTACACATGGTGCCTGTTTGCCAGGTTTTCACCATGGTACTTATCCATAGCACCATTGAAGCAGTTTTCACTATTGGATGAATTTATTTCTCTTTACTTTTTTGTTGATTTTTCAAATTTTTTGGTGTTACAAAGATGCCTGTTTGCCAGGTTTTCATCAAGGTAACCATTTTTATTTATTTTTTAGATTAAGACACAAATTCTCAGAAGCTATGCATAGAACCTCTTCAGATGCAGGTTGTTGATTGGTGACAAAAGTGGCTCCCCTTCAGGAGTAGAGAGTTGGTATGCTCTTGACCCAGAATCTTCTGTGACAATATAAGGCCCTAACTAGTTAGGTTCAAACTTTCCTGGCTTTAGCTTGATTCTTGGGATTCTCCATTAAAACTAGTTCACCAATGTCAAAGTGTCTATTTAGAACTTTGCTATTATAGCTTTGATGAAGACAATTATGATATACTTGCAAATGGTATAGTGCTTTCTGTCTTCTTTCATCTAGTAATTCTAGCTCTTGTAATCTAGATACATGGTATTATTCATTGTCAATGTGACCCTTCAAGGATACCCTCAAAGAAGGAATTTCAACCTCAATAGGTAAGATAGCTTCGGACCCAAATACGAGGGAGTATGGAGTGGCACCAATGGGAGTACGGATGCTTGTGTGGTAAGCCCATAAGGTAGGATTTAGCTGTAGGTGCTAGTCATGACCAGTGTCATTGACAATCTTCTTTAGGATTCTAACCATGGTTTTATTAGATGCCTTGGCTTGGCCATTACCTTGTGGGTAATATGGGGTGGAGAAATGGTGTTTGATATGGAACTCTTCACATAAATGGTGTACTTATTGTTTTTTGAATGGGAGTCCATTGTCTATGATAATGGATTGGGGTACACCATATCGACAAATGATATATTTTAAGATAAACTTGGATATTTGTGTGTCGATGATGTAGGTCATGGGAATAGCTTCAATCCATTTGGTGAAGTATTCGGTGGTGGTTATGATGAATTTATGGCCGTTGGATGATGGAAGGTGTATCTTACCTATGAGGTCAAGTCCCCATTAGGCAAAGGGCTATGGTGATGTAATCAGACGAAGCTCCTGTGTTGGGGCTCTTATCAAATCTCTGTGTATCTGACAATGTATACATTTCTTTACAAAGATATATGAGTCTTTCTCCATTGTAGGCCAATATTAACCTAATCTCATAATCTTATGGGCTAAAGTAGGACCACTCGAATGGGATCCACATATACCCTCATGAACTGCTCACAAAGTTTTTTGTGCTTCTTCAACATCAGGACATCTCATCAGGGTGTTATCTAAGGTACGCCTATACAGGGTATCTCCAATGATGGTGTACTTAGCTGACTTAGGGATTAAGGTTCGGCATTGGTTATTTGATAGGTCTAGAGGTAAAGTTTGGTCAGTTAGATAGTCAAATATGTCTTTATTCCAAGGGGAATTAGGACCAAAAATTGTACACACCATCGCAGAATTGGGGACATCATAGTCGAGGACCAACAACTGTTCAACCAAAAACTCAAACTTACGCATGTTACTCAAAATATCCAATAAGGAACCCACGGTTGCCATAGCATCTGCATCCCTGTTTTGAATACATGGTATTTGTTGAAAGGTAATGTCATTGAAGTACTACTTGAAACTATCATCCATGCACTTGTAAGGGGCAAGCTTCTCATCCTTAGTCTCATAATCATCATTGACTTGTTGGATTACTAGTTGAGAATCGTCAAAAATATGTAGACTCTTAATCTTCCATTGTGCTGCCATTCTTAGCCCTATCACTAAGGCTTCATACTCTGCTATGTTATTGGTACAACGGAAAGTAATCCTGAATTATTTAGGAATGGTGTCACCTTGAGGTGTAACAAATAGAATACTTTCTCTTGAACCCCGATTTGTATGTGACCTGTCAAAGTATAATTTCCATTCAGTTCTAGTGTCAATGTTAAAGATAAATTCATAAGGAAAATCCACCACCAAATGATGGTCTACCTTTATGGGTGCATTTGCTAACTGATCTGCAATCACTTTTCCTTTCATAGCTTTCCTTTCCACATATTGGATGTCATACTCGCTAAGTATCATAACCCATTTAGCCAATCGACCTGTAAATGTTGCCTTAGGAGATATTTGAGGGGATCAATCTTTGCAACAAACATTGTTTGGCGATTAAGCATATAGTGCCAATTTTTTTGAGTAGAAAAGACTACCACAAGATAGAAACGTTCTATGTTTTTGTAATTCAATTCATATCCCACCAAGGTATGACTAATGTAGTAGACTACTCTCTCATGACCTAGATCATCGTGTTGTGCGAGAAGAGCTCCTAATGTTTACTGAGTTGCTGAAATGTATAGTATCAATGGTTTTCCATCTATAGGTGGCATTAAAATAGGTGGAGTGAGAAATTAATCCTTGATTTTTTGGAAATATTCCTTACATTTAGGTCTCCAGACAAATGGTACTCCTTTCTTGAGTAAATGTTAAAATGGGTGTATTTTATCTACCAGTTGTACAATGAAATGCCTGATGGACTGTAATCTTCCCTGTAGGGTTCTTAGTTGACCAATGTTGACTGGAGGAGGCATTTCTATGATAGCTCTTACCTTCTTTGGATCTACTTCAATGCCTCATCGGGAAATGATATACCCTAACAGTTTTCCTGATTTCACTCCAAAGACACACTTCTTCGGATTTAGCCTGACGTTGTAATCCTCTAGCCTCTGGATTATCTTGTCTAGAACCTTCAAATGATCTACCCTTGTTTCTAATTTAAATATAATTTCATCTACATAATCTTCCATGAGAGTATGTATAAATTCATGGAAAATTGTATTCATTGCCCATTGATAGGTAGCTCTTGTGTTCTTAAGCCCAAAAGGCATAGCATTCCAACAATATGTGCCCCATGGACACATGAAAGTCATCTTGTGTTGGTCTTAAGCTGCGATTTTGATTTGGTTATATCCAAAGAAACCATCCATGAGGGATAGCATCTCGTATCCTGTTGTAAGATCTACTATCATGTCTATGTTCGGCAAAGGGAAGTCATCCTTAGGACATGCCTTGTTGATGTCTCTAAAGTCTGTGCAAATTTGGATGCCCCCAGTTGGTTTAGTCACTGGTACAAGATTTAAAATCTAGTCTGCATAGTCTATAGTTCTTATAAATCCAACATCCAAGAGTTTCTTAAGTTCTGCCTTGACCAGTAGAGCAATATGTGGATGCATTTTTCTTAACTTATGTTTGAATGGCTTAATACCTGGCTGTAATAGTAGATGGTGTAATATTAGGTCTGGATCTAGCCCAAGCATGTCGGCGTATGACCATGCAAAGTTTATCTGTCTCTTTTTGAAGAAGTCCTTAAACTCAGGTTTTCCTGTCTCTGTTAAAGAAGCTGTAAAACATACCATCTGAGGATTCTCTTTTGTACCTATGTTGACTTCAACAGACTCTTCTACTAGCATTGGTGACTTTTCCTGTTCAATGGGGAGAATATTTAAACCTCTATCCTTGGGTGCCTCTGATAGGTTTTCGCCCTTGGATACGTCCTTTATTTTGATTGTTTCTTCGTCCAAAGGCACCTTTCGGGTTTCACCTAGGGACTTGTCATTTTTCTCATTTTTCTTCTTATCTTCATTTTTGCGACTAGAGGTGTAAATAGACTCCCCAAAATATTCTTTGTCATCCAATTCTATGGTAAAACCAGCTTTATGATCCCCTCTTGGTGTGCCTTCTCGAATTCCCATGAACTCAACAATTGCTTCATTGTTCTCGAATGTATCTATGATGGGTGTACCTTGTTGATCCCAATCGATAAGTTTGGGATATATGAGAGGCATGTCATCATCGAAGTTATTAAAGGTAGTAGTTGACAAGGTGAATATAGAGTGATTGATATGATCACAGAAGTTTTGGACTAAATCCTTCTTGTTCTTCTTCCTACAAGTAGGTATATTCTGTTGTGGGACTATTGTAAGGGCTGAGTCATTAGAAGAGGGTTCGATAGGTGCCCAAGATGCATGATCAAGGGTTTCCCAATAATAGTGTTTATGCCATTCTTCTTTAGACAAGTACTTCCTATGACGGGGAATAGATGTTTTTGGTACATGTTTTATCTTTATTTCCAATTCTCCAAATAAAGCATCTATGTTCATGGTACTAGTAGAGGAAAGGGAATCCCACTCACAATTGCTTGAGTCAGGAGATTCATCGTAAACTAGGGGCAGTGGTTTGTGAGACTCATCATAGATTGGGGGAAGTGGTTCGTGAGATGTCTCGATGTCTGCATAAGCACACTCTTCCTCTTGAAATGGTGACGAAGTACTAGGAAACCCAATTCTAAGCAGCTAAAACCCCAGCTCTAGGTATTTCAGTCATGGTGAGACAGTGATCGGTTTCGTCCTTCCATTTTGATGTAGTCCTAACCCACTATGCCTATCATAGCCTTCGTTTTGCATTATCTTAAAGCCTTTTCCATATTGGTCCTTAGCTATTTGAATAGGTGGCAAGGGGTATTCATTGTCTTCTCGGTACAACCAGGAGCTAATATCACCTTGATCCACAATTTCTTCACTTAACTCTCCCCATTTGGTCAATGTCATTGTAGGGGGCACACAGAATGTGACTACTGACTTTCTTCTATCTACCATGGGTAAGCCATATGCCTTAGGTGGAACCAGTTGACTAACACAGTATTATTCCTTTATGTAATATTTGCCACAACCCTTATCTTGGATCTTGACCTTAGGAGTGGATGATGGTGGTTTGAATGAAATGGACGTAGTAAGATGTGATGCGTCAACGTATAGGAATAAATTGGATGATGAAGCTTCTTGGTTGACTAGTACCTATCATTGTGGAATTTCCCTCAGGCTTGTACAATATTGAAAAGGATATGGATCACCATCAATCATGATCTCGGTGCCATTATACAGGAATTTAAGACATTGGTGATATGTTGAAGGTAAGAATTTCATTGCGTGTATCCAAGGTCTACCTAACAACAAGTTGTACGGAAGGGTGAGATCCAAGACTTGGAAGCTGGTGTTCATGATTGCTGGGCCAATTCTGATAGGGAGTGTGACAACTCCTTTGGATGATATTTCCTCATCATTGTAAGCCTTGATGACTATACTCTTAGAGGTGTCTGTGCAGTCTTTTGAGAATCCTAATGCCTTAACCAATTTCAGGGTACACAGGTTCAAACCTGCTCCTCTGTCTACCAACAATTGTCTGACTTTGGTTTGATGGACTAGGACTTAAGATGTAATGGGTCATTATGATCAGAATTTTCGGTTGAGTAATCTTGTTGGGAAAATGTGGCATGATGCGAGTTGGTTAAATATCCCACCATTTCTTCAAAAATATTGACTTGTAAGTCTATAGGAATAGTCGTGTTCTATAAAGCTTTGTCAAGAATGGCTCGATGCTCAAGTGATAACTTCAATAGTTCCAAAATGGATATTTGTGTTGGGGTTTTCTTAGTTGATCAAGGAGATTGTATTTAAACTTGGAAGTTTGTGTAGGTGGCTCAGAAGAAGGACCTGGACTAGTTATCTTAGTTCTACGTGTGTTTACAACACATTCTGGATGCTTCTTAATGATGATGGTATTGATGTTTTCATTTGCAGCTCGGAGGTGATTTATGATCGTTCCTTTACCATAGTCATACTTGGTATTGGTATAATTGGCTGATGGATTATTCTTGGTTCCCGAACTGGAGGCTTTTCCTTTCATGTGGTCATGTAATGGGTCTGTGAAGACCTTATGATCACTGTTCTTGGTATTTTTCTGCCCATTGACCTCTATGGTTCCATTTTCAACAAAGTCTGGATAATATTTTTCAATTGTCGACATTGTTGTAGGTTGTGTCCTTTTGTTCGATGATACTCACAATAGGCATTATCATCTCACCATGAAGGTTTAAACTATCTAGGATCATACTCTCTTGGTTCCAAAGGTTTAATGAGATTATGTTTAATCAACTCTTTGAAAACTGTCTCAATTGGTTGTCCTAGAGGGGTAAATTCACATGTAGGAAATATCCTTTGCGGTCGTTGTTGCTGTGAATTTTGGACATAATTGGCTGTTTGATCTAGACTATTCGTCATGTCTTGATTGGGGTTGTAACCTCTAAGTGTGATAACTAGTCCCGTATGTATGGTTTTAGCATAAAAAATGTCATCATTTGTAACATTTTTGTTTCTAGACCAGAATTTGTTTCTATCATTTGGTGCATTTTGATGTTGAACAATTGGGTTCCTTCCTGGTACTTTTATTTTGCCTTTGTCAATAAGGCCTTTTCAAGGATGATGCCCTTTTGTACCAAATCTAGGAATGAATTACAACAATGTACCCTTAAGTCACCTCTCAGTTTTGGATTGATGTTTTCAAGGAATATCGTGACCTTCTATTTTTTAGGTATTTCAACTGGACATCTGCTAGCTAGACTTCTCCATCTCTGGAAGAAAGTGGTGAAAGTTTTGTCGTCTTCTTGTGTTGTGTGGCACAAGGTTGCTATTGTTACTTCATTGTCTATGTTAAAGGCAAAATGTTCGACAAACTTCTTAGCTAATTCACCCCAAGATCGTATACCATATTGTAATTTAGAAAACCATTCCAGTCCTATCCTGATAAGGGTTCACGAAAATAGTCTCATCAAGTATGTGGGGTCATATGATATGTCCATGTATGTCATTGAGAATTCTCTAATGTGTTCTAAAGGATTCTTCCTCCCATTATACGTAGGAAAATTTGGTATAATGTACCCATGGGGAAGGGTGTCATGTAAAGCGCTTTGTCGAAAGGACATGGACATAGATCTTGCACTGAGATAGTTCATTTTCCTAACATAGACATGTTGTCCATCTGATGTTGAAGAGTTTGCATTTGGTTTTGGAGGACATCTACCTGTGTCAAGGACATGTTGTTCACGTTGTTTGGATCAATGTAGGTGTTCTGATATGCCATGTTCTATGACGGGTGTGATTTGGCGAGGGAATATATCCCATTAGAATGTTCTGACTTGGTATAGGAATATTTCCTATCTGAATGTTCTGATTTGGTAGGGGAATATTTCCTGTCTGAATGTTCTGATTTGGTATAGGAATATTTCCTGTCTGAATGTTTTGATGTGGTATAGGAATCCTCATGCCAACTTTAGATCTCTTACCAGTAGTGTTGGTGCCAAAGGGATTGGAGGAAGTTTCCCCCATAGTAAATTGTAAACCCTGTGTTACGTTAAAAGGGATTCTGCTTACAATTGACGATGTTTGGGTAGATATGCTAGTTGGTATCGCTGCGGTAATTTGGGGAATAGAAACACTTGACGTCGTAGTTTGCATTGGTTGAGTAGACTGTGTTTTCAAAGTATAAATATCAAATCCTGGTGGTAGTGTGGCACCTTCTACTAGCAACTTTGCTAGATATCGTTGGGGATCATTTTCCAAACACTCATTCATAAAGGATGCAAACTCAAGATCTTGTAGGGTGGCATCTATGTCTTCTATATAAATTCATTCATGTGTGTCTATAGTGACATGTTTTTCAATCAAAGGCTTGTGTGGTCTCTCACTTCCTGATGGTTGATTTCCAAATGGATTGATAAATTTGTTAGGGTTCGACATTGTTTTTTGTTTCTTTTGAGACCTTGTTTCAACCATGAAAAGTTCCTCAAAATGGGGTAATATAAAATATGTCTAAAAACTGATATGTCCTATTTCTATGCTTTTTTTTTTGGATTTTCTGACAATAAAAGATGTTGCTAAAATGATTTCTAAAATGATGTATACTAAGATGACGTATGGTAGGATGGACAATATGAAAAATCTAGTGTAGACTATGATGGTAAATGATTTCTAAAATGGGTATAACCTACCTCCTATGGTGTAAATGCATGCAAGGATTTGATTTGACCAAGGAACCTAATTGTAGGACAAAGACAGTTGACAAATAAATTTCCCAAACTAGACTATTGAGCTAGAAAGATTCACAAATAGGACTAAAGTGACTAGGTTCAATGATTGTGACAAACCAAAACATGAACATATCCAATGACGAGGAAAGTTATCTATTTTGTGATATGCAATTTCCTAGGAAGTATCTATATACATGCAACTTAGGATGACTATGACTAAGACATATAGGACACCTAATGATGCAAGGTTTTGAGTAAATTTTTTCCAGTTTCTGTCCAAGGTTAATCTTTAGAAATAGAAGCGAAAATGACCCTGATGTTTCAAACTTAGATTTGTAGTTTTCTAAGTTTCTGTTGACAGTCGAATGCGGTTCTCAATTTGACAGATGCGGTTTACAAATGTGCATGCGCTGTTTTGACTAAAACCTTGTTTCAGATATTGACAGAGTTTAGACTTTTTGATAGATGCAGTTTTCAATACGCATGCAGTTTTCTGACAGATGCGGTTTTTGTTATGACAAATGCAGTTTTTTAATACGCATGTGGTGATACATATGGACTCTATAAACCTAAACTTTCTGACAGACACTTGCGACTTGAAAATTGACAAATGCGGCTTGCATGTACACATGTGACTCAATATTTGACAGTTGCGGCTCGTAATATCCAGACTATTAAAATGACCTTATTTGACAGACACATGCGGCTTTTCCCCTAACAGATGTGACTTGCTAAGAAAAATGTGGTGTTAAAAATGACAGTTGCAACTCACTTTTTGATAGTTGAAGTTTTCTGAAAGTTTTTTTGACTGACTCCATTTGTTGATCAAGATTTTTGATGAATACAGCAAAAAAAAACACAACAATCAAGGTGTTTTCAGTTTTGTAGTGATAGATCGTAAAAATACCAAAAAACATTTACAACCTAGGCTTTTTGGACAATACTTGCTGAGTTCTTACTTGGATAAATCCAGCTATGCATATTTATGGCAGATGACTAGTAGCTTGACCCCACTGGCTCCCCTCCACAACACTCACTTATACGGGGTAGCCAAGCTACTATACCCATAAAACTCCCATGGAATACATCTCATCTCCACACATAAACCGTAAGAATGTAAGACGGTTTCATAGGGCCGACCCTACTGTGCCAGCAAATAGGTAGGATTTTGGATAATCTACAACTAGGTGGTTAGTAAGGGAATTTCATTCATGGGGCACTATTCAACTTTGGCAAGAGACCACTTCTGCCCTTTTCATCGGAATAGTGAGCGTGATTTATGGGGTTTCTCCTAGAAATCAATTTTTTATATACTAGGTGGATGTCGTTGGCTAAAGCGTGTTATTGATCTGAGTCATCTTGGGGTGAGTACTTTTTCCCACCAAGACAGGCCCAAGTTCTAGATTCAATAACCATTTTGCTTACACCTAGGATCGCATGACTGCGCAAGGGGAGAGGATACTCCGATATGCCAAATCGTAAAGGGTGACAAATATGTGCTCTCGCACCAGATAAAGCAAACACTAATTCTTTTTATTCCAAATGACAATTATTTATCTACCAAACAAAAAGCTTGCTAAACAAATAAAAATAAAGGCATTAGGTCCTACATGCAAACTAATCAGTAGTTTATTTTTGGTCTTTGGCTTTCGTCCTGCAGAAAAGATATGGTTTTGGTTTTTATTGTCTTATATGCTTTGTCTTGCAAAAACTACATTAAACCTCCTTGACACAACTATACACAAACATTAGTGAAAATCAAAATTACATGAAAAAGTGAGAATGAAAAAACGAATGTATGGTAATGCAAATAAAGTGAAAAATTGATTATCAAGCGGATGCGGAGTTTCGAGCCATAGATGTGGTTCGATGTTGACAGGTGGATGCAATACACAGGTTCACGGATGCAGTGCAGAATGGTAGATGCATCGTGGAATATGGCAGATGCGGTGCACAAGGACAGATGCGTCATTTTTCTGAATAGATGCGGTGTGTCGTATGATAAACTGCAAAAACAAAAAAAAAATGGAAAAATGAAAAGATGTTGCACAAATTTGAAGCATGTTCACATCGGGTTCACCAAATGTAACATAGAATAAAATCTGGATTATGATCTGCAACTAGAATAAATTATGTTAATCCTAATCTAACCAATATTAATCTAAATCAAGCAACAAAGAACGAAAGAAGTAAAAATAATTAAGCTAAATAAAATCAATTGGAAAGCTCTCACCGAATATGTGTCCACTCCTTAGAATTATCTCGATTTCACTTCTCCATTTTGTTGTTTCATTATTCTTTCCCTCAGATTTTCAGTATTGATGCAAGCATAACTGTGTTGAATGTCTAAGCAAAATATCGAAGATAAGTTTCTTCTCAAAAGTGTATGATTTTGGGAGGAGGAATAATGATAATGACGGGTCATTTTATAGATTTTGGGTTTTTGAACAATCGGCTCAGATTCAAAGATAGGTCAACGGACGAGATTGATGAATTTCATGCAATGTGAGCTCTGTGTTAGATAGAATGTCAGTTAGAACATGAGTCAGAAAAGACTGCAGGATAAAGACTAAGTTAGAATGATAACTTAATCTTCAGTTAAGAGTCTTCGAAAATAGAAGAAATAGACTTTGAATGTCAAAGACAAATTTAGAACTCGGAGATGAAGAATTCAAATGCATAATCAAATTAATTAATTAAATAAATATATTTAATTAATAGACGCATTCATGCACATGAGTTAGAACTAGTTAACTGACTAGTTGTGACAGAGAGTGTTCTCGCAGAGATGATCAGATGTTGAATCCAGAGATAACTGGAGAACTAAAAATAGATCTCGAGTCAGAAGGTGAGTGAATGATTAGTCAACTGATAGAATAATGTGACATAAACAATTAATTAATGAATTAAATGTTAATTTAATTCAACATTCGAAAATGAAAGATTTAATTAAATAAATAAAGATAATTTATTTAATTTAACTGTTGAAAAGGTGGAATTGAATAATTAAATAATAAATATTTAATTATAGATAAAGAGGGTTAAATGAATAATTAAATAAATATATTTAATTATAGTTGAAATATGACAAAGGGGTAATTAAATAATAAATTATTTAATTAAGAATGAAGAATTAATTAGTTAGCGACATAATTAAACAAATATGATTTATTTAATTAATCAAGTTGAATAAAGGGTGATTTATGAATTAATGAATTAATCAAAAAGGGAATTTAATTAATAGAGGAAATATGTGTTAGAAAGGGTAAGTAAATAATAAACATTATCTAATCAATGACCATGGACTATATAAAATTATGTCGAAAGTGGTGCTCGCAGGCCTAGACCAATTTCCTGTGTCTAAAAAGAGAGATGATGATATATGTAAGTTTGATGCTAAAAGTGATGAAAGAAACTTCCAAGGATATTATAATAAGAGCAAAGCTTACTGGAATAAAAGGTTGAAGAAAATGGTTGGAAGTGCAAATTTTAAGGTTGATGAAGATATTGGTAAATCATTCAAAACTAGTGATTATGATTTAGATAATCAACATGATGATACTAACAATAATTTTTAGACACAAAATCAACTGCAAATTGTTCTGGTGAACCAAGGAAATCAAAAAGTAGAAGCAAGCAAGAATGTAGAAGAAAGAACACAAGAAAAAGAGGTAAGAGATAAATTCAAAACTCCTAAGTATATAAGAAGAAATCATTCTGATAGTTAGATCATAGGAGACAAAACAAAAGGTATGCAAACTACAAGAATAATTCAAGAAGAATATTGTCTAATCTCTAAAGCTGAACCTAGAAATATTAGTGAAGCATCCAAAGATGAATATTGGATGGAAGCCATGAAAGAAGAACTATTGTAGATACAAAAGAATAGTTCATGGGATCTTGTTCCCAGACCTCAGAACAAAAATGTGATTGGAACCAAGTGGGTGTTCCAGAATAAGCTAAATAAACAAGGTGATGTGGTAAGAAATAAAGCAAGATTGGTTTGTAAAGGTTACTCATAGATGGAAGGTATTTATTTTCAAAAAAAAATTTCTCATGTTGCTAGAATTGAGGTTGTTAGATTATTTCTTGCTTATGCTACTTTCAAGAACTACAAATTTTATCAGATGGATGTGAAGTCAACATTTATGAATGGTGAACTAGAAGAAGAAAGCTATGTCGAACAACCATATGGATTTCAGTTGACCGATGAAAAATATATGGTATGTCGATTGAAGAAAGCCCTTTATGGACTAAAGCAAGCCCATGGAGCTTGGTATGCTATATTGGATAAATACTTATTGAAACTTGGATTCAAAAAAGGTACCGCTGAAAACAATTTATATTTCAAACTGGATCAGAGCAAAGAGCCGATCATTGAAGTTTTTGTTGATGATATCATTTTTGAAGGTAATGATGATTTGTGTATGAAGTTTGTTGATGAGGTAATTAAATAATAAATTATTTAATTAAGAATGAAGAATTAATTAGTTAGTGACATAATTAAACAAATATGATTTATTTAATTAATCAAGTTGAATAAAGGGTCATTTATGAACTAATGAATTAATCAAAAAGGATATTTAATTAATAGAGGAAATATGTGTTAGAAAGGGTAATTAAATAATAAACATTATTTCATCAATGACCATGGACTATATAAAACTATGTCGAAAGTGGTGCTCGTAGGCCTAGACCAATTCTATGTGTCTACAAAGAGAGATGATGATATATGTAAGTTTGATGCTAGAAAAGATGAAAGAATCTTCCAAGGGTATTACACTAAGAGCAAAGCTTACCGGTGCTTTAATAAAAGGTTGAAGAAAATGGTTGAAAGTGCAAATTTTAAGGTTGATGAACATATTGGTAAATCATTCAAAACTAGTGATTGTGATTTAAATGATCAACATGATGATACTAACAAGAATTTTTAGACACAAAATCAACTGCAAATTGTTCTGGTGAACCAAGGAAATCAAGAAGTAGAAGCAAGCAAAAATGTAGAAGAAAGAACACAAGAACAAGAGGTAAGAGATAAATTCAAAACTCCTAAGTATGTAAAAAGAAATCATTATGATAGGTAGATCATAGGAGACAAAAGAAAAGCTGTGCAAACTACAAGAATAATTCAAGAAGAATATTGTCTAATCTCTAAAGCCGAACCTAAAAATATTAGTGAAGCATGCAAAGATGAATATTGGATGGAAGCCATGAAAGAAGAACTATTGCAGATACAAAAGAATAGTTCATGGGATCTTGTTCCCATACCTCAAAACAAAAATGTGATTGGAACCAAGTGGGTGTTCTAGAATAAGCTAAATGAACAAGGTGATGTGGTAAGAAATAAAGCAAGATTGGTTTGCAAAAGTTACTCACAAATGGAAGGTATTTATTTTAAAGAAAAAATTTCTCTTATTGCTAGAATTGAGTTTGTTAGATTATTTCTTGCTTATGCTACTTTCAAGAACTACAAATTTTATCAGATGGATGTGAAGTCAACATTTATGAATGGTGAACTAGAAGAAGAAGTCTATGTCGAACAACCATATGGATTTCAGTTGATCAATGAAAAATATATGGTATGTCGATTGAAGAAAGCCCTCTATGGACTAAAGCAAGCCCATGGAGCTTGGTATGCTATATTGGATAAATACTTATAGAAACTTGGATTCAATAAACGTACCACTGAAAACAATTTATATTTCAAACTGGATCAGAGCAAAGAGCTAATCATTGAAGTTTTTATTGATGATATCATTTTTGAAGGTAATTATGATTTGTGTATGAAGTTTGTTGATGGAGTAATTAAATAATAAATTATTTAATTAAGAATGAAGAATTAATTAGTTAGTGACATAATTAAACAAATATGATTTATTTAATTAATCAAGTTGAATAAAGGGTCATTTATAAATTAATGAATTAATCAAAAAGGGTATTTAATTAATAGAGGAAATATGTTTTAGAAAGGGTAATTAAATAATAAACATTATTTAATCAATGACCATGGACTATATAAAATTATGTCCAAAGTGGTGCTTGCAGGCCTAGACCAATTTTCTGTGTCTACAAAGAGAGATGATGATGTATGTAAGTTTGATAAAAGAAGTGATGAAAGAATATTCCAAGGATATTATACTAAGAGCAAAGCTTACCGGTGTTTTAATAAAAGGTTGAAGAAAATGGTTGAAAGTGCAAACTTTAAGGTTGATGAAGATAATAGTAAATCATTCAAAACTAGTGATTATGATTTAGATGATCAACATGATGATACTAACAATAATTTTTAGACACAAAAGCAACTGCAAATTGTTTTGGCGAACCAAGGAAATCGAGAAGTAGAAGCAAGCAAAAATGTAGAAGAAAGAACACAAGAACAAGAGGTAAGAGATAAATTCAAAACTCCTACGTATGTAAGAATAAATCATTCTGATAGTTAGATCATCAGAGTCAAAAGAAAAGGTGTGAAAACTACAAGAATAATTCAAGAAGAATATTTTCTAATCTCTAAAGCTGAACCTAAAAATATTAGTGAAGCATGCAAAGATGAATATTGGATGGAACCCATGAAAGAAGAACTATTGCAGATACAAAAGAATAGTTCATGGGATCTTGTTCCTAGACCTCAGAACAAAACTGTGATTGGAACCAAGTGGGTATTCCAGAATAAGCTAAATGAACAGGGTGATGTGGTAAGAAATAAAGCAAGATTGGTTTGCTAAGGTTACTCACAGATGGAAGGTATTTATTTTGAAGAAAAAATTTCTCCTGTTGCTAGAATTGAGGTTGTTAGATTATTTCTTGCTTATGCTACTTTCAAGAACTACAAATTTTATTAGATGGATGTGAAGTCAACATTTATGAATGGTGAACTAGAAGATGAAGTCTATGTCGAACAACCATATGGATTTCAGTTGACCGATAAAAAATATATGGTATGTCGATTGAAGAAAGCCCTCTATGGACTAAAGCAAGCCCATGGAGCTTGGTATGCTATATTGGATAAATACTTATTGAAACTTGGATTCAATAAAGGTACCGCTGAAAACAATTTATATTTCAAATTGGATCAGAGCAAAGAGATGATGATTGAAGTTTTTGTTGATGATATCATTTTTGAAGGTAATGATGATTTGTGTATGAAGTTTGTTGATGGGGTAATTAAATAATAAATTATTTAATTAAGAATGAAGAATTAATTAGTTAGCAACATAATTAAACAAATATGATTTATTTAATTAATCAAGTCGAATAAAGGGTCATTTATGAATTAATGAATTAATCAAAAAGGGTATTTAATTAATAGAGGAAATATGTGTTAGAAAGGGTAATTAAATAATAAACATTATTTAATCAATGACCATGGACTATATAAAATTATGTCGAAAGTGGTGCTCGTAGGCCTAGACCAATTTTCTGTGTCTACAAAGAGAGATGATGATATATGTAAGTTTGATGCTGGAAGTGATGAAAGAATCTTCCAAGGATATTATACTAAGAGCAAAGCTTACCGGTGCTTTAGAAAATGGTTGAAAGTGAAAATTTTAAGGTTGATGAATATATTGGTAAATCATTCAAAACTAGTGATTATGATTTAGATGATCAACATGATGATACTAACAATAATTTTTAGACATAAAATCAACTGCAAATTGTTCTTGTGAACCAAGGAAATCAAGAAGTAGAAGCAAGCAAAAATGTAGAAGAAAGAACACAAGAACAAGAGGTAAGAGATAAATTCAACACTCCTAAGTATGTAAGAAGAAATCATTTTGATAATTAGATCATACGAGACAAAAGAAAAGGTGTGCAAACTATAAGAATAATTGAAGAGGAATATTGTCTAATCTCTAAAGCTGAACCTAGAAATATTAGTGAAGCATGCAAAGATGAGTATTGGATGGAAGCCATGAAAGAAGAACTATTGCAGATACAAAAGAACAGTTCATGGGATCTTGTTCCCAAACCTCAGAACAAAAATGTGATTGGAACCAAGTGGGTGTTCCAGAATAAGCTAAATGAACAAGGTGATGTGGTAAGAAATAAAGCAAGATTGGTTTGCAAAGGTTACTCACAGATGGAAGGTATTTATTTTGAAGAAAAAATTTCTCATGTTGCTAGAATTGAGGTTGTTAGATTATTTCTTGCTTATGCTACTTTCAAGAACTACAAATTTTATCAAATGGATGTGAAGTCAACATTTATGAATGGTGAACTAGAAGAACAAGTCTATGTCGAACAACCATATGGATTTCAGTTGACCAATGAAAAATATATGGTATGTCGATTGAAGAAAGCCCTCTATGGACTAAAGGAAGCCCATGGAGCTTGGCATGCTATATTGGATAAATACTTATTGAAACTTGGATTCAATAAAGGTACTGCTTAAAACAATTTATATTTGAAACTAGAATTAGAGCAAAGAGCTGATCATTGAAGTTTTTGTTGATGATATCATTTTTGAAGGTAATGATGATTTTTATTTGAAGTTTGCTGATGGGGTAATTGAATAATAAATTATTTAATTAAGAATGAAGAATTAATTAGTTAGCGACATAATTAAACAAATATGATTTATTTAATTAATCAAGTTGAATAAAGGGTCATTATGAATTAATAAATTAATAAAAAGGGGTATTTAATTAATAGAGGAAATATGTGTTAGAAAGGGTTATTAAATAATAAACATTATTTAATCAATGACCATGGACTATATAAAATTATGTCGAAAGTGGTGCTCGCAGGCCTAGACCAATATTCTGTGTCTACAAAGAGAGATGATGATATATGTAAGTTTGATGTTAGAAGTTATGAAAGAATCTTCCAAGGATATTATACTAAGAGAAAAGCTTACTGGTGCTTTAATAAAAGGTTGAAGAAAATGGTTGAAAGTGCAAATTTTAGGGTTGATGAAGATAATGGTAAATCATTCAAAACTAGTGATTATGATTTAGATGATCAACATGATGATACTAACAATCATTTTTAGACACAAAAGCAACTGCAAATTGTTTTGGTGAACCAAGGAAATCAAGAAGTAGAAGCAAGCAAAAATGTAGAAGAAAGAACACAAGAACAAGAGGTAAGAGATAAATTCAAAACTTCTAAGTATGTAAGAAGAAATCATTCTGATAGTTAGATCATAGGAGAAAAAATAAAAGGTGTGCAAACTACAAGAATAATTCAAGAAGAATATTGTCTAATCTCTAAAGCTGAACCTAGAAATATTAGTCAAGCATGCAAAGATGAATATTGGATGGAAGCCATTAAAGAAGAACTATTGCAGATACAAAAGAACAGTTCATGGGATCTTGTTCCCAAACCTTAGAACAAAAAAGTGATTGGAACCAAGTGGGTGTTCCAAAATAAGCTAAATGAACAAGGTGATGTGGTAAGAAATAAAGCAAGATTGGTTTGCAAAGGTTACTCACAGATGGAAGGTATTTATTTTGAAGAAAAAATTTCTCGTATTGCTAGAATTGAGGTTTGTAGATTATTTCTTGCTTATGCTACTTTCAAGAACTACAAATTTAATCAGATGGATGTGAAGTCAACATTTATGAATGGTGAACTAGAAGAAGAAGTCTATGTCAAACAACCATATGGATTTCAGTTGACCGATGAAAAATATGTGGTATGTCGATTGAAGAAATCCCTTTATGGACTAAAGCAAGCCCATGGAGCTTGGTATGCTATATTGGATAAATACTTATTGAAACTTGGATTCAATAAAGGTATCACTGAAAACAATTTATATTTCAAACTTGATTAGAGCAAAGAGCTAATCATTGAAGTTTTTGTTGATGATATCATTTTTGAAGGTAATGATGATTTGTGTATGAAGTTTGTTGATGAAATGAAAAGAGAATTTGAAATTTCAATGATAGGAGAGCTAAAATTCTTTTTAGGATTGCAAATTACTCAATTGGAATGATGGAATCTTTGTATCTCAATTTAAGTATGTGAAAGAGTTACTGAAAAAGTTTGGCATGGAGGATTTAAAGACAGTTGGTACACCTATGGTGACTAGATGCAAACTTACACAGAAAGATGAAACTCCCAAATAAAATTAGACATGGTACAATTCAATGATTGGGGGATTACTCTACTTGACTTAGACAAGGATAGATATAATGAATGTTGTCTGCATGGTTGCTAGATTTCAAGCTAATCGTAAAGAGTCCCATGTGTCTTTTGTGAAAATAATATTTAGATATCTAAAAGGGATAGTTGATTTTGGTCTTTAGTATCCCAAGAATGATGATCTTACTCTAAGTTATTTTACCAATGTTCATTGGGTAGGAGATGTAGATAACAGAAAAGTACCAGTGGTGCTGCACTCTTCTTAGGTAAGAAGATGGTATCATGGTTAAGTAAAAAGAAAAACTTAGTTTCATTATCTACTATTGAGGCAAATTACATTGTTGCTTCAAATAGTTGTACTCAAGTATTATGGATGAAGTAAATTATGAGAGATGTTAGAATAGACTATGAAGAACCCATTGCTATATTCTATCAAAATTCAAGCGCCATTAAAATTTCTAAGAATCTAGTGTTGCATTCAAAAACAAATCATATTTCCATCAAGTATCACTTCTTGAGAGACAAATTTAGTGATAAAGAAGTCATATTGGAGTACATACCTACCAAAGAGAAAATTACAGATATCTTTACAAAGTCGTTTCATAAGCATACTTTTTAGTACTTCAGAGGAAAGTTAGGGGTGATTTCCCCTCTTGATTAGAACTAAAGATGCAGGTATTTGCATTAGTCCATGAATTCATTGCCATATCATATTCCAGATTGATGTTGTGGTGACTACTACTAAGGGGGAGTAGTCAGATGTTACAAATTTGAGATCAGAGTCTATGTACCTTTGCCATTGATGTCAAAGGGGGAGAGAAGAAGTGTGAAAAAGTGGAATAAAAAAGTGGGAAAGAAGAGAACAATCTTAGGGGGAGATTATTGAAGAAGAGTTAGTTGGGTTGATGGTATTATTTTTCACATCATGTGTTTCCATCAATTCCAAAGGGGGATATTTTTGGATGTTGTGGTTGTTTTTATGATAAGTGGTTTTCATTGATGTCAACACTATTATCATTATAATCTACTTAAGGCTATATATGTCGAGGAGATTGATAAAATTGTTAAAAATATAGTTTTGGTAGCCAATGAAGCTGAGAAGGTTAGAATGTTGGAAAACTCTATGTATAGAAGATCTGAAGGTGCACTTCAAAGGGTTTTTTGTTGAACCTTTCTATTATATTGTCTGAAAGTTTCAGAGGTGTGCATCAAGTTTTGTGGAAGTCATGAAGATCTGTGTGTCTATAGTTATTTAGTTTTTGTAGATGTTCTTAGTTGAAGTGGATGGAATACTGGTAATATCATGTGTTGTGCATGTATATATTACATTCATGGATGATTCTAGATCATACTCTATCCTTTCTATACATTCGTAGTGATTGAAGTGTTTGTGATTGTAGACTTTTCCAATAGGTTCTTGAGTGTTCATGTTCTTGGCTGACATTGTGGTTTTAGCGTGTTCCAGATCCATGAAGATTAATATTTCATTGTTTGGCATGTTTGAAGATGTTTATTTGGGTCCTCAATATGTTGTGACCAGCTTATGTTGGTATGCATTAATATTTATTCATGTATCAAGGCTAACAGTTGTAATTTATTCTTTATTTGTGGTCGACTGTTTAGTGGGTGTAAATCTGTATAGCGGATATATATATATATGATATTGTTTTTCTCATTTAGAAGTAGTGATAAAGTGTAAAAATGTTGTACAAATGTGAATAAAGGTCAAATAATTTGAAGAAAAGTGTGGAAGAGTTTGAGAAAAAGTGTGGAAGAGTTTGAAGAATTTTTTCTATGCCTATGTGAAACTATCATTAGACTTTTGCAGAAGCTATTTTCTCAGTTCATATTCATCAGGTATTTTTAATCTGATTGTTGTATGTACGGAAATGAGCCTTCCCTTTGACCAGTGTGCTCTAGGTAGTGTACTTGAATGCAAGTGCATTCTCTTTTATTCTTCATTATACTTCTAATAGGGTATAATCTTGTGGACTAACATCCATCGTGGTTTTTCCCCTAACAGGGTTTCCATGTATACAATATTGGTGTTCATGTGTTTTTGATATGTTGTTCTTATGCTAGCAATGTTATTTATTAGATATGTGATATAAATATTGATTAATGTTGCATAAATTAGTATTTGGTAACAACTGATTCACCCCCCTCTCAATTGTCTATCCTTATTTTTCCATCAAATCCCTCAACTCTCAAACCTCAACACCTAAACCCTAATCCCTCAACCCCTATACCCTCTTAATCCCTCAACCCTCAACCCTTAAGCCCTAATCCCTCAACCCATATACCCTCTTAATCCCTCAACCCTCAACACTTAAACACTAATCCCTCAACACCTATACCCTCTTAATCCCTCAAACCTCAACCCTCAGCCCTTAAACCCTAATCCCTCAACCCCTATACCCTCTTAATCCCTCAAACCTCAACCCTCAACCCTTAAACCCTATTCCGTCAACCCCTATATCTTCTTAATCGCTCAACCCCAAACCTTCTTAATCCCTCAACCCTCAACACTTAAACACTAGTCCCTCAAGCCCTATACCCTCTTAATCCTTCAACCCTCAACCCTTAAAACCCTAATCCCTCAACTCCTATACCCTCTTAATCCCTTAACACTCAACCCTCAACCCTTAAACCCTAATCCCTCAACCCCTATACCCTCTTAATCCCTCAACCCTCAATCCTTAAACCCTAATCCATCAACCCCTATAACCTCTTAATCCCTCAACCCTCAACCCTTAAACCCTAATCCTTTAATCCATATACCCTCTTAATCCCTAAAACCTCAACCCTCAACCCTTAAAACCTAATCCCTCAACCCCTATACCCTCTTAATCCCTCAACCCTCAAACCCTAATCCCTCAACCCATATACTCTCTTAATCCCTTAACCCTCAACCCTTAACTCTTAAACCCTAATCCATCAACCCCTATACCTTCTTAATCCCTCAAACCTCAACCCTTAAACCCTAATCCCTCAACCCCTATAACCTCTTAATCTTTCAACCCTCAACCCCCATACCCTCATAATAACTCAACCCTCAACGCTTAGCCCTTAAACCCTAATCCCTCAACCCCTATAACCTCTTAATCCCTAACCCTGAACACTCAACCCTTAAACCCTAATCCCTCAACCATCACTCTTTAAACCCTAATCCCTCAACCACAATCCTTAAAACCTAATCCCTCAAATCCTAGACCCTCTTAATCCCTCAACCCTTAAACCTTAATCCCTCAACCCTCAACCTTTAAGCCATAATCCATCAACCCTTATACCTTTTTAGTCCCTCAACCATCAACCCTTAAACCCTAATCCCTCAACCCCTATACCGTCCTAATCCCTCAACCCTCAACCCTTAAACCCTAATACCTCAACCCATATACCCTCTTAATTCCTCAAACCTCAATCCTCAACCCTTAAACTATAATCCCTCAACCCCTATTACCTCTTAATCCCTCAACCCTCAAACCTATTGATGGTGTTTTCTGTACAACAACAACTCAGACATAATATATAATAACCTATCTCTATTGAAAGGTTGATCTCTATGAACAAAGAGATAACCCCAAGGTCTCTCATGTGTCAGGTCTTGATAATGCAGTGAAACCACTCAGTGATAAATATGAAATTTTTGGAGACTCGAAACTTATCAGATTTTTCAACAGGGTGATACTTGAGTTCCTACTTTAACCACAGTTCAAAGAAATAGCAATAGATAAGGGGTTTAGAAATCCTAAGATTAATATTACTCCTAAGTTCAACTATACTAATGATGAAATACTTGGAATAGACCAATCCCTTGAAACTACTTTCTACTTAACCCATGCTATACCTACAATTTCAGAAAAATAGTGCAATCTTCTAAGAAATTAAATATTTTTTAGATTATGCACATTCATCCAAGCTAGCCCTAGTTTTGCAGTTGACATGGACAAATTCCCATAATTGAACTAAGTACACAAATATTAGGTACAGGCTGACCTTGCACAACAATTCCAGAATCAAGAAGCTACCCAAAGTATGAACTAGAGATCACTACAACACTCCAAGCACTAAATCACAAGCACTATTAAATTATTTAACTCTAAATCTAAAATACATTCAGATATTCCCAAGCAATTTCAAAGATAGAATAAGAACCATGGAAGATTAACCAATCCAAAGAAGGCACCAATAATAATACAATGTCTTCACTTGTATTGAATCACCAATAATAGCAATAATTCTGATGTTTTGTGTTACAAAATTTTCTTGAAAATAAAAATAACTCCTAATTAGAACTTCCTACTCTATTTCTTGACCTACTTCAAAATATAATTGTCTAACCCTTTACAAAATTTCTCTAACCTCTTGCAGAAGAGGCGGAATGCCATATATAGAGATTCTTCAAATGTGTGGCCAAGCTAGGGTTACAAAGAAGGTTGGCCACCAACCAAATTGTCCCTCAGCATGTTGTAATAAATCACCATCCTCCATTGAATGCATGAGGTGCCCCCTCAGATCGGCCTAGGATCTCTACAAATCTTGATTTAGATTGAACAAACCCTACAGGTCTTTTCTGCCATTAATGTCTCACCAACGTGAAGTAGAAGAAAGTTAGCACACGCGTCATGTGAGATTGAATATAAGCCACCGATCAACAATCGAGCTAGGCATCATGAATTACTCTGGTCGAGTCAAAACAAATTGAACCTTACATGTCTTGTCCAACTTAGATGAACGACCATCGAGTGCATTGAAAGTTCTAACCACGTACAAGAAAGTTTCACCTACCCACAACCACTCAATGTACTTGGATGCACCCCGCGTATCCTGCAACATCTACAAAGTACACCCATCCTTCCATTGGCCCCGATAGCAACAACCTGCTCGATCTAGTCTGCACTCAAAAAGGGCCTTGATTAACATTCATTATAGCATCAAAAATACAAGTTAATCAATCACAAAAAACACATTCAATCACCAAAGAGATCAAAACAACCATCAAAATCCCTTCAAATATTGTTAAAGAAGTCTTTATCAAAGTTCAAGATTTTCACCACTTCATTGAATTCAGGTAATGAAGTAATTCCGAGGAATTCCTAACCAAGCAGATTTTAGCAATGAAAAGCACAACCAAGACGCAAAGTTACTCAATCAGCACCCAATACTCAAGAAACACCTACAAATAGCTTCAAATGATCCAAATAAGCCATGCAATGCACAATCATTAATAGTTAAACCATGAATCCTTTTAGTTCTTGACAGATAACAAATCTTCAAAAAATTCCATCAAGGACAGAAAGCGCCGAAACAAGCAATACTTAGCACATCTCTTGAAAATAGAGGAGGAACGGACTTCAAGATTTTCCCAAGGCAGTGGATTCTTACAAATTCAACACAATTCTCATGTCGTTGACTAAAAATTCAACCTCCTAACTCTTCCAAGGTGACCAAAACCACACTACCATGAGCCACTCATCCAACCACCAAGGTAAGGTGGTAAACTATGCTACCAGAAGCCAAGCATGAAACCCTCAGAGTATAGCGGTAAATAGAACAATCGTGACCTGGCTCATAGACACTCACGGTACTGAGGTATCACCGCATTACCATGCCAGATGAGTCACCCTCGCACTACTACGCCATCGAGCAAAGACCCTTGTAGTATGGTAAGGCCACCATGCTACTGCACTGAGGACAAAAGCCCATTGTGATATGGTAGTGCCACCGCACAACCACAACCTGGCAACCAAAGATGCAACCTAGGGATTCGATGAGGTGAAGAAATATCAGAAAAAACTAGGGGAGACAGAATTCCAGGAAGTACTAAAATCTCCAAAGAAAGTGCAAGACTAGCCCCATCGGGTTTTCCAAGCAGCTAGGGAAATCCGCCTAAGGGAGAAAATCCTAAAGACAGGGGAAAACCCGAGATTGAACAAAAGACTTAAAATTTTCAAAGTATTACCTCAATGGGGGCCCTTTTCAAGCAAGAAAGGAATTTAGGATCATAGCAAAGTAACAAAAATCCTAGGACCAAAGGACCAAAGCACCAAAGACCGAAAATTCAAGATTTTCAAAGACAGGCTCAAAAGACAAGACCACAAAAAAGAGCCAAAAAACTAGACAAAAGAGGGTCCCTAATTTCAGTGGGGTGTGTATGCAAAACTACACAACAAATGGTGACTCTGGTGGGGAAATGCTCCAAAGCATTTCAATGACAAACTAGAATCAACTTAGAATCTCTAGTTTTAGCCCATTCATCAGGTTACCTATGGAAAAGGATTCAAAAATCACAAACAAGTAAACCTTTCTTGTACCAGGGTTGAAGTGTGTGTGTATGCATTCATTTCCTTTCCCTTAGTTGTAATAGGGACCAAACTTAGTTTTATAAGGCTACATAAGGATCCCAACTCCAAAAGCAACTTGGATAGAGTCTCGTTGTCGGTCAAGCATCCATAGCCCTGGTAAGGTTATCACTATGATGCTCCCTAACATAGCTCTACTACCAGCCAGATGTCCATAGCCCTGGTAGAGATACTAGGATACCCCTGATGAGGTGAACATTTCTTTTGATTTTCAACATTTTCTTTTTCCTTTTTCTTTGATATTCTCTTTGAGATCTTTTAAAATTTCTCTTTTACCTTGAAAAAAATGAATCCCTCACTCAAGGATGAGAATCACAAATGGCACTAGAGTAGAATATAATATTTTTCACCTAGTTAGACCTCATAAGGACCATATGAAACCTTGGAAAGTTTAAGATTTGTGTGTAAGTATGAGACCCAAATACATTCTAGAATTTGACTTAATGAAGTGAATCCAATTCCAAGCATATACAACATCAGACGAAGGAATTCCACCAATTGACTCTAAAAAGATGATTAGAGTTTGTACAAGAAATCCCAAAATAGCTCCAGGCAAGAAAACAATCATACAAATGCAACAAGCCTAGAAGAGAGCAAGAAAAACCAAAAGAAAGAGAATAGAAGAAAGAAAAGCCAACCAAAGTAGACATACTCTAACCAAAAGCATAAAATGAGAAAAACAAACAAAGGAAACCCTAACCTAACCAAAGAAAAAAAAAACAGAAAGGAAACCTAATCTACCTATGTACAAGGCAAGAGTTGTAAACAACTCGGGACTAGAAATAATGCTTTAAATACTTCCCATTGATAGGTAGTTGGATATCCTCTCTAGTGAGTTTTTAAATGAAAATAATTATCTCCCAGAATCTCTGCAATCTAATAAGGGCCAAGCCAAAGTCCATCCAATTTTCCATGCTCCCATTTTCGGTCATGGGCTTTATCCCAGTAGAGAACCAAGATAGAGATTCTAAAGGCTTTCACCTTAGATCTCCTATCAAACCATCTTTTCACTACACCTTGATGTTTGACAAAGTTTTATAGGGCTTCATCTCTTCTCTCTTCAAGGTGTAATAGTTTAGCCAAGCGGGATTCACATTTATCCTCACCATCATAGTATTCATTGATGAATTGTAGGGTAGGGATCTTTAGTTGGATGGGAAATATAGGTTCTAAACCATACACTAAGTGATAAGGAGAGGCTCCTAGGGATGTTTTCTATCTGGTACTATCTGCCCAAAGAGAAAATCTAAGTTGGGTGTGCCAATCCTTGGGATTCTTCTCTAGTAGCTTATGGATGACTATCAACATATTCTTATTGGAAGACTCAGCAAAACCATTACCCTGTGGATAGTAATTGGATGCAAATTTTATGAAAATTCCATGATCAAAGGCCCAGTTAGAAAATTTCAATGATGCAAATGCAAGACTATTATCACAAACTAGAGCCAATGGACAACCAAAGTGATTAATAATACCTGACTCTATGAAATTGATTACCACTTTAGAAGTGCATTGTTTGCATGCAAGGACCTCAGTCCACCTGGTAAAGTAATTAGTTATAGTAATAATATACCTATGGCCTATAGAGGAAGGTGGATTGATCGGACCTATAAATTCCATTCCCCATTGTGCAAATGGTTTTACCTCTATGATTGGCTAAAGTGGAAGGGCTACACATTTCTCCCTATTTGTTGTAGTCTAACATACATTAAAAGTCCTCACATGGTTATGTGTATCTTTGAACAAGGTAGGCCAATAATATCCTACCCTCATGATTTGATTTGCAGTGGAAGGTGTTGAACCATGGCTTCTGCCATATTTTTCATGAAATTCAATCATCACCCTCCCAACATATTCCTTTCCTAGGCATCTCAAATAAACCCCCTCATGATTTCTCTTGTACAAGAAAACTCCCTTCATCATAAAAATACCACTCTTAAAATGCAGAGCTCTCTTGTGTATTGTATTAAGGTGTTCAGGACATTGCTAGTTCAACAAATAGTAGATGACTTCATCATACCAGTCTCCTAGAGATACTTCTTGGAGGTGATTTTGTTGAACTGTGAGGTCAAGACCCATCTCAGCCATTGTCTTTGTTAGTCCTTGCCCTCTCACCAATTTCATGGGCTAGATATAAATATCATATTCCTGCAACATGGTTACCCACTTAGCTCTGCATTCTCCCAATTCATTCTTCATCAACAACAAATTCACTATAAGATCAGGGACTATGGAAAAGACCTTATTTCTCAAGATATAGTGTCTAAACTTATTTACTACTCAGACTAGGGGATAAGCCTATTTTTCTACATTGGGATGTCTCAGTTCTGCATCCTTTAGAGGAGCACTCATAGAAGCTATGGGATGTTCATTCCCTTGATCAGATTTCGGGGTCAGCATGTTAGCACAGGAATGTTCTGAAGCAAACAAATATATGTAAAAGGGTATGGCATAATCGAAACTTACCAATATTGGAGCCTTAGCAATAACTCTCTTGATTTCTTCAAATGCATCCCTAGCTTCTGCACTCCATTCAACCTCTGCTTCCTATTTCAGCATGCCATTCAAGGGATTCACTATTTACGCAAATCTAGTGATACAATTTTTGACAAAGTTAATTTTACTGAAGAATGACTTCATTTCCTTTTATCTTGTAGGAAGCTGAATTTTTAGTATATCCTCCACTCATTCTAGATCAATGGAAATACCCTATTCTAAAACAACATGCCCTAATAGCTTTCCCTCAGTGAATCCAAAAATGCATTTCTTTGGATTAAGGGAGATGCCAAACTATCTGCACCTTTGGAATACTTTGCATAAATCTGCAATATGACCACCTCTCCTCTTAGAAAATATTGTCAAATCATCCATGTGAATAATGATGCACCTACCAATGATGTCTTTGAAATAAATTTCCATTGCTCTCTGGAATGTAGCTCCGACATTGATTAATCCAAAGGGCATTCTTCTGTAAGAAAAAGTTCCCCATTTTGTAGTAAAGGCAATTTTGTGCCTATCCTCATACTGTAACATAAAATAGTTTTATCCAGAGTACCCATCTAGAAAAAACATCATCTCAGACCCATTAACAATCTGGAGTACTTCATCCAGTGAAGGGACTAGATAATTATCCTTTTTTGATGCCCTATTAAGGTTCCTGAAATCAACACTGTCCGATTTCTCCATTTTTCTTCCTTACTGGAACCAAGTTTGCAACCCATGTTGAATGTCTCATTGGAAATATGATCCATGTTGAAAGTGATTTTGCACCTCCTTCTAAATTATGGGCTCCAGTAGAGCATTAATTGGCCTATTTCTTTGCTTCAATGGCTTAACATTTGACTTCAAGGGAATAGTATGTGTAATGATTGAAGTATCATATGTCTTGAAATCATCATAACTCCATGCAATCACATCTCAATGGTTGTGAAAGGCATCAATAATTCTTCCTATCCTTTGGTGTGCACACTTTACCAATAAAGATACTCTTAAAACCATCCAAGGTCCCCATGTTGTATGTTTCACATTGACTATTGAGAGACTCCCTTTTCACTTGTTGTTCTTGATCTTTTATCTTATCTAGATCAAAAATTCATTCTAATTGCACCATGCCCCTTGGGATAGTATTATTTTTCAGGTTAATGACTCCTTGCAGGTCCATTTCAGCCTCCTGAGGTTCTACCTCATCAATCACCTAAGAAGCAAACACATCACATCTAGTGATGAAATCAAGAATATGCTTGTCATCCTCAAACACTTGGAAATTGGTGATATTTTCAGGCACTGAGGGTACTGGAGTTAGCTCCATAGAAAATTTATTCAATATTGAAAGCGATAAGGGTTGGTGTGTATTTGTTTCTTGTGCCAGAGAATTAGTAGTTTGATTCTTACTTTGTGGGACCAACTAGATGTTGAATGCATCGAACCCCTCAATAAGATCCTAGACTATATGTTTTTAATTGGTCATCCTTCTATCATGACATGAGTATTATTTCCTTACTTTCCTGACCACTAACCCAGAATATCCAAACACTTGCAAAATTTTAACTTTCTTCCTTAATGCCATTAATAATCCATGGACCAAAGCCTCATACTTAGCTACATTATTAGTGCACTGGAACTGGAGTCTATGAGCAGTAAAATAGGTTTTACATTTAGGGCTGATCAACTCAAGTCCTGCTCCAGCACCCTACTTTGATTTGGATCCATCAAACCTCAACGTCCAACAACCATCAACTCCTACTTGGCTTGAGCTACCCTTGTCCTTGTTTCTACCCAGAGGCTCTTCAGGAGGCCTTGGGCTCTTTCCCTTTAGCTCATTTTGAATGCTCTGTATATCCAGCCTAACAACTAGGGCTGGATATATGCATCTTTTAATCTCCTCCACTATAGTTTGGCATAGGCAACATTCTAGCTCAGAGTGAGGAGCATTGTGAACTCTACACCAACTAGGAAGAAGCAATTCTTTGAATTTCATATTTTTACCCAACTAAATCTGATCCTCCACACACTTTTGGATAAAGTCTTGGAAATTATTTAGCAAGTTGAGTTGTCTCTTTTCTTGATCATCAAGTTCCTCTATTTGTTCAAGTAGTGCTTCGGAACTACTGAATTTTGATGTGGATCCATCGGAGGAGCTTTGCAACATAAACAAAAAATTGTATCTAAAATAGGGGCAGGCATGACATAGTTCCCCATGCTGACCTCTAACACAAATATCTCATTCAAAGTATTCTGATATTCAGTGATCACATACTTCATTCTAGGTTTTATCACAATTTTTATTTGATTTGGGACTCCTTTCCAAGGGAGCCACATGTGAGAATGATTTGTGGATGTATATCCATTTAGTTCCTTGGTGAAATCTCAACCCAAGATCAATCCATAAGTGTTAGGAATATCTATCACTTGGATATTAAGTACTTGTTGCACTCTAGGATTAGAAGCAACTTGCATGAGGATCGTGTTCAGTTCTTCCACTATATTTACCTTTGTCTTGTCCAATTGGGTGACCTTCTTCTAAGAGGCCATAGGGGTAATACTGAGAGCTCTACAGATAGCAAAAGGCATAAAATTTATAGATACTCCTAAATCTAGAAGATAATTGTGTAGATTCTTCGCAAAGATACGAATAGAAATCAGAAAGGGAGGGGTTTCCATTTTTCCTTGGAAAGAACTCAACTGAGTGTCAACTTGTGCAACCTGGTTTTTATCTTTTTCTTTACTTTTGTCTCTAGGTTGTGCTTGAATTGGACCTTTAAGTGCCTATGAAATAGGAGGCCTATCAACTGCCTCATTGACTGCTACTCCTTGTGGTGTTGTACTTGAATTGAAAGACCCCTAGGACTACATTTCTGATTTCAAGAACCCTTAACAACTCAAAAGAAGAAAGACTCACCTTTACTTTACTAAGTTCTTTAGTCACATATTTGCCTAATTGTCCCACATTCATGTTAGTGTGGGTCTCCTTAGAATGACCAGTATGCTTATCTTTTTCTCCATCAGTGTTACTTCCTTTTGGCACATCAAGTTGTCCTCCTTTTGCAAAGTATTGTGTTGGCACCTAAGGGTAAGATAGATTATTACTGGCATGTGGGTTTGGTGAAGTGATAAAATTGTTTGGAGGAATAGATGTGGTAAATGGACCTCCATTTTGTGGATTCCTATTAGGCCTATTCCTCAAATCACACTTTCTTTTAGGTTGTTGAAACATCTGTACTTCTTCAACACTAGCTTCATCTTCATCTAAGAGATTGTTATCATTCTGAGTTTTCTCATTAAACAACTGGAAAATTTCATCTTTATTGAGCACTTGTTCAACCTCTTCATTCTGGCTACTTGACTCCTCTTCTAGTTCATTCTCTTCATCCTTCGGGAAAGGAGCATGATTCAACATGAAAACTGGGGAATCATAAGGATTTGAGGGTACCAATTCTTAACCAGTGGAGTTGTTTTCAACTTCATACTGAAAGATAGAAGAAATAGTTTGAAATTTAGGAAAATCAAGCTCAGAGTGTTGACCTTTCTTAAGAAGCCTGTACCACCCTGACAAGTTGCCTCAACTATATATACACCACTCAGAGGTTTTTCTTGATTGGGAGGTTGATCTAGTGGAGTGGGGACTCCTCCATTATTAGGTATAGTATTCCATGGCCTATTCTACTTAGGTGGTTGTCTTCTTTCAAATCCTTTCCCACCTTGTTAACCTCTATCAAAGTTCTAACCAAAACCTTGTTCTCTTTCAAAATTCTGATTTCTATCAAAATGTTTCCCTCATGCAACATCTCGATTCTCCCTATTTTAATTTGATTACATGTTCCTCTAAGCACCTTGGAGTTGGTTGTTATGGTTCCTCAAGTAAGTTACCTCCATATTCAATTTTTTTACTTGCTTAGTTAGTTCATCTAACCTTTCCTTATCAGGACTACTATAAGGCACTGAATTTACATTGTTTGGGGGGTATCTTGACACTCCTCCAGGACCTATGGACTGATTCAAAACTTTCGAGTTCTACAAATATGTAGGAAAACTAGTCCATTGAAGTGGATGAAGGGGTTGATTGGCACTTTTCTACAGATAACTGGGCATTGGGTGAGCTTGACTTATTGGATGAACTAGGTGCAGAACTAAAGGTAACTATGGAATGGGATTCATAATGGGTGTGATTAGTCAGTTCTTGGTTAAGAGCTTGGACCTGCCCAAGGTGAGCAGTTGGTCCCAGAGATGGTAGGGGTCCTGAAAAGTGTTGTCTTAGATCAATACTGACCTTAAAAACCTCTGTATATGTAGTAAGAAAGGTAGTTGTGGGATTATTTCTCCACTTAAGGAAGGTGGATGTAAGAATATCAAGGGCTTCAAAATAGACCTCTAAGGAAGTGGCATCATCCAGAGCATAAAGTGCCTGCAATCTATTGTATACATAGTGGAACCTATTGTTGAATGATCCTATAGGCTCATTAACTTCTCTCTTAACTCTGGTAAACTACATGTAAAGCTCATTGGTACTAATGGGAATTTTAAACTTCTACAGAAATGCAACCTCAAGTTTAGCCCAATTATGGATGGATGCAATAGGTAAGTGGTTGTACTAGTAAAAGGCATCTTCACCCTGAGAATAAGGGAAAATCCTACATGCAACATCCTCATGATTAATCCCTCTATCTCTTAGACAAGTCTGAAAAATACTAATATGCTCCATTCCTATCCTATTAGGATCACTTGTGTGAAACTTATTGTAAAAATGCTCAGGGTTCTTGGGAATAACATTGTAGTTATTGAAGGATAGAGGTGACAGGTTATTTGCAAAGAAATCCATTGGTGGAGAAAGAGGTGGTAAATGCTAATTGATGGCTAGTTGGGATTGTTGAATGGAACCAGCCTCAGATTCAAATGAAGATGAGGTGGATGAGGGTGAGGAAGGTGGAAATGAAGGATTGGACAATGAATCCTCCCTTCTTTTGGTCCTTCTTGACCTAGTTGGAGGTGGTAATTCCTGAAACTCCTTTTCTCCTAGTGTAGATCTAGTTCTCCTAATGAGTCTCTCAAGAGAAATGGCATTTAGAAAATGCTCCATCTTTCTTATTCAGGCCCTCTTTCTAGTGCCAATCTTGTTGATGGTGTTTTCTGCACAACAACAACTTAGATAAAATATATAATATCCTATCTCTGTTGAAATGTTGATCTCTATGAACAAAGAGATAACCCCAAGGCCTCTCAGGTGTTAGGTCTTGACAATGTAGTGAAACCACTCAATGATCAATATGAAAATGCTGGTAATCACAAAGGGACCTTACAAAACAAATGATGAAGATTCTAAACTTATCAAATTTTGCAACAGGGTGATACTTGAGTTCCTAATTTAACCATAGTTCAAAGAAATAGAAAAAGATAAGGGTTTCATAAATCCTAAGATTAATATTACTCCTAAGATCAATGATACTAATGATGAAATACTTGGAACAAACCAATCCCTTGAAACTAATTTCTACTTAACCCAGGCTATACCTACAATTTCATAGAAATAGTGCAATCTTCTAAGGAATTAAATATTTTCAGATTATGCACATTCATCCAAGCAAATCCTAGTTTTGTAGTTGACATGGAAAAATGCCCACAATTCTACTAAGCACACAAATATTAGGTACAGGTCGACCTTGCACAACAATCCCACAATCAAAAAGCTACCCAAAGTATGAACCAAAGATCACTACAACACTCCAAAAACTAAATAACAAGCACTATTAAATATTTTTAGATTATGCACATTCATCCAAGCCAACCCTAGTTTTGTAGATGACATGGAAAAATGCCCACAATTGTACTAAGCACACAAATATCAAGTACAGGTTGACCTTGCACAACAATCCCAGAATCAAGAAGCTACCCAAAGTATGAACTAGAGATCACTACAACACTCCAAGCACTAAATCACAAGCACTATTAAATTATTCAACTCTAAATCTAAAATGTATTAAGATATTCCCAAGCAATTTCAAAGATAGAATTAGAACCATGCAAGATTAACCAATCCAAAGAAGGCACCAATAATAACACAATGTCTTCACTTGTATTGAATCACCAATAATAGAAACAATTATGATGTTTTGTGTTACAACATTTTATTGAAAATAAAACTAACTCCTAATTCTAACTTCCTACTCTATTGCTTGACTTGCTTCAAAATCTAATTGTCTAACCCTTTACAAAATTTCTCTAACCTCTTGCAGAAGAGGCAAAATTCCATATATATAGATTCTTCCCATGCAAGCCCAAGCTAGGGTTATAAATAAGGTTGGCCACCAACCAAATCAGCCCTTGGTAGGTTGTAATAAATTACCAACCTGCATTGAATGCATGAGGTTCCCCCTCGGATTAGCCTAGGATCTCAACAAATCTTGATTTAGATTGAACAAACCTCAGAAGTATTTTCCACCATTAATGTCTCACCAGCACAAAGTAGAAGAAAGGTAACACGCACATCATGTGAGTTTTAATATAAGCCACTGATTGACAGCCGAGTTGGGCATCACGAATGACTCTAGTCGAGTCAAAACAACTTGAATTTTCCATGTCTTGTCCAACTAAGACAAACGACCATCAAGTGAGTTGACCTAACTGTATATCAAAAAGTTTCACTTGCCTGCAACCACAAAATGTACCTGTCTACACCCCATGTATCCTACAACATCTTCAAAGTACACCCATCCTTCCTTTGGCCCCAATAGCAACAAACTACCCCAATCTAGTCTGCACTCAAAAAGGGACATGATTAACATTTATTATAGCATCGAAAATACAAGTTAATCAATCACAAACAACACATTCAATCACCAAAGAGATCAAAACAACCATCAAAATCCCTTCAAATATCATTAAAGCAGTCTTTATCAAAGTTTAGGATTTTCACCCCTTCACGAAATTTAGGTCAAGAAGGAATTTCGGGGAATTCTTGACCAGGCATATTTTAGTGATGAAAAGCACAACCAGGACACAAAGTTACTCAATCAGCACCCAATACTCAAGAAACACCTGCAAATACCTTTAAATGATCCAAATTTACCATGCAATGCACAATCATTAATAGTTAAACCATGAATCCTTTCAGTTCTTGAAAAATAACAAATCTTCAAAAAATTCCATTGGGGATAGAAATCACTAAAAGCAACAATACTTAGCCCATCTTGGGAAAATAGAGGAGGAACAGATTTCAAGATTTTCCCAAGGCAACAGATTCTTACAAATTCAACATAATTCTTACATCGTTGATTGACAATTCGACCTCCTAACTCTTCCAAGGTGACCAAAACTGTACTACCATGACCCACTCATGCAAGCATCAAGATAAGGAGGTAAACCGCACTACCGCAAGCTAAGCGTGAAACCTTCGCAGTATGAAGGTAAACCACACAACCACAAACTGGCTTAGAGACACGCGTAGTACCAAGGTATCACCGTGTTACCATCCCAGATGAATCACCCCAGCGCTATCACACCATCGAACAAAGACCCCCGCAATATGGTGGGGCCACCATGCTACCGCATCAAGGATGAAAGCCCCCCCATGGTACGACGGTGCCATTGCACAACCGTAACCTAGCAACCAAAGATGCAACCTGGGGATTCGATGAGGCGAAGGAAACTTGGAAAAAACTAGGAGAGAAAAAATTCCAGGAAGCACTAAAATCTCTGAAGACAGTGCAAGGCCAACCTTGTTGGGTTTTCCAAGCAGCCCAGGAAATCTGCCTAAGAAAGAAAATCCTGAAGATAGGGAAAAACCTGAGATTGACCAAAATATTTAAATTTTTCAAAGTATTACCTCAATTAGGGCCCTTTTGAAGCAAGACAAGCATTTAGGATCATAAAAAATTAACACAAATCCTAGGACCAAAGAACCAAAGCACCAAAGACCCAAAATTCAATATTTTCAAACACAAGCTCAAAAGGAAAGACCACAAAAAAGAGCCAAAAGACCAGGAAAAAGAGGATCCCTTATTTTAGTGGGGCATGTATGCAAAACTGCACAATGAAACCTCAACCCCTAAACCCTAATCCCTCAACCCCTATACCCTATTAATCCCTCAACCCTCAACCCTTAAACTCTAATCCCTCAACCCCTATACCCTCTTAATCCCCCAACCCTCAACCCCTATACCCTCTTAATCCCTCAAACGTCAATCCCCAACCCTTAAACCCTAATTTCTAAACCACTATACCCACTTAATCCCTCAAACCTCAGCCCTCAACCTTTAAACCCTAATCCCTCAAGCCCCATACCTTCTTAATCCCTCAACCCTCAACCCTTAAACCCCAATCCCTCAAGCCCCATACCTTCTTAATCCCTCAACCCTCAACCCTTAAACCCTAATCCCTCAACCGCTATACCCTATTGATCCCTCAACCCTCAACCCTTAAACCCTAATCCCTCAACCCCTATACCCTCTTAATCCCTTAACCCTCAACCCTCAACCCTAATCCCTCAACACCTATAACCTCTTAATCCATCAACCCTCAACCCTCGACCCTTAAACACTAATCCCTCAACTGATATACCCTCTTAATCCCTCAACCCTCAAACCTTAAACCCTAATCCATCAACCCCAATACCCTCTTAATCCCTACACTCTCAACCCTTAAACCTTAATCCCTCAACCCCTATACCTTATTAATCCCTCAAACCTCAACCCTCAACCCTTAACCCCCAGTCCATCAACCCTTATACCCTCTTAATCCCTCAACCCTCTACCATTAAACCCTAACTTTCAACTCCTTTACCCTCTTCATCCCTCAACCCTCAACCCTTAAACCCTAATCAATCAACCCCTATATGCTCTCAATCCCTCAAACCTCAACCATCAACCCTTAAACCCTAATCCCTCAATCCCTATACCCTCTTAATCCCTCAAACCTCAACCCTCAACCCTTAAACCATAATCCCTCAACCCCTATACCCTCTTAACCACTCAACCCTCAACCCTTAAACTCTAATCCCTCAACCACTATACCCTCTTAATCCCTCAACCCTCATCCCTTAAACCCTAATCCCTCAACCCCTATAACCTCTTAATTCCATAACCCTAAACCCTAAACCCTTAAACCCTAATCCATCAAACTCTAAACCCTCTTAATCTCTCAAACCTCAACCCTCAACCCTAATAGCCTAATCCCTCAACCCCTATACCCTCTTAATCCCTCAACCCCCATACCCTCTTAATCCTTCAACTCTCAACCCTTAAACATTAATCCTTCAACCCCTATACCCTCTTAATCCCTCAAAACTCAACCCTCAACACTTAAACCCCGATCCCTCAACCCCTATACCATCTTAATCCCTCAACCTTCAACCCTTAAACCCTAATCCCTCAACCCCTATACCCTCTTAATCCCTCAACCCTCAACCCCTATACCCTCTTAATCCATCAACCCTCAATCCTCAACCCTTGAACCCTAATCCCTCATCCCCTATAACCTCTTAATCCCTCAACCACCAACCCTCAACCCCTAAACCCTAATCCCTCAACCCCTATACCCTCTTAATCCTCAACCTCAACCCTTAAATCCTAATCCCTCAACCCCTATACCTCTTAATCCCTTAAACTCAAACCTTTAACCCTAATCTATCAACTCATACCCTCTTAATCCTCAAACTTCAACCTCACAACCCTAAACCAATCCTCAACCTTTATACCCTCTTAATCCCTCAATCCTCAACCCTTAATACCTAATCCCTCAAATCCTATACTGTCTTAATCCCTCAAACCTCAACCCTCAACCCTTAAACCCTAATCCCTCAATTCCTATACCTTCTTAATCCCTCAAACCTCAACCCTCAACCCTTAAACCCTAATACCTCAACCGCTATACCCTCTTAATCCTTTATCCTTCAACCCTTAAATCATATTCCCTCAACCCCTATATCCTCTTAATACCTCAACCCTCAACCCTCAATCCTTAAACCCTAATCCCTCAACCCTCAACCGTTAAACCCTGATCCCTCAACCCCTGTACCCTCTTAATCCCTTAAAGCTCAACCCTCAACCCTTAAACCCTAATCCCTCAACCCCTATACCTTCTTAATTCCTCAAACCTCTACCCTTAAACCCTAATCCCTCAACCCCTATACCCTCTTAATCCCTCAACCCTCAACCGTTAAACCCTAATTTCTCAACCCCTATACCCTCTTGATCCCTCAAAGCTCAACCCTCAACCCTTAAGACCTAATCCCTCAACCCCTATACTCTCTTAATCCCTCGACCCTCAACCCTTAAACCTTAATCCCTCAGCCCCTATACCCTCTTAATCTCTAAACCCTCAACCCTCAACCCTTAAACCTTAATCCCTCAACCCCTATACCCTCTTAATCCCTCAACCCTTAAACCCTATTCCCTCAACCCCTATACCCTCTACCCTATATATTGGACCCTCAACCCTAATCCCCTAACCCTATACCCTCAATCCTCTATTCCTCAACTTTAAAACCTCAACCCTTAAACCCTCTACCCTCTACCCTATAACCTTTTTATCCCTCAACCCTAAATACACAACTATTAAACCCTAACCTTTAAACCCTCTACCCTCAACCCTAATCCACCAACCCTTAAACCCTTAAACCCACTTAGTAAACTCTCTACCCTAATCCCTAAACCCTCTTGAACCTTAATCCCTCAAACCTTACACCCTTAAATACTGAACCCTAAAACCTCAACCCTTAACCCTCTACCCTAACCCCTAATCCATCAACCCTAATCCCTCAACGCTTACACCCTTAAATCCAAGAAAAATATCTACCCTAATCCATAAACCCTCAGCCCTTATTACCTCAACCCTTAAACCCTCATCCCTCAACCCCTATAACCTGTACCCTATACATTGGACCCTCTACCCTAATCCCTGGACCCTATACCCTATACCCTCTACCCTGAACCTTAAATCCTCAGTCGTTAACCTTCAACCCTCAACCCTTAAACCCTAAACACTTAAAAACTCTACCCTCTACTCTCTAACCTATAAATTAAACCCTCAACCCTTAATTCTCAACCCTCAACCCTCTATCCTTAAACCTAAACCCTCAACCCCTATACCCTCTACCCTTTACTTTGAACCCTGAACCTAATCCTTCAACCATATACCCTCAAACCTATACCCTAAATCATCTAAACCTAAACCCTTCAACCCTAAACTCTCAAACCTTCTACCCTATACGCTCAACCCAATACCCTCTACCATTGAGCCTATTCCCTCAACCCTCAGCCCTTAAACCCTAATACCCTAGAAACCATCATCCCTATAGATCCTCCACCCTAATCCCTCAACCCTATACCCTCATTCCCTATCACTTTCTCTCTGTCTATACATCTCACCTTTCCTTCCCTCCCTCTCTCCTACCCTCTTTAATTGTCTCTATCTACCCTCTCCATCTTTCTATGTACCTCTCATTCAATCAATCCCTACCACCCTCTCTTGCTCCCTCTATCCATCTATCTATGTCCCTCCCACTCTCTCCCACTCTCTACCACCCCCTCTCTCTCCCTCTCTCTCATGTCTCTCTCTCCCACCCTCTCTCTCTTAGGTCTCTCCCTCTAGCAACCTACCTAGGTAACTCTCTCTGTCTCTCTCCCCTCTCTATATATCCCTCCCACCCTACCTAGATAAGTCCCTCTCCATCCACTCCCCTCTTTCTCTACCTCTATCAGGTTACTCCCTCCCACACCCTCTCCCTCTCTTAGGTCTCTCACTCACACTCCATCTCTCTCCAACACCCTCTCTCTCTCACACTCCCTCTCGCTGCCTATCTCTCAAGTCTCTCCCTCTCACCCCCTCACACTCTCAAGTTTCTCCCTTTGGCATGCTACATACATAACTCTCTCTTTCTTTTTGTCTCTCTCTCTCTCTCTCCATCTCTCTCAATTATCTCTCTCCCACCCCCTCTCTCTCCCCCTCCCTCTATCCCTCTATCCCTCCCACCATACCTACTAAATCCATCTCACTCCAACCCCTTCTCTCCCACTCCCTCTCTTAAACTCTCACTTCCACCCCCTCTCCCTCTCTCTAGAATCTCTCTCTCTCTCTCTCTTAAAATTCTCCCTCCCTCTAAAGACATACGTAAATACATACATACAAGCATAATACATATGTACATACAATCCTACATCCATACAAGTATACATATATACATGTGTAGATACAATATTACATAAATATAGGCATACATACAATATACATGCATTGATACATATAGGCATACATACATACATACAAGCAAGCATACATGCATACATACATGACATACAAGAATACATGTACATACAAACATACACATATATCAACATACATTCAATATACTGGCATTTAACATAGAGGACATAACGTGAACATGTTATAACACACTCATGTTATGTCTTAATTGACATGTTTCTTGTAGAAGCAAAAATCCATGTCAAAACTGAGATATAACGTGCTCGTGTTATAACGTGAGGACATTATAACACACTCGCATTATATCTTTCTTTGGGAATCCCCAAGCCTTAGGATTGGTATTTTCCTTGGAATACCAACCCAAATGCTTGGAGGGCATTCCCAATGACCAAAGAAGTGTTTTTACAAATTCTACCATATTTCACATAATCAAGTTTGTGCTAACTATCAGGATTGCATGTCATTTAATATCAAACAAATTGAACATTTGGGTAATGTTACGTTCTCTCTTAGCTATCCAACGATGTAATATTTTTAACTTTCTAACAATCTTAAGCCTTTCATCCATAATTTATTTTGTTTGTATGTCTCCTTTTTGGCAAAAAGTAGTGTTTGGTGTTTTTTTCATTATAAATTAACTGCTCATGAAAATTTTAAATAAATTACATTTTTATAAACTAGATTCCATTCTACATTTTTTTTTTTTTTAAAGTTCAATTATTTTCCAACATTTGTAGGGGTAGCACAACCAAAGTTATTTTTTATTAGGAAGTGTCAACTTCAAAAACTAGTAAAAAATCAAATATTCATTAAAAAATTATTAGAAAAATCATGCATCAACTACATACTATTATTTAACTTTTGACTATTGCGATTTTAAAAATACTAAAAAAAAATTGAATGTATGAGGGCCATACAAGAGTTTCTATGTTATGTTTTTCTGTAAAAGCTACACCAATTTGTGTACATCCCTCTTTTGAACCCCTTAATCTCAACCATTTAAAAAATAAATCAGTATTTTAGAAAGTAGACTTAGAGCACTTTGATCCTTTTTTTGTTCCATCTCAAAATTTTGAGTGTAACTATCCTCAATTTCACATCCAAGGTCAGTATTTCCTGATTTCAAAAAAATGTTGTCCACTTTAGTCCTCTTTTTGGGAACCATCTTGGTGCACTTACCCACTTTTTTATGCCAAATTTCTTAAATTATAACACTACAAGCTAACATCAGGTCTAGGAGAATAAAATCCTTCCAATAATTTGATTCAAATAAGTCCTAGTTAAAGCAAGACTCATATGCCACTTTGGGCATATGAGTCCCAATGTCTTAAACATGCGATAGAAACTTCAAGAAATGTCTATTTTAATGCAATGTTTAAGATCAAGCCTCAAGCCCTAGGTGGGACCCATTTTCCCAAGGTGGCATGTGAGTCCCAAATCACTAAATTTGGAACACACAACCTCAAACATTAAATCATTATTTTCCATTCATTAAATTTTGGGATTGCCCTCAGAAAAATACATTTAATAAGGCTTGAGGATGCAAAATAGGGTCAAATAATGCATAAAGAAATCCAATTTTAGTAGGGAGGGCCAAAACAATTGTGAAAATGTAAAGGGATACATTTTTCTACACTATATTTTGAAGATGGATAAAGAAGAGAAGATAAAATAATACCTCATGAGAGTAGATGAATTAGTAAAAGCTATCATAGGTCTAAAAGAAGAAATGAAAGAGTATGTTATTGTTCAAAATTTTTTAAGGTCAATTTCATCTAGATACAACTCTAAAATTTATGTAATATAAGAAGCTAGAAATTTAGATAAAATCACTATTGATGAGTTACATGGAATATTCACCACCCATGAGATGAGAATGGGAGATGTAAAAATTATGAGAAAAAAACCTCATTCAAAGTGGCTAGGAATGAAGAAATGGAAGCATCCACATTTGGTTTAGAGGATTTTGATGCTAAGGAAGCTCACTTTATTAGAATATTGAGAAGAGGCACTATAAAATATAAAGGTATGATACCCTTTAAGTTCTCTATGGTAAAACTGGTTATCTTTATTTTAAATGCACTTATGATGAAAAGAATAACTCTGAGAAAGAAATAATTGATAATAAGAAGAAAAAGGATATGCACACATGAGAAGAATGTAGTTCATCTAAATAAAATAAGTGCTTAGATTATGGATATGTCTATGAATTTATGGCCAAAGAAAATCAATTTGTGTTCATGGAAAAAGGCTTTGATGTTTTGGAAAATGGTAAAGTTGAAGACCTTTGTGAAGAAAGTGAAGACGAAGTTGAAGTTGATCTTGAAGGGGAGTTAATCATTACTTTAGAATAAATTGACAACCTAAGAGAGGGGATTGATGGTTTGAAAAATTAGAATAAACATTTGAAAATGAGTGCTCAAAAGGAGATTGATAAGATAACTAAAAATCTTGAAGAATCCAATCAGATGGTGGTGAGCTTGAAGCTTTAAGTGAAATAAGCCAAAAGAATTTAAGAAATTGTAAATTCTAAGGTGTAGTCCAAGGTTTACAAGTGTATGAATTAGAGGCTGATATAGTTGCTCTAAGAAGAGATTTAGAAAATACTAAGGAGTAGATTGATAAATTTTTGAAGTTGAAAGGTGGCTCTTGTTGGGATATGGTGTTGTACACCATTGCATAAATTGATTTATCATAATATTGTAATTAAATAATTGTTTATTTGTGATACACCTTGGTGGTCTTGTTAATCACAATAGGTAATTATCTGGTGACCCAAATTATTTAATTTGTGGGAGACATGTGATAGTAATTTAATATTGGGGAAATATTAAAAATTTGATTTCTGAGTACTTAATATTAAATAAGGGGTTAGTGGTTTTGTATTCACAAGGTTTTGTGGTACATGGTTTTACCTTACCACTAATATTTTGTGTGAACTTGTGTCTATAAAAGAAAACACGTGCATAGTGGTTTAGGTTGGCTAAGTGGGTTGATTGTCATTATTGAGTCTTCTTGTGGAGTGCATTTGTGAAGCATGAAATGTAATGTGTGGATTCATGCTTGGACACATGGAAATGAATTGGAGGGCTTGATGCTTTAGAGGTATTCATTGTAACTCTTATATTTGTTTATTGTTGAATAATATGATGGAGTGTGGATGCTTTTGGAGGTTGGGTTTTTCCCTCTTGATGGTTTTCCTAGGGTATATCTTGTGTTATCTTGTGGCTTGTCTATTTGATCTATGAATTTTTGCAACTTGTATGCATGTTTATCTCTCATGGGTTATGAAGGAAATGGATTAAGATTGTGGGTTGAACACAATATTTCCTAACAAGTGGTATCAAAGCTTTCATGGTTAAAATTATTTTGTTATAACCCTCATTTGAGAGGTTTTTCAAAGTTGAAGCCATGGACATGCATGTAGGGTTTAAGGGATTAAAAGATATGGAACACATGTTGCAGGTGTTTGTATGTAGATTTGGGCTTTTGGGTTGTCAAATTTGTTGGGTTTATTGTAGATCTAGAGTTTTCCAATTTTGGGTGAAAAGGGATTTTTTGGTTTGAGTTTGAATATGAGGGTTTTGTAGGGGAAATTTCATAGATGAGTTCTTGAGATAAAATGGAACTCATGGTTGGATTTAGGTTGGTTGAGAGACAAATTTTGATATAAAATTTGACCTATTTTGGAAAAAATGAAAAGAATGCAATTAGTTTTAGTTACAGTCCAATTTGACCATGCGCAAAAAATAAAAAATATTAAAAGCCACTATTGAAAGAGCTTTAAATTTTTAATTTTTTCTTTGGAGTGGGACCCACCAAAGGTTGCTTATATAGTCAAATTGGACATTTTTTGTTCCTAGAGGCATAACTTGCACCCATGATATCATATTTTCAACTTCTTGTAGTCGTTGGAAAGCTTGTCCCAAGAGCTACACAGTGGTATAGGTTTAATTCCCTGAATATTATATTTTGACATATTTTTGGAGCATGGAAGTCAGATGTTCTTGTTTTGACGGTTTTGATATTAAATTTTGCATACAGAATCATATTTTAGATTTCAAAGAGGAGTTGCAGAGAATTTGCAGGTTTGTACAAAGTGGTTCAGATTGTTTATCAGGTTAAGGAATTGGTTGAGCTTGGTACTTGTTTGATCACTTGTAGGATCTTGAAATTTAGGGTGTGATTGTGTGAGCATCTAGATGAGTCAAGAGGTGAAACCTTGAGAGAGTACATTTTTTTATATATGTTATTTATGATGCTATAATTGATTATTATATTGTGCTTCTAGGTATAGGTTTACAAGTGTTTTTAAAAGTTGGTACTTTGATGGTGACAGGTACACAGATTGTCTTAAGTTTTGAGGGACATGGTTGGAAATGGTTTGAGACTTGGAGTCTTGTATGGGTAATAGTTGAGTGTAGGTACAGTGATGGCTATGGTTATGGTGTCATGGATACACAGGTACATTTGATGCATTAGCACAACATGATCATGTATGTGGTTGTTTGGTGGTGATATGGTTTGGTGATTAGGAGATTGGTCTTATCTTCTTGATGCTTATTTGGTTCCTTGAATATGCATACTCATTTGTGGACACGGTTGGAAAATCAAATATGTGGTCGATTTGGTGTTTGAGTCTTTGTGTCTATAGGGTTATCTTCTTTGATATCTCAATTTACAGGTTACTAATGTGATGGTAAATTTTCATGTTTTAGTGATTGGATCTATGAGTTATGTAGGTTGTGGATTATCTACCCATTCACTTTTAGTGGGATGACTTGGACGTGGACAGTCTATATCCACCAGGTTTGATTCATTGTTGTTGTAGATTTTGTTAGTTGGCCTTGTCTACAATAATTTGTGCATTGGTATGTTGTTTTAGGATTGAGAGGATGGATGGTTAGAGTACTTTATTAGTCAGGTGATGGGAGTTGTAACATGTGGTTTGATCATGATTTCATGATAGCTTTTTACATTAATTGGTTATACACTTTTAGTGGGAGCTTTTGATGGTGATGATTTGGTGATGTTGGATTGGTTTGTGATGTTTTGTTAGTGGTTGTATGTATATTCTTGGCTTGGAGATCTTGGTTTCACTTGTATGTTACTAATATTATAGTTGAGTGTGTGCAAACCTAGATGATCTTCATGGAGAGGATGGTTTTCATGATCCCAGGTGTAGCTCATATCACGGTTCAGTGGGAGTTGTTGGTAGTGATGTAGATGCATCATTTGGGTATGGTTATCTTCATGTGTTTGGATATATGTTTCCTTGGTTTAGAGTGTTTTCTATTATGTCATGGTTTACTCTTGATACCGATTTAGAGTTTGGCATAGTACTTGTTATCTTGAGACTAGGATGTATATATGTTATGGTGCATGTGATCTCCTAGGAGGAGATGGTTAGATCATGTTGTCATGATAGGTTCTTCATTCTATGGTTGGAGCTTTGACATTGATCATGTGTGATTCTCTTTGTATTGAGTGCATGATCATTTTCTTTATTACTTCATTATGGTACTATGTTGCATTTGGATATTGGCATGTATTGATCGGTTATAGGTGTTCGTGAATACTTAGAGATGTAGGTGATGGCTAGAGTTCTCTTGTGATTAGAGACATTTGCTCGAGATAGTTACTCTTTGTATGTTTCAGTAGGAAGACCGAGGAGCTTTCACCTGAGTATGGATGTGAGTTCATTATAGACTAATAGAGGATATTTTTCTTGGAGTGATTCATGATGGCTTGGTTATCATGGAGGAGCATTCTCATTCCCCACTCTTGGTATACTCAACAACTTATTATTTGAGAGGTATTTTCCCATTATATCTTTCAGATGTGTTATGTTTTGTGCTTTTGATTCTCATGGGATAGATTTGATTCATGGTGATTGATTTGGATACTCATTTGAGGATGGTTTAGTATGAGTTTATATGCTTTATATTTCATAGATATGGATCTTGAGCTATGGATAGTTAGTTCTGGAAGATTCATTTTGAGAGATGTTATGGAATAGTTATCTCCTTGTGTATTTGAGTTTATGATATCATTATTTGATGAGGATTGTTAGGAGATGGTTTATGGGCTGATTTCTAGTTGTGGGGATGGATACTTTGAGTTCTATCTTCATGATTAGAGAGGCTTACATCCATGATTGACACTATTACATTGATTCATATGGTGTGCTTCATCTATGAGATTGGGTGTTATCGATGTTGTTGAGTCTTTTCATTTGGGGTTGTTTAGGAGATCATACTTGACACAACATTACACTTTTGAGGTGTTGGTAGAAGGGAATTATGGTTTATAGGTTTTATATTCTTCATGGTTTCTTTCTAGATGTTCATTTGGAGAGGATGGTAGCAATATGTTGTGAGAGAATATACAACTATTTGGGTTGCATGTGTGGATTATTGATATTGTTCTTGGCACTTCATGCTTTGATTTACTTATCACACCTCGATGTATAGTATTTATTGGTAGACTTGATATCCTTTGGCATTACCTATGCAGTGGGAATTCCTGGATTTGTATATTCTTCATTGATAGATTTGGTATATGTAGCTTGTGATTGTAGTTTATAGGTTGCATATGTTATTGGCATGAGTTTAATGATGCATTGATGCCTTGGAGGTATGGATGGTTGGATGTCTTAGCATGTGTTGTGGATGATATTTTTGATCATGTGGGTTTTGTAGTTGACAACAACTTGGTTAGGGCCTTTGTTATCACTTGGATTTGGTGCTTTTGTTCATAGATTAGTACATTTTCACCTTTCCATGTTCCTTTTCTTCCATAGGTGGCATGTTGGAGGATGAGAGGATTTTTTGCTTGAGATGGTGGTCACTTTTTTCTTATTACAGGTATCTTGATGGAACATGAGATCATGTTGTCCAAGGATTCCTATGGTTTCATGTATGGCTATGATGATGTATTTCATTCATTGATACCTTATGGAATGTATACAAAAAGTGGGATAATTTTGGGATATGGTTTTGTACACCTTTGCATAAATTAATTTATCATAATATTGTAATTAAATAATTGTTTAGTTGTGATACACCTTGGTGGTGTTGTTAATCACAGTAGGTAATTATTTGGGGACCCAAATTATTTAATGTGTGGGAGACATGTGATAATAATTTAATATTGGGGAAATTTTAAATAATGTGATGTCTTAGTACCCAATATTAAATAGGGGGTTACTGGTTTTATATTCACATGGTTTTGTGGTATGTGGTTTTACCTTGCCACTAGTTGTATTTTGTGTGAGCTTGTGTCTATAAAAGAAAACACATGTGTAGTGGTTTAGGTTGGATGAGTGGATTGGCTGCCATTATTGAGTCTTCTTGTGGAGTGCATTTGTGAAGCATGGAATGGGGTGTGTGGATTCATCCTTGGACACATGGCAATGCATTGGAGGGATTGATGCTTCAGAGGTATTCATTTTAACTCTTCCATTTCTTTATTGCTGAATAATATGATGGAGTATGGATTCTTTTGGAGGATGGTTTTTTTCCTCTTGAGGGTTTTCCTAGGGTATATCTTGTGTTATCTTGTGGCTTGTCTATTTGATATAAGTATTTTGGCAACTTTTATGCATGTTTATCTCTCATGGGTTATGTGGGAAATGAATTAAGATTGTGGGTTGGACACAATATTTCCTAACAGCTCTGAGATATTAGATAAGTTGATAAATTCATAAAAGAAATCAAAAGAAAAGTCTAGCCTTGGTTTTGAAAAATTAAAGAGTCCTTCTATAGTGATTCTACAAAATTATATGACAGATTTAGATTACATGAAAGGTGTTGCACAAAGGATGATAAAATCTACAAGAAGAATGCCACCAATAATGGAAAACTAGATAAGAATGTTGTTGAGATGAAGAAAAGAACACTACAATAGATAAAAATATGGATAAATCAGTCCCTTAAGACTTGAAGAAAAAGCAACATACAAAGGGAGTTGATGTAGATGGTTCCACATAGGTGAGATATGTCAAGAATCCAAAACAAATGAGATCACCTCATCTTACACAAAGATATTATGACTACATATTCCTCATGTTTTTATGGTTACTATTATACCTATAATCAATTTGGTCATACGGCTAGAGAGTGTAGGATTGTGCATAGAAGGAGCACAAAATATATGAATACGAATTCATTTTCTCATGTAGTGAACATGAATGTAATGTTATATAATTATAATAATTTGTTTCACATAGCTAAGAATTGTAGAATAAATTATGTAAGACCTATAGAAAAGAGAAAAAAAAAGAGAAATATGTCCTCTAGAGTGAACAAAGGTTCACATCTTCCTGAGAAGAAGGCTAATGAGATAGTGAAGAATCCTAATAAAGTGTCAAAATTGAAAGGTCAGTAGGAAACACCAAAAGTGGTTACTCCTAACTTACATCACTAATACATAGTGAAAGGGTGTGAGTCTAGGAGGGGCCTCATTAATATCTCATTCATACCTAGAACTGGAAGGATAGATCAAGTTAGGTAAAATTGGTTTTACAAATTTCTAACAACTTGATGGTTGTAGAGTCAAGAACCCTATCTTTCTCTTTAAAATTTCTTGTAAAAGGGGGAGAATATTCACAAGGAGAGGAAGTGAAGAAAATTCTCAATTGTGTAGGGAGTATAAAATGGAGCAATGTCTAAGGGGGAGTTTTTATTGGTATCAGACCAATGTTATATTTGGTAAAAAGCATGCAATGGCATATCAATTTGGTATCATTACTTTTCAAGTATTTAGTTTTGCCATTGAGATCAAAGGAGGAGAGCCCAAATTGGTACCATATGGTATTAACCAAAGGGGGGACATAGTCTTTTTTCCATTGCTAAGGAGGAGTAACAATTACAAAAGCATTGTGTCTTGAAGTGAACCTTTTCCATTGATGTCAAACAAGGAGAGAGTGAAAATTATAATCAATTGGTACAAAGCATTTGGAGTTGGTATAGGGAAAGTTAGTTGGCATTGAGCATTTGGTTTTTCCATAAATTACAAAGGGGGAGATTTTTGGAATAATATTTTCATTTATTTTAAAAGGTGGGATTGATGTCAAAGGGTAGCTCAATAGTGAGCCTGGATGTTATTGTGCTAATTGGATTAGTTTATGGAAAAGTTGGTGCAAAAGGATGAAGATAAGAGAATGATGTTGCAATATTTTAATGTTGTAAAGTTATCATAAATGTTCTCACAATTTTGCAAATGTTGGTTTCAAAAGTTAAAGAAAAAATCAGTATGCAGATTTGATATGGATTTTGTGAGAGCTTCTTAGAGATGTAATTTGCAAGTCTCGATGACAAGTGGTGCTCTAATAAAGGAATTATTTATGGTCTTGGATAGAATTAGGATTTGAAAATAAGCCCTAAGATTTGTAGTCATGGTGGAAAAATATAGTTTATATTTTTGTGTTGAGTAGTAATTGGCAGTTGTAGGTTGTCCAAGTTATATCTTATGTCATTAAGTTCATTTTTTAACCGGTCCTCTTTCCTAGTGGCACTAGTTCATCTAGTGATGTGATCATCACAATGATTATTCACATCATTATTTTAACTCTTATTAACCTATCCTAACCATGATGAGTGATGTACAATGGAGATTAAGTGGAGGTAATCCAATGGATATCACGTGATTTCTTTGCATCATTTTTTGGATATTCACTAGCTGAGGCCTTTTGTGTTAGATGTGACAGAGTTGATCAAGGATGAAGATAAAGGTATGGAGGATCTAATGGATATCACATGATGTTTTCACATCTTAAATTGGTGGTGAGTTCAGTGACTGATTTTTGTGATGTGCGATAGAAGTGGAATATGATGTCTAAATTAAATAAGTATCAATAATTGATTGCATCACATATGTGCTTCACATCACTATTGTGAAGTAGGATGAAGGAAAGTCTTATGCAATGAGCAATGAAGTTTGATCAATAGTAGTGATAAAACTTGGTAGATCAAAAGTTAAAGGCAGGCTCAATTAGTGGAAGGTGACATCAACTGAAGATAGGTGGCAATATGTGATTTCATCACTTTATTACTTTACATCACTATTGTGAAGCAAAATGAAGGAAGGATTTTAGCAATACACTAGAAGGATGTGATGGGTTGTCAACGATGGAGATTGAGTGAAGGTGATTGAACGATGATCGCTATATCCATTCACATCATTGAAATGGAAGTGAAATGCTTATGAGAAATAGTGTTGCACCAAGTGAATGCAATGGGAGTTTAATAGTCGATATAATTAGGAAAATATCAAATAGATATCGCTAAGATCTTCACATTATGTAAATGAAGAATGAAATCTCTCTTGAAGTATCATTACATTATGAAAACTTGATTTCCATGAAGATAAGGTGAATAAGATCAATGATGGTTATTTAAAGAGAATCAATATAACCATCATGTTTTAAATATGCTAAGATGAAAAGAGAGCTAAAGGATCATGGCCCAAAGATAAGAGATTGATGGTCTAAGTTTGAATTTCAAGATCACAAATGGATAAATCTGTATGAATGCAGGTTTCAACTAGTAACCAACACAAATGATTAAATTAAATGATCTACTTGCTCATACAACTAGTTTATTGAAGATTTTATTTGCAAGGTGGTGGCACAAATTTCCAAGGTGACTGGGATCAAAATCAGATCGATAAAACAAGGAAATGCATTTAATGTATATCAAGATTAAGGATTATTGCATATAGCTTGATGAACAGGTATCTTCCTAAAGAGGATATCAAGAAAACCCTAAAAAAAGCTTATGGATGTGTTGGAGAATGGTACAAAGCTCGATGTAGTAAATGAAGTTTAGTAAGGGTTAAGAAAAAAAAAAGACAATAAGAAAATTTTCTAAGTGTAGAGGTTTACATGATGGAGTAGTGAGAGAGAGAGACAAGTTATTGACAAATAATGCACTAATTCTGAATGAGTAGAACCCAAACAAAAATCAAATATATTTACCAATGTTTACATTCAAGTTGTAGTGAAGAAAGAGGTATAAAGTAGAAGATTGAGGTGAAGAGAAGAAAAAGGGGAAGTGAAAAGAAGATATTTGTGCTCTAGAGATTGCATCAAAGTGTGAGTAATTGCAAATAAAGTTGCAATGTATTGAATTGTGTTCAATATAAAAAATTGTAATATCCTGAATTATAAATCTAATTGGTGTGTGCCATTGGATATACAGGTAGATGATAAGATTAGGGAGTGGGTGCTCCTAAAATTAGGTGATTGGAGTCTCTTTAGGGTTGGTACCCTTAAACATTGTAATAGAGGATTTGATTGTGAGTTTGGATTAGGATAGTAGATCCTATCATCATTTCTCACTGTCATTTTTCCCATCTTGGGTTTTCCACTCTAGTGTAGAAAAAATTATCCCTTTTTCACACTTAATTTGGGAATAATTAATATTAAATAAGCCTAATTTTTCCTTGATTTAGTGTTGTAATGATTTTTACACATTCACATTAATTTTAAGACCCTTATTAATAAAATGGACTTAATTATGCCTTATTTAAGGTGTTGTAAAGTGTATTTTTACACTTTCAGACTAATGTAGGGCTTTACTAATTAATTGAGGTTAATTAGCCCCTTAAATTTAAATCCAAGCCTAAATAATTGTATTTTATGAGGGATAAAACCCAACATTCATAAATAATATTACACAAAACTTAATTTTACAAGGTATGTGTCCTAGGTTAGTGACCTAGGACCCATTTTCCACATGGTGAATGCATCCTCACTAGGTCCTAGAAGCCCCTTTTCGCATAACATTTCATATTTTTTGAAGCGTTTCCTAGTTAAGTGTTCTAGGACCCATTTGACGTATGGCGAATGGGTCCTCACTTAACACTAGGACCCTCCCTTGGGATATGTTTTTTGTGGTATTTTAATGATTTCAAATCCTAGATCTGATTTCAGATTTTTTTATTTGAATTTTAGGAATTAAGAGTAAGATTTAAGTATATATGCAAGGGTATTTCACTTAGTTTCACCTAGAAATTTTCATTCAAGCATCCTAAGATTTCATAAGAGCATTATAGATCATTCAAGAGCATTCAAGAAGGAATTTAAGGGTAGATTATTAAAGGTTATTGCATAAATCAAGGATCCATTTCATCATGTCAAAGTCATGCATGTTGTTGAGCTAATGTGATAATGTAGCATTGGTGATCAAGCTCAAGTATTGAAAGCCATTATATTATGTCAAGTTCATGATCAAGATCTACTCTCATTGACTCCATTTTATACTAAGTTTTAGATCTATAATCCAAGATTAAATTGAGGATTGGTGAGTTGTGATATTACATTTTTCATTCATCTCTCCTTTTATGCATTGTTTCATTTAAAGGTTTAATTACCAAAATAACGTTTGACCAAGGAAAACCCCTATTCCCTAACAAAACAATTTTTTCTCTCTTTGATGTGTGATTGTAGGTTTTAGGTTAAGGATCAAGTGGAGAGAAAAAGTTGTAAAAGTTGCAAATTTTTCAAAGTTGTCATCTTGCTTACAAAATCATGGAAATTCTTCTACAAAATTTATTTTTGACTCTCGGGAGTTGAAAACCTAGGATTTGGGAAAGTAAAAATTAAAGAATAGAACCCAAAAACTAATTTTCTAGAACCCCACCCAAGACCCATTCACCACTGATGAATGATTCCTTAGTGAGGCCTAAAAAAGAACTTTTTACAATAGGTACATAACATTTGACCCTCTTAAAACACACCTTTCGATTACTATACTGGTTAGGTTTGATTTCTGATATTCATTTATGCATTATTGCCCTCATAATTGAGTGAAACTAGGAGAAAGTTTGGGTGCATCCATTTGGTTAATCCATCTTGGATCTCACACCCCATTTTTTTCTTTGTTTCATTTTGGTGAACTTGACCATTTTGAGCTTCTTTTTTTCTAAATTTTGGAGTCTCCTTTCATCTTAGATTAGATATTCCATTCATTTTCCTTCATTTAAATTGAATTATATCTCATTTATGGTGTTCACTTTGCATTCAAATTTGCATCTCATCTAGGGTTTTTAGGAATGCATTGTTTGAATTTTTTAAATCTGAAAAATAAAATAAAAATTAGTTATCTTTCATACCATTTACATCACATTGACTTGCATTTAAAAATGAAAACAAAATTGAATATCAAACTAGATCTTTTAGTTCATGAAACTAGCTTACAAAAAATTGCATATCAAAATTGCACTTACAAAAAATTAAACATGAAACTTACTATTACAAACCTGAATTTGAAAACAATTAAAAAAGACTTGAAAATCTATAAAAACTAGCTTTAAAACCCTAATCTAGGTGATGCAGTACAATTTGCCAACCACAACCTCCTAGGTGTACTTTAGACCCAAAACCAAATCATGAGAAGATCAATTTCAACATATTCACCATCATTATTTTTAATAGTCATAACTTATGTTCATTCTTCAATTCATTCAATAAAACCAAGTCCACCAACACAGTCACTATCCAAGGCAACACATTATGCCACAAACCAACTCACCATTTCAACATCCATAAATTCTCTCAGCCTTTAATAATTCAATCGCTAGTACACAAGATGACCATATGAACACAAATTTGATCAAAAACTAATCATATCCTCAATTATACACCATATCAATCGTCACTACAATTGTACTCCAAACTAGGAAATATGATTACAAAGAAATTCAACATGCTAACACCCTATTCTCAGACCCCCAAGACACTATACACATCATAACTTGACTTAAATGAACCATGTCATACTTACAAAGCACTATTAAAGTTGATTTCCATCAATCACATGACTATCCTAATAGATAACCAAGATATTTTGCAAGGTTCTCCATGTCCAATCCCTCAAACCCTGCAAAAACCTACCATTTACATCTTATCTAATCATAGAAACAACTCTAATATCCTTAATAAAATAAGATTCAAACATTTATAGCCACTATTCCATCAGATCTCTACTTTCATGCATTCAAACACCAGTCTCCTAGTAGCACAACAACATTACCAAAGTGGGTGTACTTAGCAATCTTTGTTGAAAATCCTCAAACCATTCATCGTTCAAGGGACCCATTTCAATCAACAATAACATACCCAAATGAAAATTACAATTGTTTCACAAAATATAGGAGAACCAACACGTCCACTGGTAAAGGCTTCCAATTAGCCCATTATCAAAGCAAGTGGTATCTAAACTCCACCAAACCATAAAAGAACACCAAACAGTCCTTATACATGTTACAAAAGTCAATATTTTATCATTTATAAGGTTTAAGAGGCTCAAATACATACTGTTCTATTCAACCCTTGTTTGTAGGCTGAAAACACCAAAAATGGGGAGGGTTTCTTTCATGAAAGACTTGCAGACCTCCATTCATTAGTTGAAACCTATCACGATATGTCTACACGAGCATTTGAGATCATTTCCAAGTGCATGCATATGCCATTTCTTCAAAACTCTTCTTGGAACCTCCATTTTCAAGTGGAAAACTCTATTTTTTTCCTTGTAGTAGTAGCATATTCCATATTCTTGACTTATTTGTTCCAATACATACACAAATCACTCACAAAATACTAAAACCACTCTGAAATATCCATCCCACCATTATACTAAGCCTACCATGGTGGGATGGGGAATAAATCCCTCGAGAGATTCTCAACCCCTTGACTAGGTTTTCCTAACAAATCACAAAAACTTGACCTTTAAATCTGATGATAACCTTTCAAAACACCATTATTTATTTACTAACACTTTACAATAAGAAAACAAAAAAATAAATAGCCTCTAGTCTGCTATACAGTTCGTAAAAGGACTGGATAAAAGAGTAAACACATAAAATCTCAAAAACAAGGAACTTTATTAGAAAATATTTCAAGAATACACCAATCTAAGTTTCTTCATGCCTAGAAATGCTTTATAAAGATCTTACAATTAGTTGAGGCAACTGTCTTTTCAAATCCAACTTATCAAACCATTATTTTTCCCTCATGTCTCTTGACCTTCCCGATTTTCTTGATTTTCTTGCTCTTTTTACATATTAGGCAATATTACAAGTTTTTCATTTTTTCTCATCTCTTTGACTATCTTAGACCTATTACATGGCTTTAATACATTCAAATTAGTCTTTAAATAGCCTTGACACATCATTTTAGGCTTGAACACACAAATTTGATAAATTAGCCTTTTGAAGGCATTACATGATCTAGGTGTTCCTACACCATACAAGTTACAACCAACCAACAAAATTTTCCAAGTCTCTTGGAAACATGCTACATCATCTTCACTTGTATCTACAAAAAGAAAATTGATTTGTCTTGTTCTTGTTCCTTCTTCATCTTCATTTATCTTTTCCTTGTCTTTATCTTTGTCACTTTGCTTTCTCTTGTCATCTTCTTTCTCCCTCTCTATGTTGATTTCTTCCTCTTCTTTGCCTTCTCAATAACCTTTCATCTTCTCAACTCTTCATCAGCTCTCATTAGTGGAGTATACTTCATCAAGGCTACAACTCTTCAGTGCTTCACAATCAGTATCCATCAGGTTCTAACTACAACACAACACAACTCAACAAACCATCTATCTTTCCCAAAAGAAGATCCTAGAAGATGCCACACTCTCTTTACTTTGCACCTTCTACCCAGCTTAATCTCCATTGTAGGATGGTGACCACAAACCTTTCCTTTCCTACCAGTACACAACTCCCCAAATTTCTTCTTCTCTGCAGTTTAGATGGATAAGCACCTACAACCAACCAACAATCTCAACCTACTATCAACAACAACTTAACCATAAACAACTTTCCCAGAGCATCTTCAAGCTCTGATTCAAATTGATGTAGTACAATATTCCAACCACAACCTAATAGGGGTACTTTATACCCAAAACAAAATCATGAGAAGATCTATTTCAACATATTCACCATCATTAATTTCAACATTCACAACTTATGTTCATTCTTCAATTCATTCAATAAAACCAAGTCCACCAACACACTCACTATCCAAGGCAACACATTATGCCACAAACCAACTCACCATTTCAACATCCATAAATTCTCTCAGCCCTTAATAAGGCAATCATTAGTACACAAGATGACCATATGAACACAAATTTGATCATAAACCAATCATATCCTCAATTATACACCATAACAATCATCACTCCAATTGTATTCCAAACTAGGCATTATGATTACAAAGCAATTCAACATGCTAACACCTTGTTCTCATACCCCCAAGACACTATACACATCATAACTTGACTTAAATGAACCATGTCATACTTACAAAGCACTATCAATGTTGATTTCCATTAGTCACATGACTATCCTAACAGATAACCAAGTTCTTCTCCAAGGTTCTCCATGTCCAATCCCTCAAAACCTACAAACCTACCTTTTACATCCTATATAATCATAGAAACAACTGTAATATCCTTAATAAAACAAGATTCAAAAATTTACAACCACTGCTCCATTAGATCTCTACTTTCATGCATTCAAGCACCAGTCTTCTAGTAGCACAACAACATTACATAAGCGAGTATATTTAGAAATCTTTGTAGAAACTCCTCAAACCATTCATCGTTCAAGGGACCCATTTCAGTCAACAATAACATACCCAAATGAAAATTATAGCTGTTTCACAAAATATAGGAGAACCAACATGTTGTCCATTGGTAAAGGCTTCCAATTAGCCAATTTTATCAAAGCAAGTGGTCTCTAAAATCCACCAACCCATCAAAGAAAACCAAAAAGTCCTTATACATGTTACAAAACTTAGGATTTTATCATTTATAAGATTTAAGAGGCTCAAATACATACTATTCAATTAAACCCTTATTTGTAGGCTGAAAACACCAAAAATAGGGAGGGTTTCTTGCATGAAACACTTACAGACCTCCAGACCTCTGGCCATCAGCTGAAGCCTATCATAATATGTCTACAAAAACATTTTATATCATTTCCAAGTGCATGCATATGCCATTTCTTCAAAACCCTTCTTGGAACCTCCATTTTCAAGTGCAAAACTCTATTTTTTTCCTTATAGCAGCAACATATTCCATATTCCTAACTTCCCTATTCCAATACACAAACAAAACACTCACAAAATACTAAAACCACTCTGAAATATCAATCCCACCATTATACTAAGCCTACCATGGTGGGATGGGGAATAAATCCCTCAAGAGACTCTCAACCCCTTGACTAGGTTTTCTTGACAAATCACATAAACTTGGCCTTGAAATCTAATGATAACCTTTCAAAAAACCATTATTTATTTACTAACACCCTACACTAAGAAATCAAAACAAAAAATAGCCTCTAGTTTGTTGTATAGTCTGTACAAGGACTGGATAAGAGAATAAACACAAAAAATCTCATAAACAAGGTACTTTATTAGAAAAATATTTCAAGAATACACCAATATGAGTTTTTGCACACCTATACATGCTTTATAAAGATCTTAAAATCAGTTGAGGCAACTATATTTTCAACTCCAATCGATCAAACCATTCTTTTTCCCTCATGTATCTTGACCTTCCTGATTTTCTTGCTCTTTTTACATATTGGGCAATATTACAAGTTTTGCATTTTTTTCATCTCTTTGACTACCCTAGACCTATTACATCGCTTTAATACATTCAAATTATTATTTAAATAGCCTTGCCACATCATTTTAGGCTTGAACACACAAATTTGACAAATTAGGCTTTTGAAGGCATTACATGATCTGGGTGGTCTTGCACCACTAGGACCCATTCGCCCTAGGGTGAATGAGTCCTTGATTAGGTCTTGATCTTCATTTCTAAAAATTAAAATCTTTTGATTTGTGCTTCTATTCGTTACTTTCAGATCTCTATTATATTCTCTCCATTCTTTGTTTCATTCATTTCATTATATCTAGTTTAATTTGGTACATTTAGTGCAATGTTTTGATTTCAAAATTGCATTGTGTAATAAAAAAATTACCTTGTTTAGAATTTGAAAGCTGCATTTACACATTAAATTTTAGGTCATTTCAATACATTTTAAGCATCTTTCCATTTTGGGTTTGTACGCTAAGTTTGTGAAACTTGTATGAGCTTGGTGTCCTATTAGCAATACTATTTTGAGATTTAGTTTGAGATGCATTTCATCTCATGATACATCATTCACCATGGATCTTGAATTTTCTTAGTCACTTTAGATAATAGTGTTTATAATCAACCCCCAATGGATCATAACATGCATACTTCATTTCCCATGAATTTCGTAGCTACAAGTAATGCACATAATATTAACAACACTATCCCTACTATGACTAGTTGTACTCAATCTTTGGGGTGTACTCAAATCCATGGTGGAACAATAATTCCTCCTTCTACAATAACCATTTTCATCCCTACATACACTAGAACTCAAGTTACCACAAAAATCCAACCTAATAGCAATGTGAACACTTCCTTAGGCATTTCCATAGGGAATCCTTCTAGCTTTATGCATTCAAATACAATATCTCCTCAACCATAATCCCTCACAAATTTACAATTCAGTTGCCCTCCGCATACATACACCAATCCACATTATTCCCCTCCACCTTACACTAATATCAATGATGTTGTCCTTAAAAAACTTTTGCAAAGCATGGCATCTCTCCAACAATAAGTTGCAACCCTAAATCAAGACAACAATGGTTAGACTTAACAACACATCAAAACCAATCCGTTATCCTTGGAGATATTGAGAGCACAAATAACACAAGGTATATAGGTTCCTATCTTTGATAAATATGGTGGGAAAGGAGATCTTGTTAGCCATGTATTTGCATATACTACCCTATGTAGTTATTTCATCTTTGAAGATAAACTCTTGGCTAATCTATTCACTAGGTCATTGAAGGATATGTTGGAAAAATGTATCTCAACTTTGCAATTATATAAAGTTTATTGTTGATAAGATACACACACACACATATTTCCTAGTTACATTGATAGGTGTAATATACAATGGGAGCATGGGTTGGCATTTAGAATTTAAATGTGAGCATGCTAACATTTTTTAGGAAAACTCCTTAAATAGATGAGATACATTAAATAAATGATATATTGTAAATATAGACCATTAATTATTAGGTTTTAGATCTAATGGCGAATATTTCATTGGCTTATCTTGCCCTAGAATGTAACCCTATTTTATGAGGGTGTTGTACTACGATTGTATACGATGATGTATTCTGAGAGTCTGATAGTGGCCATGTTGTTTCTTGATCTCTGGTGGTGATACTCCTATGAGAAGCTTGCTCTGCAAGTATACTGTAATCTTTATGATTTTTGAATAATATATTGGGCAACTTGTGGATTTTGGGGTTTTTCTCCCAAAAGGGTTTTCCGCATGTAAATCAATGTGTCATAGTATGCATGATATTTATGTTTATTCTTTTTAATTTTGTGCAACCGTTAAAGATTTGTAAATGTTTTTCATTATTCTCCTTTCAAGATTAGTGTAGGAAGTTTTTCCACTACCTTAGCTTCCTTAAAAGTGGTATTAGAGCCTGATCATCTTTGGTTTCAGTTATGGGTAGTTGTTTTTTTTGAAATAATCCAAATTTGAGTGGGAGATTTTGTAGAAGACACTTTGTGATCTTGTTGCAAGAATCCCCAGATCTAGAAATTTCATCAGGGAGAATAGAGGTGGAGAAATTCTCCAGAAATAATTTTGATATGTGGAAGCTAAAGATGGAGGATATGTTGATAGATCAATAAATTTGTGGGATGTTATTGATGATAATGTTTCAAGGCCTATAGATCCTACTTAGGCTACTCAATATGATGTTACAGACCATAAAGCCAAGAGTATAATCAAATTATGTTTGGAAAAATCTATTTTAATTAATGTCCATGAGGAGACCTCTACACAAAAAACAATGGAATAAACTTGGTGAGATGTATCAATCCAAATATTTAGTGAGAAATATTTTCTTAAGGAAGAAATTGCATTCCTTGAGAATGGAAGAGGGTGGACGAGTCACATACCACCTGGAAGAATTCCATATGTTGGTGGCTCAATTATCATCAGTTGGTGTCAAAATGGTGTTGGAACACAACAATCTACTGAGATGGGGGGTGAATCAATAGATATTAAAATTTTAGTCTTCTTATCCTTAGTGCAGACAGAATCCTCAAACGTAAATGTGTAGATTAAAATATGTAAAGATATGAAAAAAACATGCACATAAAAGATCAACACATAACACCAGATATATGTGGAAAGCCCAAGATGGGAAAAAACCATAGTGATAAAAGCTACTTGAGCCCACTAATCAAATACAACATCAAAAATAAACCATCTGTTATATAATTTTAAGGGCACCAACTCTAAGGGGACACCAATACCCTACTCTGAGTACCAAATCAACATAAATGAGGCACAATATTAAAATCTCATATATTCATAAAATTGGTTTTTCATAACCTGATAATGCATCAATACATTCAATACATAATTTCTACAACACACTTATCTTTCTCTACTCACTCTCCTTCAACACTCTATCAAACTAACTCATTTGACTCTCAACCACTAAAACCCTCTTTTAAAAAAAACCAACCTTTTTCATTTATGGTCTGCTCTTTTATAACATTGTTTTCCTTCACTATCAAGCCATCTCAAACATACAAACCCTTGTCCAGAATCAACATACATTCCATTCTTGATTAAATAAACGTAGGGTTTTCATATCATCTTCTCATTTTTCTATGCAATGGATCCATATACAATATTTGTAATTTTCCTTTCCTTAGTACCACCATTTCAAGCAATAAGAAATGAATTAATTACTAAGCAGTTACCTAGTAATTTGTGCAAAAGTCTCCATTCATCCATCCTTTTACTTGATTCCACTGACTTGCAATTACTACATCAAACTTTGCAACTCCATCAAACCCATTTGGAAGCATCTCTTAGGGTTTCTTACACTCACCATCTTCTCTAGAAATCTACAGTTTATCAAGCCAATCAGCCATCTACCTTATTCAATGCATTTTCCATTATATTTTATGCTTGAAATGTAAGGGTTTCATAACTTCTTGTGTTGGCATAAGAAATCACACCATTTTTATTCACAACTTCAAACCCATATTTTATTGATTAAATCAACATTATTTGATTAGGTTTTTATCGCCATACCACTGACACCAACTTGAACAATCATGGTGTTGCACTTAACCTTCATCACTCTACTAGTTACTACTGTACCACATGATACTGCTCCATTAGAGTCCATCCAAATGATCATTACCCCCCTCATCAGAATATCATGGGGTTGCGAGTTCTATACCACCATACTGTAAACCCCCCTCATGGACTATTGTGGGGTTACGAGTTACCCAAGCCTTTTCTCCTCTTCCTTCATCATGAATTTTCCCTTTTCATAAAATCCAAGGGAGTGGAGATTCATTGAAATCACTATTTTCAGGAATTTGTTGATCAAACCGATTACCCAAAGTCACCACTTTTTTTAAAATTCCATGTTCATGTAGATTACCAAAAAATACCATCTTCACAGATTCCTTGCTCATGAGGATTACCTAAAATTGACATCTTCATGAATTCTTCTAAGTCTTCGCACATCACTAACCTTCTATCAGTTGATGAGAATCAAGGATCTTGCATACTCTATACTACATAGAGTTCAAGAAAGTATACCGACAACCATACCTATAAACAACAAAGAATTAATTCCTTTCACAGGTCAAGATTTTGGGTTTCTCAATACTCGATACCACAAACTTCACAAGTAAAGCATACGATGGAACTCTAAAGTCTGATTTTTGAAACCCTTCAATTTTTCTAAGTTTTTTTCAGCTGCATTCAGTAAGTGATAAGCCTGAAGATCAATGTGTGATGCTCATTGGAATCAACTAAGGAATTCGGTAAGCCATAAGCCCAAAGCCCGAACCCCAAAACCTATTAACTTAGCACAAATTTGACTAAGTATTTTACACATCTTTTGTATGATATTTCATAGATCTTTTGACTTCAATGATATCATTATGCCAACAATCTCATTTTTGAATGAGGGCCAAATCATCTTTGATCTCCTTTTGACATCAATGATAACCATATGCCAACAATCTCTCCCTTTGTCAGTGATGGAAAAACCTTAATGCTCTGAACCAAAAAAATTTACCAAAAAATATGTTGTATCAAAGCATAATTCACTTTCACATAGTCATTGTCACAACTCCCCCTTAGTCATATCTTCATCTTTGACATATAAAAATATTTTTTCTTTCTTTCTTCTACTAGAGCATTTTTCTCAATTTCTCCCCCTTTGAAATCAATGGCAAAGGTAATAAATATTCTCTACATTAAAACATAGTGTTGCTACTGATAATCTCCCCCTTTGATGAACCATACAAAGAGAAATAATGTGTCTATATTTTTGCAACCATCAAGTCATTATAAATTTGTAATTTACTAATTTTACTTGACCTGATCTTTCTGTCCTTTCATTTTCAGGGATGGATGAAGAAATAGTGAAGCTCCCCCTAGATGCATGCCCAATCACTAATGTTTAGTAATATGATGTGGGAGAGATTAGTCCCAAATTCTGCCTCAGATATTCAAATTACTCTGTAGGAAGAGGCTTGGTGAAAATGTCAGCCACATGTTCTTTTGTTGGAACATACTTCATGCTGACCTCTTTGTCTACAACCTTTTCTATAATGTAGTGATACTTTATGGACATGTTCTTTGTTTTAGAGTGCATCATTGGATTCTTTGAGATATTTATTACACTTGAATTATCACAAAGAATAAAGATAGGTTCATTGTACTCTACCTTGATGTCCTTAAGTTTATGCTTCATCCATAGGACTTGAGTACAACAAGTTGTTGTTGCTACATACTCTACTTCTGTTGTGGAAAGAGTAACCGATTCTTAATTTTTTCTCATCCAGGAAACCAACTTGTCTACCAAAAATAATGCTCAACCAATGGTGATTTTATTTTCATCTACACTTCCTACCCAATCTACATTTGTGTATGTCATCAAATAAAAATATTTTCTCTTGGGATACCACAACCCATAATCAACAATTCTTTTGATATATCTAAAAAATTATTTTCACTGCATTGACATAAGACTCCCTTGGTGCAACCTAAAATCTTGCAACTAAAAATACTTCTTGCATAATATCAGGCCTTGATGCAGTTAAGTACATAAAGCTACCAATCATTGACCTATACATTTTTTGATTTTCTTCTGGGGATTCATCTAATTTTTTTAATTTGTAGCTAGTTATCATGGGGGTACTAACTAGTCTACTATCCACCATTCCAAAATTCGTAAGCATTTCCTTAAATTATTTGGTTTGAGATATAAATATTCCTCTATCACTTTGTGAAATTTGTAAGCCAAGGAAAAATCTAAGCTCTCCTAGCATTGAAATTTCAAACTCATCTTGCATATGTGTAGCAAATATTTTGCATATTTTATCATTTCTAACTCCAAATATTATGTCATATACATAAAAAATAACAACAATCATATGATCACCTTCAAATTTGAAATAAAAATTGTTGTCTGCACATCCCTTTTTGAATCCTTGTTGGTAAAGATATTGGTCCAATATGGAATACCATGCTTGTGGGGCTTGTTTTAGATTGTATAATGTCTTTCTCAATCTACACAAATAATCCTCTTCTCTTGAAAGTTGAAAACCTTTTGGCTGTTCAATGTAAACTTCCTCTTCTAGGTTTCCATTCAAGAATGTTGATTTAATATCCATCTAATATACTTTTAATTCCTTGTAATCTAAAAATGCAAGAAACATTCTTATTGCTTCTAATCTTTCCACTAGTTCAAATGTTTCTTCAAAATCAATGCCTTCAACTTGTGCATATCCTTTACACACTAATATTTCCTTATTCCTCACAATAGTTCCATTCTCATTTAGTTTGTTTCTAAAAACCCATTTTGTACCAATTACATTTTTTCTTGGGGGTCTAGGAACCAATTCCCACATGTTATTCTTCTCAATCAGATTTAACTCTTCTTTCATGGATTTTATCTAGTTTTCATCCTTGTTGGATTCATTAAATCTCTTTGGCTCAATTTGTGACATGAGAGAAAAATTTACTTGTTCTTCATATTTTGAAAGTCTTCTCCTAGTTTGAACTCCTTCATTCTTATCCCCAATTATCCGATCTACAAGGTGATCCTTTTGAACATACTTTGCAAGAGCCTTCTCAACTTCTACTTCAGTAGATTATTCTACATGACTGGTTGTTGGTTCATCAAAATAATTCTCATCAATTTTGACATTGATGCTCTCCAGAATCTTTCCCATCCTGAATTTTTAGCAATTGTAAGCTTTGCTTTGAGTGGAATATCCTAAAGATATTCCTTCATCACTTCTTGATTCAAAGCTTCCCAAATTCTCATATTCTCTTTTGATGTAGCACTTTCTACCAAACACTTTGAAGTACTTCACAAATGCAGGTTTTCCATACCAAAACTCATGGTTACTATCACTATGTGCTCTAATTTGAACTTTGTTCAAAATATACATTGCAGTATGAACTACTTCTTTCCAAAACATATCAGCTAATCTAGCCTCATTCAACATTATTTTGACCATGTCCTTCACAACTCTATTCTTTCATTCTATAACTCCATTTTTTTGTGGAGTTCTTGACACTAAGAATTGTCTCTTGATTCCATGTGCCTCACAGTATTCAAAAAATTCACTTGATCTAAATTCTCCTCCTCTATCTAACCTTAAGAATTTAATCCTTTTCAACCATTTTCCTAAATATCTTAAATATTTCAAATGCTTGGGCCTTGTCTCTTAGAAATTTTACCCAATTTATTCTTGTTTTAATCAACTAGAAACATAAAGTACCTTTCTCCTTGTAGTCCCCTTGTCCTTGTAGGTCCACACAAATCAATATGAACTAGTTGTAAGGGCTTAGTGGTTGAATATTATTTAGTTGAAAAACTATTCTTTGTTTGGTTTCCCTACTGACATTATTTTCATATGACATTTGCAGGCTTGATTATCTTAGGCATGTGTCTTACTAGACCTCTTGAACCGACCTTTACCAGATTATCAAAGTTTATGTGGCCTAATATTTTATTCTATAGCCAGCATTCATTATCTTTTCCTATCAAAAAAAATTTGACCTTTCACTTCACAAAGATTATAAATATTGCTATCATTTTGTGCTCCTTGTGCAACTAATTTTCTATTTTTTTCTAATTTTGCAACGTTCAGAATCAAACATGACTTTATATCCATTATCACACATTTGACTCACACTTAGCATATTGTGCTTCAATTCTTCCACACACAAGACATCCTTTGTGGGATTTTTTCCATCTAGACTCAAGATGCCTTTTCCAACTATCATGACTATTGTGGTGTCACCCAAACTCATAGATCCACCCTTGTTTTTCTTGAGTTTGATGAACTTGATTTTGTCTATAATCATAATCTTGGAGCAGCCACTATCTATTACCCATAAATTTTTCTTTTTAGCATGCAACATTGTTTGAGCAATCATTAACTGTGTGGAACTTTATTCTTTTTCCTTCTAGAAATTCTTAGATTTATTTTCAGAATTTCCCACCTTCTCCTCCTTGTTTTTAGATTCTTTGTTTGTCTTAGGAGGTAGATCTTTATTTTTCTCATTCTTTACAATTGGCCTCACAAATTTCATTCTACAATTTTTTGCAATATGACAAATTGTTACGGTTGTAACATACTATATTAATATCCATCAAGGGAGAAAAATATGTTTTTCTCACAAATTTTGTACTCCTTTTAGGGACAAATCTACACTCTCTAGTTCTATGACCAAATTGATTACAAGAATAGCAATAACCATAGAATCACGATGAATACCTGATCATAGAATTTCCTTGAGTTGTATGAGGTGATCTTCTTTGCCTTGGCCTCCTTGGATCATGCACTCTTATAAATAAATTAGCATCAGACCTTCTAAAATTATGCCTTATCTTCTAATGATTTGAAGCAGATTTTTTATTCTTCTTGATTGCAACAAACTTCTTTTCTTTCTTGGTCTTCTCAACTTCTGTAAATTTCTCTTTGATATCATTTTCATTAATAGATTTAGAATTTTCTCTTTCCCTGAATCATTTATATAATTTTGCAGAAGAATCAACAAAGGAACTCTATCCTTTTTCCAATCCCAAGCCTGATTTTTCTTTATTATCTAGCTTTTGTGTACTCAACAGTTCATCTAGAATTTTAGAACCACCTTTCAACTTCAACCCCTTTTCAACATGCTCCTTAGCTTTCTCCAAATCCTTTCTCAAGGCAACAATTTCTACCTCAAGATTCATGCATCTATCCATTTCATATTTTAATTTTGATTTCATCACTTCTTGCATTATTTTGGCTTCCTCCACTTGAAGTTTCAAACCTACTACCATCTGATTAGATCCCCCAAGATCCTTGCTTACTTTTTTTAATTTATTTTTTGCAAGTTTCTTTTTCTTTAAGTTCTCCTTTTTCAACAATTGAATCTCATCCCTGAGATCATCTATCTCATCTAGAGAACATATAAATTATCCTTTCAAGTTAACCTCTCCTTCACTATCTTCACCAAGGTCTTCAAATTTTCCATCCTTTTTTCGCTCAAACTCTTTTTCCATGAAAATAAATTCATTTTCTTTTACAATAAAAACACAATTTTGTTCACCATCCAAGTTTTTGCAATCATTAGATACATCACTATCCTCTTGGATGTACAAAAATTTTCTTTTTTTTCTAAACACTCCTCTTAGCATAGTAAGGTTTCTTCACTTTACCTTCTACCTCTTGCTTAGAGTTTCCTTTCCTATTATAAGGACATATAGCAAAAAAATGACCATCTTTTCCACATTCAAAGTATTTAAAGGGAAACTTACCTTTGTACTTTCCAAATCCTCTTCTCAATTTCTTGATGAAATTTGCATCTTCTTCATCAATCTCATCATTCCCAGATGTGATATTCTCAACCTTGTCTTTCTTAGGAAATACTTACTTCTCTTTGTTGGTAACCTTGAAATAAGATTCCTTCCTTGATGGTTCAACATCTCCCATCCTCATTTCATATCCAGTGAATATACCACACAACTCATTAAGCATAAGTTTTTTTATTTCTCTACCTTCCTCTATTGCAAAGATCTTAGAATCATACATAGTTTTCATTGACCTTAGGAATTTAAGTATAATGAAATCCTCTTTCACTTATCCATATCCTTTAATAGAATTCATTATATCATTGACTCTTAGAAGATAATTTAAAATATTCTCTTCTTCTATCATCTTTAGGCCTTCAAATCTAGATGTGAGTACTTGAAGCTTTGTTAGTTTTACCTTGTCATATCCTTCATAGATCATTTTCAATGTATCCAAAAAATCATGTGTATTCTTACAATACATAACCTTTATATGCACATCTCTATAAAAACTATTCATAATAGAAAACCATGATTTTTAATTGTTCTCATAGTCCTTTTTTTCCCTGCAACATCTATAGGAGGTGTGGCTGGTGGTTTGTATCCACTCACAACATACATCCACACATAAATCCCTAAATATCCCAAATATCCCTTGATCAATAAGCTCTAAAAGGCATAATGTGTTCCATCAAATCGAGGTGGCCTGTTTGTAGAAGAACCTTATTAATTGGCCATTGTCTTCGCAAATCTAAATATTTTCTCGAGTTGATTAAGCTTCTCCTAGGGAACCTAGGGCTCTGATACCAATTGTTGGAACACAACAATCTACTAAGAGGGGGCTGAATTATTAGATACTAAAATTTTAGTCTTCTTATCCTTAGTGAAAACACAATCATCAAACCTAAATGTGCATTAAAATATGTAAAGATATGATAAACACATGCACATAAAAGATCAACACATAACTCTAGATATGTGTGGAAAACCCAAAATGGGAAAAACCATGGTGACAAAATCTACTTGAGTCTACTGCTCAAATCCAACGTCACAAATAAATCTTCTATTATAATATTTTAAGGGCACCAACCCTAAGGAGACATCAATCCCCTACTCTGAGCATCAACTCAACACAAATGAGGCAACAACCTCTACAATAGTAAAATCACATATATGCATAAAATTAGTTTCACATAACCTGATAATGCATCAATACATTCAATACATAATTTCTACAACAAATTTATCTTTCTCTGCTCACTCTCATTCAACTATGGTCAACTTCAAATGTTCATTCAACACTTTGTCAAACTAACTCACTTGAATCTCCAACACTATAACCCTCTTTGAAAAAAACAAACCTTTTTTATTTCTAGTCTACACTTTTATAACATTATCTACCTTCACCATCAAGCTATCTAGAACATACAAAACCTTGCAAAGATTCAACTTAAATTCCATTCTTGATTAAAATAAACCTAGGTTTTTCATATCATCTTCTCATTTTTTGTGTGTAATGGATCCATATACAATATTTTTTATTTTCCTTGCCTTAGTACCACCATTTCAACCAATAATCAATAAATTAATTATTGAGTGGTTACCTTGTAATTTATGCAAAATTCTTCATTCATCCATCCTTTTACTTGATTCCACTGACCTACAATTACTGCATTGAAATTTGCAACTCCATCGAACCCATTTGGAAGCATCTTTTAGGGTTTCCTACACTCACCAGCTTCTCTAGCAAGCTACCATTTATCAATCCAATCAACCATATAACTTATTCAATGCATTCACCATTTTTCTATAGGATCGACTTGTTACGATTTCATAGCCACCTATATTGGCATAAGAAATTGTGCTATTTTTATTCATTCCTTCAAACCCAGTTTTTATTGATTAAATCAACATTATTCAATTAGGGTTTTACTACCATACCACTGACACTAATGTGAATAGTCATGGAATTGTTCTTAACCTTCATCACTCTACCAATTACCATCATACTACACAATAACACTCTACCATAGTCCATCTAAATGACCAATGCAGTGTTGTAGGTTACTACTATACCGTAGCCCCCCTCATCAGTTTGTTGTAGGGTTGTGGGTTCTATACTACCATATTGCAGACCCCCCTCATGTACTATGATGGGGTTGTAGGTTACCTGAACCTTTTCTCTTCTCCCTTCATCATGAATTTTCCCTTTTCACATAATTCCTTGATCAAATGGATTACTTGAAGTCACCACTTTTTCACTAATTCCTTGCTCATGCAGATTAAATTAAATTACCATCTTCATGGATTCCTTTCTCATGTGGATTACCCAAAATTGACATCTTCACAAATTATTCTAAGTCTTGACATGTCACTGACCGTCTATTGACTTTCAAGGATTGGGGATCCTACATACTACATACTACTTAGAGATCAACCAAGTAGACCAACAACCATAACTCTTAATAGTGAAGAATGAAGTCCTTTCATGGGTAAGGATTTGGAGGTTCTTAATAACCAATACCATAGACTTCACAAGTAAAGCATACAATGGAAGTCCAAAGTTTGATTTTTGAAACCCTTAATTTTTTTGTCTTTTTCAACTGCATTCAATAAGTGATAAGCCTTAAGACCGATGCTTGATGCTCACTAGAATCAACTAAGGAATTTGTTAAGCCATAAGCCTGAAGAGAAAACTCCAAATCCTATTAGCTTAGCACAAATTTGAATAATTATTTTACACATCTTCTATATGATATTGCATAGATCTCATTTTGACTTCAATGATATATTTATACCAATAATCTCCTTTTAGAATCATAGCCAAATCATCTCTGATCTCCTTTAGACAATAATGAAAACCATACTCCAATAAATGGATGAGGAGGAGAAATGTCAAATCTTGCTTTGTTATTTTCCTGATTCATAGGATTTTCTTGTTATGGCTATTAGGAGTACTTTTTTTATATTGAAGACTAAAGATGTGGTGGTTCTTTAATTTTTGAATAGATGAGGAGGAATGTATCCATTTCCAAGTGATCCATAAGGGAATGGATCTTTAATAACTTAGGTCATAAAACACCACTTTTCCCCAAAAATCATTCATTCAAGGAGGAAGGATTCCCAAGGATTCCAAATTTGGATTGACTATCAACACAAAGGTGAGTCAATTCTCAACAGGGAAGACCTAGGGGGGTTCTGTAAGCTTTGAAGGGTTCACCATCAAGAAAAATCTTGGAAAAGACAACTTAACATTCAACTCACAAAACCTAGTAATGCAAGCCAAATGATGAATGAAAATGAAAAAATTAAAGTAAAAACATGTTAGGATGTGTGTACCTAGGAAGTCTAGAAATGTGATGAGGATTCTAGAAATGAAAAAATGTTGTCAAAATATGCTAGGGATGACTAAGATGCCCTTACTGTTGTTTTAGTCTCGTTTCTATTTTTCAGGGAAGATGCAAAACCTTCAGATGTCAAAAAATAATCTAAAAGAATCTCTATAAAATAACCTTGGGAGGACTAATATGCCCTTACTACCAACTTAGTTCCAATCTGAATTTCTGAAATCTCTAAATGTGATCTTGAGGCTCAATGTTTGCACTTCCTTCTTCTTAGATCTCAGGTCCTAAAACCTCTAGAACTAGCCTATAGTTGAATTTGTATGAAGATGTAAACTTTGCAATGCAACTTTTCAATTTTACAACTTTGCACTTCAAATGATCTTCAACCTAAATGTGCAAACATAAACATGCAAGAGGGAAAAAAATGTTGATTGTTAGCAAATGGGGTTTTTCCTTAGTCAAACCCCTTATTGGTAATTAAACCTTAAAATGAAATAATGGAAGGAAATGATGAATGAAAAAAGTGATATGTTGCAACTCACCAAACCCTAGTTATGAAATCTCCATACTTGTGTGAAATGATTAGCTTGAATGTAGATCTTGAATCAAATGAATGCTTGATATATCATGACTTGAATTTCTTTCTTCAATAAAAACCCTACATCACAAATGTTAGCTCAAAAACACACATGATGCAAGAATATCTTTGACATTATGCTTGAATATTTTTTATGGCTCCAAATGATTGACGAATTTCTCTTGAATGCTCTTGATCTCATAAAGTTTCTACAATGCATGAATACTCAAGTTGCTAGGTTAAAAATGAGTGAAACAACCTTGTATTAATGCTTATCCATGCTTAATATCCCAAAATTACACCACAAAAAGTTGACATATGAATTCATTAATTAAAGGAGGCTCAATCTCCCCAAGCTTTGAAATTAGGTCATTAAAATAACTTGATGGGGACTAAGATTCCCTAGGTGGCATCTTAGTCTCGTGGCTTGAAACTCGAGGTACAAAATCCAAAAAGAGGCCCATTTAAGGTGCCTTTGAAAAGAGGGTCCCAAGACCTTTGGGGGACAAAGATTCCATAGGTGGCATCTTAGTCCTGGTCCAAAAATAAAGGACACACAACCAAGGAAAGGGTATGCATTTCCTACTCTAAATTTAGCTCCCACTTTAGTGAGAGGATGAACTTGCTTCAACTTCACACTAAAGTAGCCAAACATGCAATCAAGAGGGGTTCAAATGTATGAATGCTAGTAAGATAGGATGAAAATAACCAAGAGGATGGCCAAGCCCCCAGGATCAAGATCCTATGATAGACTAATATAGGAACAAAGTAACACACTTGTATATGATATATGAAGCCATAACTAGATCACAAACATACACCATCAAAGATAGGAAAAGGAAAAAGAAAAAAATAAAAAAGGCAACAAATCAAGCTTCGATTGACCATCCAGCATGCTATGGACTAGGTCTAGGTTGTTTTTTCAAAAAAATATTTACAAATGGAATGCACTATCCACTATGCAAATAAAAATGCATGCTCATAAGGGATACTGAAGCTAGTTGTCCACTAGGTGAGCCCCAAGAGATCTATATCAAATTCATACCCCCATGACTATGATAAGAACAAAGAAAATATATGCTCACAAGGTCTATTCAAGCTAGTTGCTCACTAGGTGAGCCCCAAGAAACCATATCAAAGGCATAGCTCCATGACTTTAATAAGGTACAAAAAAGTAATGCAACAAGAGAGAGAGATGTTCAAAGGGATTTTTATTAATTCATGCAAGGTATCTTCTTAGGGAAAATTGTGCCTAATGTCTCCAATAGAGGACAAGCCAGAGAAATATCACACTCTCAAGGGAAATCATACCCAATGACACCACCAAGAAAAGAATGAATCACAAGAAGAAAGAAAATCGCACAATGAAACATGAGTGTCGATTTATACCCCCACTTTAAAGTAGTTGCTAACAAAATTATTGTTATAAATTTATTTAAAGTAGAAGAAGACATGAGAGCTTACTCAGAAAGCCCTATGCCAATTTATATGCTTCCAATAAGCTATTTCATGAGAAGGGAAGGGATTTCCCTCAAAATTTATAACTCAATACGTCACATGTGAGCCAACTTAAGGCATGTCATCCATTTCCAAAGATTTCTCTTATATATACATGAATGGTGATCAACTAGCCAAAAGAGGCAACATGAGGTAACATACAAGGTCAAGGCTATCTAACCCCTTACCCCCACTTGAGGTAGGACAAGGGTGAGCCAATAAGAAGCATGCTAAAGTGAAGATTAGTATCAATTAGAGGAATTAGGTGCTTCAACACAAGGAAGAGCATGAAAATCCTTAATATGTTGAATTTTATCACTTAAAGCATTACATTCATTAGTAGTATGACCATGAATTCTACGATATGCACAAAAATGAATCTTGTAGTAAAATTTCTATCATGTTCTTGGAGGGAGGGATATCAAATGATCTTGGAGGAGTCTCGAAAAGATACCCTCTTGATCAATAGTAGATATTTATTTATTTTGCAACAAATATATATCTTACTTAGTACAAGGTGTCATACCTACACAAGACTCTTTAGATTGCGAGATTTTATTCTCTCCTTGAAAGGAGGATGTAAAATCTAAAAAAATTGAATCGTAATTGTTTTGCATAATAAAATTGATATTAAGTGAGGCTTTATTGGTTTCTTTCAAAGGATAAAAATAAGGACCACTAGTTTCTATTGATTCAACGTGCACTATTATTAAATTTAGCTTAGAGGAATCTTTTGTAAGAGTGATGATATTGAGTGAAGGCTTGTTTCTCTCTTTTGCAGGATAATAACCAAGACCACTAGTATTTTATTGCATGTAAAGCTCTATAGGGACATGGATACCTTTTTCTCTAGCACCACATCCTTTTCCACTATATCCAAGTTGTTTCATAAGATCATAACCTCTTCCATAAATTTTTTTCATTTCTTTTGGATTCGATATTGTTTATAGTCAGTTTCATCAAAGTTTATTGTGTATGTTATCTTTTCTTCTAAAGTGTTTGAGGTGGATGCTTTCGAAGGGTCATCCAATTTTTTTGTTGACATTACCACTTTTTCTTTTCACTTTTCAGAGTATTTGTTTATGATCTTGTATTCTCTCATGAATGTAGGTTCAAAATCCGAGGAACCCCAATCATCTTCTAATACCTTTGTGACTTCTTGTATGTGTTTTTATTTGTCTTTTTGTTGCACGGGCTCTACTTGTATAGTTGGTGTTAATATTTTTAAAGGATTCCCCTTATTTTTCTCAGTGTTCAAACAACTATTTGGTTTGGGATTGGCATCTAATATGTGCACTTTGTTATTGTAGACAAACTTCATGATACAATGCAAAGTAGAAGGCACACCATTCATTTCGTGAATCCATGATCTCCCTAAAAGGAGGTTATATGAAATATTTTCAAGCATAACATGGATTGGTGTTTCTAATGTGGCCTTTCTAGATATAATAGGTAAAGTAATCACACTAAGCAGTCATTTTACCACATTGTCAAATCCATTAATGGATAAAGAGGCAGGTTTAATTTTTGATCTATCCACACCAAGCCTATCCAAAAGCATCACACTACACACATTAAAGACTAAGCCATTGTCAACAAGGGTTCACTTTATACCTTTTCCCTTGTAGTTAACTATTACCATGAAAACATAATGTTGTTTCTACACTTCCAAAGGAGGGAGCTCACTTTGGTGGAAAATAGTGTCAGCATTTATTCCTTGAATCATTGTTAATATGTCATTTTGATGTGCATTAGAAGGGATATGAACTTGTTGTAAGTAATTTTGAATCATGTTATGGTAGTGAGGGGAGGATTGAATAAGGTCCCATAATGATATCTTAGTAGGAGTATTCTTTAGTTGTTTGAAAAGATCATACTCCTTTCTATGAGGACTTGGTAAGATAGGGTTGGGTAAGATAGGATTAGGCGATGGGAGGGATGTTGAAGGTGTTTGTATTGGTTACAGATTGTTCCTAGTGTTATATGTATGAGGAATATTGTTATAACTTGATTGCTATGAAATGTTTTTCTTAGGTGGTTCAAGGATGAGGAAAAGTTTATTTTTAGTTTGTGGTTTTTGTGTGGTTGGACGAATGATAAGTTTAGGCTTAGGATAGTATGTCAGTGGATATGTAATGTGTATAACCTTAGAAGAATTTTCATGATGTCTTAGTGAAGGGGAGTCTAAAGTCTCTTCATCGTCTTAATTTAAGGAAGCCTCATTACTAGTGTTTGAAGGACATGTGCTAATGTTCACATTATCTTGCACCATGATATCTTCCAAAGGAGGAGAGTTTTTAGGAGAACTACAAACCACCTATTTATGACATTAAAAGGTTGGTTCTTCTAAAATGAATTCATTACATGAAAGGGAGTTATCAATGGTTGGAATGTCTTGTTCAATAAGGTTTTGTTGGTATGTGGTGATTGATCATGATATATTGTACACTCTTTAGTACTATACACTCTTCATGTATCCTCATGGGGGTTCAAGGGAAACAACCCCCAAGAATTTTTTTTCACCTTTTTTCACTTCATCACTAGAAAAGAAAAAATACGACTTTGTAAACCCTAATTTATGGAAGCTCCTAAAAGCTTGTTATAAGTGGTTGGGATGGAGAGTTGTAGTATGGAATTATTCACGAGATTGTAATATATTTTGCACTAGATAATAAAATCATTGGATGGTTGTGGTTTGGTGGATGTAGCCCAAATTGGGTGAATCACGTTAAATTCTTTGTGTTGTCTTGTTTCTGCTATAATTTTATGTGTCTTTTATTTCTCTATTTTATTGTTCAAATCTACATTTAACTTATTAGATATCTACCTTCTAACCCTAATAGGTTTTCCCTAGGGGAAGAGAGACACATATGATTCTCACCAACCAAAGTATCATCTTCACCACTAGGATAGTTACTAGGAAAGGAATAAATGTGATTGTCTTGTTTATCTATGTTTCCATCCTCTTTCAATTGGATATTCTCACAAGCAAGGGATGAATGGAGACTATGTAAGGTAATGTTTAGGAATGTGCCTATGATATCATTTCCTTGTGCTAAAATATCTTTCCAAGGGAGATGAGGAGAAGGACAACCAAGACCTCCACGATTCTCAATGATTGTATCTTCTTTCACCAGGATACCTTCATCATTAATAGGAGAGGTATTGGGAGAAGAAAAATAATGATCACCATGATTATCTATGATTGTGTTCTCTTCTATCACATAATTCCCACAAATAGGAGAGATAAGAAGGGGACTAGGTTTAAGGAAAGCATCAACATTTTCACTCTCTTGCACTAACAGACTCTCATAACTAGGGAACACATTGAATGAATGATTAACATGTTTATTGACTAATTTTTTCTTTGAAAACTTGGAAAGCATAGATAAATTTTTTTAACAATAATCTATGCAAACTCAAAATGCAATGTAAAGGCCCAAAACAAAATGTATAAATGTAATTTTTAGATTTCAAACAAGGTAATTTACTTATTACATTGTACAATGAAATGTTGTGAATGAAAATTTGGAATGAAGAAATGTATGGAATGAACTACTTTAAGCTACATTTAGTAAAATACATCAAACAAAATGTCAACCCATTGAAACAGATAACCAATGGTAGATAATAGAAGCATAGAAAATTAGATTTAAACCCTACAAATTGGAACTTCAGAGTCAATAGGGACTAATATTCCAAGAAGGGCATACTGGTCCTACTAGTGAAATTTTGAGGTTCCAAACAATAGAACATAATGCAAACAACTCAGATAGGGTTCTAAGAAAAAAAACCAGAGAGGGACTAAGATGCCAAAAGGATGTTTTTGTCCTAGTAGAGGTTTTTTTTTCAAAAAAAAAGAGAAAAGTATGGATTTTTTATAGTGTTTCAAGGTTGCCAACCTAGGGACCTGATGTTTAGAAACAAAAAAGTGTGCAAATGAATGCAAAAAAAAGTGACTAATGACAAGCAATTGAATGCAAGGTTGGATGAATTTTTTTCAATTTTTAATGTAATAACAATGTTCCTAGATGTAATTAGAATAATTGATAATGTGCTTTTTAGTTTTTCAATGAGATAAATGATGCAAGAAATAAAAAATGAAACCTATATGCACTTTCACTAATGGAAATATGAGAAACCCTAGATGCACTTTCACTAATCCAAGATGCAATGCAAGAATGAATGCAACCTAGATCTAGCCTTAGTGAACTTCAAATCGGAAAAATGAATGTTTAGAATGTTGGGTTCACCAAAATGAACCATTGGGGGATGGATGATTTATAACTTAAGTCATAGAACACCATTTTTATCCAGAAGTCATTCATTCAATGAGGAAGGATTCCCAAACATCCCCAATTGGATTGAGTATCAACACAAAGGTAAGCTAATTCCCAACAAGGAAGACCTAGGGGGGTTCTTTAGGCTTTGAAGGGTTCACCATCAAGCAAAAGATTGGCAAAGATAGCGTAACATTCAACTCAAAAAACCTAGTAATGCAAGCCAAATGATGAATGAATATGACAAAATTAAGTAACAATAAGTTAGGATGTGTGTACCTAGGAAGTTTGGAAATGTGATGAGGATTCTGGAAGTGTAAAAGTGTTGTCAAAATATGCTAGGGAGGACTAAGATGCGCTTACTATTTCCTTAGTCTCGTTGCTATTTTTCAGGGTAGATGTGGAATCTTTAGATGTCGAAACAAAATCTAAAAGAATCTCTACAAAACACCCTTGGGAGGACTAAGATTTCCTTACTGCTGACTTAGTCCCAATTTGAATTTATAAAATATCTTAATGTGATCCTAAGGCTCAATGTATGCACTTTGTTCTTCTCAAATCTCAGGTCTTGAAACCTCCAGATCTGGCCTGTAGGTGACTTTTTGCAAAGATGATAACTTTGCAATGCAACTTTCCAACTGTACAACTTTGCACTTCAAATGATCTTCAACCTATATATATAAACATAAACATACAAGTGAGGAAAAACTTGTTTATTGTTAGTAAATCGGGGTTTTCCTTGGTCAAAACCCTTGTAGATAATTAAATGTTGAAAAAAATTGAAATAATGGAGGGAAATAATGAATGAACAAAGTTATATGTTGCAACTCACCAAACCTTTTTTATGAAATCTACAAACTTGTATGAAATGACTAGCTTGAAAAATCTTGATTTGAATTTCTTGCTTGAATCAAAACCCTACATCACACATGTTATCTCAAAAACACACATGATGCAATAATATATTTGACATGATGCTTGAATATTGATGATGGATCCAAACTATTGATCTCATAAACTTTCTAAAATGCATGAATACTCAAGTTGCTAGGTTGAAAATAAGTGAAATAACCTTGTATTTATACTTATCCATGCTTAATATCCCAAAATTACACAACAACATGCTTAAATATGTGTTGATTACTTAAAGGAGGCTAAATCCCACCGATATTTGAAATTAAATCTCAAAAATAACTTGAGGGAGACTAAGACACCCTAGGTGGCATCTTAGTCCTGAGGCTTGAAACTCGGGGCACAAACTCAAAAAAGGGGCCCATTAAAGGTGCCTTTGAAAAGAGGGTCTCAAGGCCTTTGGGGGACAAAGACACCCTAGGTGGTATCTTAGTCCCAGTTCAAAAATTAAGGAAACACAACCAAGATTATTAAATTATCATTTATCCTTTGATGTTTGTCAAATTAGCCATTAAAAGATATAATTTGTTAGGCTTGTGGATGAAAAATAGGGCCAATTAAGACATAAATAAGGATAAATAAAGTAAGGAAGGCCCAAAAAGGTGTGAAAATGCAAGGGTATGAATTTTCCTACACTACACAAGGAGGCCCTAAATGTTCATGGAAGGCCTAAGGAAAACGGAAAGAAGAATGAGAAGCATGACAAATCCACCTCCAAGGGGAGATCTAAATCTCCTGGAAAGTCCAAATTTATTTGTTGGAACTATGGTAAGCCTAGACATGTTCATAAGGAATGCAAACAAGAAAAAAATAAGAAAAATAAGAAATTTGATTTTGATTTCGAGTCTGAGAAGGAATATGGTGATGCGTTCATTGCATCTTTGGCAACTCATGCAGGAAATGATGCATGGCTTATTGACTCAGTTGCATTTTTTCATATGACCTTTAATATAGATTGGTTTTTTGAATATGAAGAATTTGAAGGAGGTAAGGTGTACTTGGGTGATGATTCTCATTTAGACATTGTTGGTCATGGTAAATTTAAAATAAGGTTTCCTAATGGTAGAATAAAAATGATTCATTGTGTGTTGCATATTCTTGGTGTGAACCCCAATCCTTGTACCTGCATATAAGAAACAAACAAACACAATATTAGATCAAATATGCAAGGTTAAAACAAGGATTCCCTATGAAATTAGATTGAAACATCAATATAGGAAGAAAAAATGAAGAAAAATGCAAATGAAAGAAAATAAATCCTATTTTAATGAACAACTATCAATCCCATGGGGGAGTTGGTGCCGATTGGTATGTAGAAATCAGCCCTTTCCCAACTAATTTGAAAGATTTGATGATTTGATCCACTTGATGGTTGAATTCCTGCATAACCTAGCTAAGAACTTGATAAAACTAGATAAGAAAGACTATGCTTGAAGATGGATTTGAGTATAATAAGTTTACTCAAATTGTGGATGATTGAATGAGACGAAGAGTCTCTCATTTATAGATTTCCAAAATGGAAGAGAGAGTGAAAATAAACAATGTGGGATCATTCAACATCCAATGGCCAAGTGCCACTTGTCAAGATGTGAATGGTTGAGGAATGAGCACATTTTGATCAATGTGCAAGTTTGAATTTTGAATTTGATGAAGTGACATGTTTAGGGGGGATGAGAGAAATGGAGTTAATGTCACTTGGCTCAATGCACAAGGACATGTAAGAGGCATTGAATGCCTTGTTGGAAGGACCAAGCCCATTTGAATTTGAATTCAAATTTGAGGGAATATTCCCCTTTTATTCCATGTGAGGGAAAATAGATTAATTAATAAATCAAAGTAATTGATTTATTGTGCAAGTTGAATTCTCTAGAGAATGTGACATAGATTAGGATTAAATTAATCAGAGATTAATTAATTTAATGAAGAATTAGGAGATGTGACAATTTAGACTTAAATTTATGAGTTAATTTAAATCAAAAATTGAGAAAAAATATTTAATTAAATAAATGATTTGATTTATTTAACTAAAGGGATAACGTTAGATTAAATTAAATAAGGTTTAATTTATTCAATTTAATAAGAAGAATTTAGGGATTTAATAAAATAAAATGAGTTATTTAATTAAAAGGAGTTTTACAGAATTAATTAAATAAAATTGATTTATTTAATTAACAAGAGATGGTGACTTAACTAGATAAAGTTGATTTATTTAATTAAGAGATGAAGAGTGATGAATTTAATCAAATACATATTATTCGATTAAATGAATAGCAAAGGAGATGATTCATGATGAAATGGTGTTAGTAAATCAGGATGTAGTGTGTCAGATCGAATTGTACATTTTCCATGTCTACATTTTGCCCCTCTTTGAAGCAATGTACTTGTTACATTGATTCAAAGAATAAACTACTGTGATCAGAGTTCAAAATTTCTCGATTTTTTAGATGCCCCGCTGTTGCTCCAGCGGAAGGATTACACTGGTATACTACCCCCTAGAGAGATCATGCGCAAATGTATGATATTCCGATCGATATCATGATAAAATGTGAGAGGAGTGGTTCTATTGATCAAAGGATGAAAGATAATTCTTTGATATAGACAATTCTAATGATGTATGGATAGTCATCAACCATGGGTAGCCTCATGTATATTTTTATACAACACACCAATCTTAGATAGAAATGTTAGTAAAGATAGAATAATAAGAAGAATAAGATGGATGGAAGGAGGATCCACACAAGTTCACATTATTACCGGTGATGATGATGTATTACTTGCCAGGAGTTGGGATTTTCAAAGGGCCAATTACTTTATGTTTGATAACACACATAGGTACGATGCATCAAGGTATAAAGGATCAGGATGGCATTGTACCTAGTGTGATGGATTTTGAATCGTCAATTAGATAGGAGTATTTTTGTTCACACTTGACATACATAAACCTTGCTAGGACAGACCTAACAAAGCAAGTATTTGCCAATTTATTTTACAAGAATATCCAACAAGCACAACAGATAAAATAGATAATGATCATTGCCCCATTCCTTTCTCTCTAAACCTGTTTTGTTTACGCATCATTGAGAGGTCCTTGGAATGAGTGCAAAATAAGATAAGTCATAAAGACCAAGATAAAGTAAACAAACAAGCTGATGTTCTTCATACCACTAGCCAAGGCTAAACCATTGTGGGGTACCTGATGCTTATGTCCATCATTGGAAGGATTCATCCTAGGACATGTCGTGATCAGGGTTTTGGTGAGACTGATTGGGTGATAAGCTATTGATACTCCGAGTTGACCAACTTGCTTGTTTACTAACTTAGACTTAAGACTCTTATGATTAGGGTGTTCACTTTAGAACCTTCTAGAATTGCTTCTGACTGACTCACCAAATGGTGATGGTGATTATTGATTTTATTATCCATGATGATTATTGCGAGTGAAAGCGAGATGATATGGATGCACCATTTTTGGTTTTTCAAATTTTTTGAGGCTATTTTTGGGATTTTGAGACGATTTACAAATGTTTTTGGATTTTGTGTCTCAGGGGCCAATCAAGGATGGCCTTGTCTATGTTTAAGCTCAAAGATTATGTAGTTCGAATGATGAAAAACTTGACTCAATAAAAAGATAAATGGGCAAACGGATTACCAGATTGCAACAAACGCTTAAAGGACTGACCTAGGGTGTGAAATAGATGGGCAAACGGATTGCCATTGCGACGGATGCTTAAAGGACTGACCTAAAATGTCTCAGGGGATGATCAAAGATCAACTTTGCCTACGTTCAAGCTCAGAGGTGACGTAGTTCGGCCAAGGTGATGCTATTTTTTATTTTTTTAGACTTTTTGAATGTTTTTGGATTTTTGATAGATTTTTGAATGTTTTTGAATGATTTTCTAAATGTTTTTCAATTTTCGCATGATTTTGACGATTTGGATATGAATACGTGACAATATCCATGCTTTGTTTTAGGATTTTGTTGAAAACCAAGCTTAAGGTTGATTGATCAGATCAATGGATTGATAGTTAGACTAAGTGTGTTAAGTTAGACAAAAGTGATAATGCACTTGTAAACTCTAAGAAGTTGTGTTATCCTAGAGTAGACTCGTAAACGAGAGGGTAGTTTAACTAAGTGTGTTAAGTCAAACAATTTGATGATGGATTGGATAATTTGACTAAGTGTGTTAAGTCAAATAAGATGATAATGCATTTGTAAACTCTAGGAAGTTATGTTATCTTAGAGTAAACTCGTGCACAAGATGATAGTTTGACTAAGTGTGTTAAGTCAAACAAGCTGATAATTGATTGGATTCGATTGATCAAGATTGATGAAGCTTGATTTGGAACAAAGTAGCTTTGATGATTTTAATGTGACACTGATGTGCACATTAGACGTGACTGATATGAATTTTTTGGATCGATGTTCGATGAAAACACTGTCTTGTCAAAATATGACATGGGCTAGTGACTTAGATTTTTGGTTCACAAATGCCTTGACCAATTTAATTTCACATTTACAAATGTTTGGATCACCACATAGGCTGGAGGATATATATCAAGATTTATTATAGGAGCAAGATGCAAATATCTGCCCCCACTATCTAGCAATGTTTGAACGACCATGGGTAGATTCCTGGATAGATGTATGGATAGATATAGATCATCTTGTGATAAGATAAGGGTCTGTGTACAAGGATTCTAATTTGGATAATGATTTAAGGTTCAAATAATGGTAGGTAGGATGGGATCAATGAAAATGACTCATGTCAAGATGTCTACCATAAGCAAGTGTATGTAAAGTGTGCACCAAAATTTGCCAAGATCGAGATAACTTGGAGTATAGATGCTGTAACAGGAGATTAAAAGATGATCTTCAAATGTGATGAGATGGATAATCTGCAACTAGAATAACAATGTTAATCCTAATCTAAATAATAATCTAAAATCAAACAACAAAGAACAAGGAAATAAACATATCAAACTAAACAATTTAATGGAAAGCTCTCACCGAATATGCATTCACTCCTTCAAATTATCTTGATTGTTCTTCTCCATTTTTCCTTTTCAGTATTCTTGCCCTCAGATTTCTGTGTTTGAATGCAAGCATAACTTCATCGAGTGTCTAAGAAAAATATTGAAGATAAGTCTCTTCTCAAAAGTGTATGATTTCGGGAGGAGGAATAATGATAATGACAGGCCATTTTATAGATTTTGGGTTTTCAAATGATCGACTCAGATTGAAAGAGAGATCGATGGATGAGATTGATGAATGCCATGAGATGTGAGTTTTTTCTCAGATAGAACATGAGTTAGAACATGAGTTAGAACACGAGTTCAGGATCTTAATCTTCAAATAGAGAAGAAATAGAATTTGTATGCAAAAGACAAAGTTAGAACTCGAAGACTAATGCATTCGAATGCAAACAAGAGTTAGAACTAGTTAATCAACTAGTTGTGACATAGAGTCTTCTCGTAGAGATAAACAGGTGTTGAATTTAGAGATAACTAGAGAACTAAAAATAGATCTCGAGTCAGAAGGTGAGTGAATGACTTAGATAACTGATTGACAGAGGAATGTGACATAAATAATTAAATATGAATTAAATGTTAATTTAATTTAACATTCAAAAATAAGAGACTTTAATTAAATAAATAAAGTAATTTATTTAATTTGACTGTTTGAAAAGGATAATATAAATAATTAAATAATAAATATTTAGTTATAGATAAAGGGGGTTAAATGAATAATTAAATAAAGATATTTAATTATAGTTGAAAAATTATGATAAAGGGGTAATTAAATAATAATTTATTTAATTAATAGATAAAGGGGGAAGAACTAATTAGTTCGCAACATAATTAAATAAATATGATTTATTTAATTAATCAAGTTGAATAAAGGTTATTTATGAATTAATGAATTAATTAAAAACGGGTATTTAATTAATAGAGGAAATATGTATTAGAAAGGTTAATTAAATAATAAAAATTATTTAATCATGACCATAGACTATAGAAAATTATGTCGAATGTGTACTCGCAGACCTAGACCCATTTTCGGTATCTACAATTTTCCCCTCTTTGATACAATGTTGGTACAACGTTGTGTCAAAGAAAATATGCCTCGATCATGCCCCAGCATGAAACAGGTTAGGGTATGCCCCCTCGAAAAAATTGATAATTTTTTGAAAGTTTAAGAAAAAATCAGGAAATATTCCTGATAAGTCAATTTGATAGTTAGAAATGCTTTGGAGTTGACATAATTGAATTTGGAGTTGATACGGACGTGTACGAGTCATTGGAAGTGGAAAGGTAAAGTGGCCAATAGACTAGGTCTGAAAAAATGCCACTCGAACTCAACCTATAAATAGAAATGAGGGTGAAATTGAAGTCATTTGTACCAGGAGGAGTTAGAAAAAGAAGAGATTTGCTCTGACCAGCTGACGAAAATGGCACCCATTCCATACACTGTGCATCGAGGATATCGGATCCGACGTTCAGGAGGCCAATCGACATAGGACCACTGGTATGTACCCAAAAATGAATGCTTGAAATTTATTTGTGCACGTAGTTTTAGGTGTTTGAAAAGTAATAAAGAAAATGCGGTGCATCGTGAACGACGCATATGACGTCGTATTCGCCGCATCTGACTGCGAAATGACATGTGTAAAATCACGCTTAGGGGTGGATTAGGCATTTAGGGAAAAAATGAAGCATAATGCACTGCATATGTAGTTATGAAACACATTTGCATATTGGTTAGACGCATGTGAGGTAATGAAACACATATGCATTTGTGAAATGCATATGTAGTAGTTAGGTAGGTTGTAGAAAATGTACCGCATGTGGTTTAGTGAACCGCATGTGCAGTAGTGGTAAAAGGGGGTGGTTAATATCCAACGCATATGTAATATGCACCACAAGTGAGGCGCCATGCAACACATTTGCAAAAGAGTACCGCATCTGTAAAAGTGAGCCGCATTTGACTGGTAAAATTATCGAAAAAAATTTCTAAGTAAAACTTGAAATTTGTTGGCATCATGTTTTAAATGTAGGTTGTTTTAGATCCTATATATATGCGGGAGTCATGACCAGACACATTTGATCTAAGAGATCGTTTGACGAATGCAGAGATTCGACTACTATGGAGACTAGGTCTACTCCATTGTTTGTCAATGCCCACTATTCGGGCGAATAGGGGGATGTTGATGACACTTTGTGAGCGATGGCATTCAGAGACATCATCATTTCATTTACCAACTAGGGAGTCCACTATCACATTAGAGAATGTGTACAGCATTTTGAGACTACCTATTAGAGGAGAGCGAGTCATGTATGATACCCAGTGAGGATTGACCGAGTTGGCGAGGATCGACCAAGTTGGCGAGATTCTATCAAGTAGATGATATTAGTAGGCTCGGCATCGAGCACTATGAGATTAGATGGCTAGTGTTAGCAGACAGATACGATCAAATTGATTGTATTTTATGTACATTGATTGGGGGGATAGTTCTGCCAGATAGACGGGGTCACGGATTTCCAGTGGGATGGGGGGCCATCTTGGTTGGCATGTTAGAGAGTGAGACTAGGTATGCATGGGGTCCATGTCTACTTAGGATGTTATACTTTCATTTACACAACATTGCCTATAGAGATGCATAGTCATTGAGCTGCGGGACTACTTTGTTGATGGTATGGGGTTGGGAGAGGATAGCTATTTTTCGTCCTCCAGTCACTGTAGAGCGACATGAGAGATGCCCATATGTGTTTCAATAAATAGGACACATTACGCAGACACATGTGGGAGACACAGGATTTTGGAGACATGCATTGGACACTCTTGATCAGTTCACATGGAGACCGTACATGGATTGTGAGGAGTGGCTAGATGAGGATGTAGATTTGGGATTTTGCAAATAGAAACAATATCTCATTGGGAGGACTATTTCTAGTGTACATATCATTGAGTGACACTTGCCAAACAGAGTGCTGAGATAGTTCAGCGAGGTTCAGGATGAGCCTCGGAGCAGAGCAAAGTTTTCTCGTTCATCCAGAGAGGTTCCATACTAGGGGCCTATGATTCCAGTAGCTACTGCATTGGTAGAGATACAGGCATTACAACTAGTATAGTGGGGGTGGAGAGATGGATTAGCAGACCTAGGGATGACACCTATGTATGACGAATGGTTTGCAGAGCATCAGCCTATTCCTTATATAGATCCAGATCAGCCAACACCGATTGAGAGATGAGGTATAGGACCTAGATGACGTCGAAGAGGTGGAGGTGCTAGAGTCAGACGAGTTGGAGGGAGAGATGGTGATGGGAGAGGTGGTAGATGAGGATGGAGAGGGAAGCGAGGGGGTTGGGCAGGTGCACTATCACCTATCCATGAGGTAGTAGTTTAGGATGTACCAATATTGGACATCAGAGGGGGAGTGGATGTATAGGCTGGGGGTGCTGCAGAGGAGGTAGTGGTAGAGGAGTGTGCAGAGGTGGATGTTGGAGTAGAGGATGTTGCAGAGGATTTAGATGTGGATATGGACCCTCTGGGTATTTTGGCAGGATATGGAGAGGATGATGTGGAGGATGATGTGGAGGATGATGTTGAGGATTTGCACCGATGAAGGAGCAGGAGAGAGAACTCAAAGATCAGATTATAGAGGGGAGACAAGAAGAGGATGCTCCTAGGGATGGTGATAGGGAGGCTTTGGAGGAGAGACTTAGACTCATGACAACAGAGTTTGACGCTATGAGGCTAGAGAGAGATAGTGCCTACGCTGAGAGAGACAATGCATATGCAAAGAGAGACAATGCTTGTATAGAGAGGGATAATGCTCTTATGGAGAGAGATTAGGCTATAGCTCAGAGATATGAGATAGAGCAGCAGTTCAAAGAGGTTAGACACCTTTGCAGTGGGTCCTCATCTGATGGCATGGTATGAGAGTTAGTCTGATTGGTTGAGAGAGCCACCTATTACAGGGAATTATATGAGGTAGTGGTGTCGGCAGAGAGACGAGCTCCTAGCTTTTTAGAGGTGTGGAGTTAGAGGTCACAGGGCAGGAGTCAGAGGACACAGAGCACTGAGGGTGTGGTAGGACCACTGAGGACAGGTCCATATAAGAGGCCTTCCACCTCACAGAGAGCACCTTCAAGGATTTTCCCACCACCTTCACCACATGACAACAGTGGTAGTGGGACTCGATGATAGGGTTACATATTCATGTAGACATTTGTATTTTGATCAGAGAGCCTGCAAGCTCATGTTTTATTTATGGATACATTCAAACATTGTACTATGACACACTATTTTTTAGTGATATATATATATGATTTTGGCAGCTTCCATATGATATGCAATTCTATTTTATGGGTAATGCATTACTTCTATATGATTATGTTTCCTAGATGATGTATGCACATGTGTTATGAATGAATGTTTCTACATGTTATGAGTTATGCATTTTATAATGTAATGGATGTCTTTATTTACTTATGATAATGGATGCAATGTTCTATATGATGCTTATTTATATGTGATGGTGAAATGTACATGCAATGTTTACATTACTTATGCTATGATCCAATTCCTATTATGTCATGATTTCAGATGTATGTAATGAAGACATATGTTACTTATCTATATGTGTGCAATACAATGTAACTATATGAAATACTTATGGAATGTATGCAAATGCAAATGATCTAATGTTTTTATTGTGTCACAGGATTTTATCATTATGTTTGAAGAAGAGAAATGTTAGGATGAAATGAACTCAGAATGTTAGTAAGAAATAATTAAGGATGATTGATTGAGAAAACAATATTATCTTAAATATATTGCCAAATACGCTATTCTTGCTTGTTATCATCATTGGGCGAGACATGACACAAATGGATAGTACACACTATGATATGAGATAGACCATAGTGTACAAATCCATCCATCTATGAAAAATAGACATTCACAGACAAGGAGTTTCTTAACTCATACTAAGGACAGTAATTACCCCAGTCATTTTGTCAAGACAAACCATAGACAACAAACAAATAAAAGACGGGTCATGAGATGTCATTGCTCCTCTAAATCCTTGATAGGACATCCTTGAGGAAACTAGTAACATGACTAAAAAACCAATGTCTTAAAAAGACAGTTGTCAGACAGTAGCCAATGAAAAAGAGTCCTGATACATCATTGCTTCTCTAAATCCCTCAAGGGGCATCCTTGAGAAAGCTAGTAACTGGACTAATTCACAAATCGATAAAAAGATAAGACAAAATAAGATATAAAGTCATAAATCCAAATAAATGTATTCGCCAAAACTTGATCTTGTGGGATTGTTTGATGTTTGACATAGCGTAAGGTGAGAGATGACACATACCGCATAAGACGTTGAGTCTGGTTTTGACTTGGTGACTTCTGTATAAGACATGACAAAGTCTAGTTTCAGAAAGACATGTGTCATATAAGACATTGGAGCTTGATGATGTTGAAGTGACAAGCTACATGAGACTATGAAAATTTGATGACATTTGTTGACAAGAAAGACATATCTTGCTAAGACATAGGTTGATTTCTTTGATAATGTGTTTGATATTGACTTGATGAATTTGAGATGTTTCGCCTTGTTAATGCATGACTTATTTTGATTCGTTGACTGATAAAAAGTGTGTGTCCGTATATTGACAATGTATGACATGAAATAATACCCTAAACTATGATATGCAACTTGTGTGATAGTGATTGTGAATGAACCCTATCAGACTGACCTAGTGTGGTCTCTGGAGCTCATCAATTGATTAGCCTTGCCTACATTGTACATGCAGAGACCTCGTAGTTCAACACGAGCAATGACTTTGAATATACAAAGTTTCATGATTTTAATGTGTATGATACATGACAAACCTAGATTGACAGACCTAATGCCTCGGGGGCACATTGATTGATGGCCTTGCCTATGCCCCAGTTGCAGAGGCAATGGAGTTCGATTATGACTGACTAAACATGACTGACTTGACTCTATTTTTTGGTATTTTCTGACATTTTTTTATTTTTTTGGATTTTTGAAGTTTTCTAATATTTTTGGGATTTTCCAGGACATTTTTGATGGTGTGACATTATGTACAAGGTGTTAGGGCATAGAAATAAGGATTTTCCCCCAATTGGGAATAAGATTTGGAAAATGGAGTGAGTAATGTGATGGAATGGATGCTAGATGTCAATCATTCCAAGGAATGGATAAGACAACCATTTATTATGACAGATGGTAAAAAAGTCCGATTAGATTGATGGTAGACAAAAGAGCGAGCTTCACTACACATGGCGCCTATTTTCCAGGTTTTCACCATGGTACTTATCCATAGCGCCACCGAAGTGGTTTTCACTATTGGATGGGTTATTTCTCTTTATTTTTTTTATTTTCTCAATTTTTTTGGTGTTACAAAGATGCCTGTTTGCCAGGTTTTCATCAATGTAACCATTTTTTTGTTTTTTCATTTTGTTTTTGTATTTTTCTAGATTAAGACATGGATTCTCAGAGACTAAGCATAGAATCTCTTTAGATGCAGACTGTTGATAGGTGACAAAAGTGGCTCTCCTTCAGGATTAGAGAGTTGGTACGCTCCTGATCCAAACACTTCAGTGACAATATAGGGCCCCAACCAGTTAGGTTCAAACTTACCTCGTTTCTCCCGTTCAGCTTGGTTCTTAGGATTCTCCATTAATACTAGGTCACCAATGTCAAAGTGACAATTGAGAACCTTCCTATTGTAGCTATGATGAAGATGATTCTGATATGCTTGCAAATGATCTAATGCTTTCTATCTTCATTCATCCAGCAATTCTAGCTCTTGTAACCTAGAGACACAGTATTCTTCATCATCAATATGACCCTTCAAGGATACCCGTAGAGAAGGTATTTCAACCTCAATAGGTAAGATAGCCTTGAACCCGAATACGAGGGAATATGGAGTGGCACCGGTGGGAGTAGAAATGCTTGTGCGATAAGCCCATAAGGTAGGATTAAGCTATAGGTGGCAGTCACGACCAACATCATTGATAGTCTTCTTCAGGATTCTAACAATAGTCTTATTAGATGCCTCAGCTTGGCCATTACCTTGTGGGTAATATGGTGTGGAAAAATGGTGTTTGATGTGGAATTCTTCACATAAATGGCATACTTCTTGGTTCTTGAATGGGCGGCCATTGTCTGTGATTATGGATTGGGGTACACCATACTGACAAATGATATAGTTTAGGATAAACTTAGATATTTGTGTGTCAGTGATGTAGGTCATGGGAATAGCTTCAATCCATTTGGTGAAGTATTCGGTGGTAGTAATGATGAATTTATGGCCATTGGATGATGAAGGGTGTATCTTACCTATGAGGTGAAGTCCCCATTGGGCGAAGGGCCATGGTGAAGTAATTGGATGAAGCTCTTGCGCTGGTGCTCTTATCAAGTCTCCATGTATTTGAAACTGTCTACACTTCTTTACAAAGATGTAACAATCTCTCTCCATTGTAGGCCAATAATAACCTAGTCTCATAATCTTGTGGGCTAAAGTAGGACCACTCGAATGAGATCCACATATACCCTCATGTACCGCTCACAAATTTGTTTGTGCTTCTTCAAAATCGAGACATCTCATTAGGGCATTATCTAAGGTACATCTATACATGGTTTCACCGATGATGGTGTACTTAGCTGACTTTTGGATGAAGGTTTGACGTTGGTTATTGGACAAGTCTTGAGGTAAGGTTTGGTCAGTGAGGTAATCAAATATTTCTTTATACCAAGGAGACGTATGACCAAAAATGGTACACACTATCATAGTATCGGGGACATCATAGGTGGGGACCAATAGCTATTCAACCAGGAACTCAAACTTAGGTACGTTACTCAGAATATCCAACAAGGAACCCACAGTTTCCATAGCATATGTAGCTCTATTCTAGATACATGGTATTTTTTGAAAAGTTATTTCATTGAAATACTGCTTGAAACTATCACCCATACGCTTGTAAGGGGCAAGCTTCTCATCCTTAGTCTCGTAATCATCATTCACCTCCCAGATTACCAGTTGAGAATCACCAAAAACATGTAGGCTCTTAATTTTCCATTGAAATGCTATTTTTAACCCTGTGACTAAAGCTTCATATTCTTCTATATTGTTTGTACAAGGGAAAGCAATCCTAAATGATTTGGGAATGGTATCACCTTGAGGTGTAACAAATAAGATACCAGCTCCTGAACCATGATTTGTATGTGACCCATCAAAGTATAGTTTCCAATTGGTTTTACTATCAATGTTGAAAATAAATTCATTAGGAAAATCTGCCACTAAGGGATGGTTTGCCTTCATAGGTGCATCGGCTAATTGAACTGCAATTACCTGTCCTTTTATAGCCTTCCTCTCGACATACTGAATGTCATACTCGCTAAGTATCATAACCCATTTAGCCAATCGACTTGTTAATGTTGCCTTACTTAGGAGGTACTTGAGTGGATCAATCTTTGCAATTAACATTGTTTGTCGATTGAGCATATAGTGCCAAATTTTTTGGGTAGCAAAAAGTACTGCAAGATAGGCATGTTCTATGTTTCTATAATTCAATTCATATCCCACTTAGGTATGACTAATATAATAGACTGCTCTCTCATGACCTTGATCATCGTGTTGTGCAAGAAGAGCCCCTAATGCTGATTGAGTTGCTGAGATGTATAATATCAATGGTTTTCCCTCTATAGGTGGCATTAAGACTGGTGGAGTAAGCAAATAGTCCTTGATTTGCTAGAAGGCTTCCTGAAATTTAGGTGTCCACACAAATGGTACTCCTTTCTTGAGTAGATTTTGAAATGGGTGTATTTTATTTGCCAGTTGTACTATGAAATGCCTAATGGACTATAATCTTCCCTGTAGGGTTCTGAGTTGACCAATGCTGACTAGAGGAGGCATTTCTATGATTGCTCTTACCTTCTCTGGATCTACTTCAATGCCTCTTTGAGAGATGATATACCCTAATAGTTTCCCTAATTTCACTCCAAAGACACACTTCTTCGGATTTAGCCTGACGTTGTAATTCTCTAGCCTCTGAAATATCTTGTTTAGAACCTTCAAATGATCTTCCCTTGTTTTTGATTTAGCTATAATGTTATCTACATAATCTTTCATGAGAGTATGTACAAAGTCATGGAAAATCATAGTAATTTCTCGTTGATATGTAGCTCCTGCATTCTTAAGGCCAAATGGCATAACATTCCAATAGTACATGCCCCATGGACACATGAAAGTTGTCTTGTGTTGGTATTTAGCTGCTATTTTAATCTAGTTATATTTAGAGAAAACATCCATGAGGGATATCATCTCGTATCCTATTGTAAGATCTACTATCATGTCTATGTTCAGCAAAGGGAAGTCATCCTTAGGACATACCTTGTTTATGTCTCTAAAGTCTGTGCATATGTGAATGCCCCCAGTTGCTTTAGTCACTGGTACAAGATTTGATATCCAATTTGCATAGTCTATCATCCTTATGAATCCTACATCCAAAAGTTTCTTAAGTTCTACCTTGACCAATAGAGCAATTTGCGGATGCATTTTCCTTAACTTCTATTTGACTGGCTTAATACCTAGCTGTAGTGGTAAATGATGCAATATTAGGTCTGGATCAAGCCTAGGCATGTCAACATATGACCGTGCAAATTTTATCTGTCTCTTTTGGAAGAAGTCCTTAAACTCGGGTTTTTCTGTCTCTGTTAAAGAAGTTACAAAATATACTATCCCAGGATTCTCTTTTGTACCTATGTTGACTTTAACAGATTCTTCTACTAGCATCAGTGACTTTTCTTGTTCAATGAGGAGAGTATTTAAACTTCTATCATTGGGTTCCTTTGGGAGGTTTTTTCCCTCGGATACGTCCTTTATTTTGACTTTTTCTTCATCTAAAGGCGCCTTTCGGTTTTCACCTAGGGACTCATCATTTTTATTTTCATTGTCTTTTTTCTTTTTAATCTCATTTTTGTGCTAGAGGTGTAAATAGACTCCCCAAAATATGCTTTGTCATCAAAGTCTATGGTAAAACTAGCTTTATGATCCCCTCTTGGTATGCCTTCTCTAAGTCCCATGAACTCAGCAATTGCTTCGTCATTTTCAAATGTATCTATGATAGATGTACCTTGTTGATCCCAGTCGATAAGTTCAAGATATATAAGGGGCATGTCATCATAGAAGTTCTTAAAGGTAGTTGCTGACAAGGTGAATAGAGAATGGTTGACATGGTCATAAAAGTTTTGGACCAACTCCTTCTTTTTTTTCTTCCTAGGGGTAGGTATATTCTGATGTGGGACTATAGTAAGGGCAGATTCATCAAAAGATGGTTTTTCAAGTGCTCAAGATGCATGATCAAGGGTTTCCCAATAATAGTTCTCTTTCCATTCTTCTTTGGACAAGTGTTTCTTAGGACAAGGACTAGATGGTTTGGGTACAGGTTTCACGTTTAGGTTCAATTCTCCAAATAGGGCATCTATGTTCATGGTACTGGTAGATGAAAGGGAATCCCATTCACCATCGCTTGAGTAAGGGGATTCATCATAAACTAGAGGTTTGTCATAAACCGGGGGAAGTGGTTTATGAGATATCTCAATGTTTGCACAAGCACTCACTTCTTCTTGAAACGATGATGAAGTACCAAGAAACCCAATTCTAAGCGGTGGACACCCTAGCCCTAGGTATTTCGATCGTGGGTAGACAGTGATCGGTTTCGTCCTTCCATTTTAATATAGTCCTAACCCACTATGTCCGTCATAGCCTTCATTTTGCATTATCTTAAAGACTTTTCCATACTGGTTCTTAGCTATTTGAATAGATGAGGAGGGGTATTCATGTTCTTCTTGATACAACCAGGAATTGCCTTGATCCATAATTTCTTCACTTAACTCTCTCCATTTGGTCAATGTCATTGTAGGGGGAACATGAAATGTGATGATCGACTATCTTCTATCTGCCATGGGTAAGCCATATGCATTAGGCGGAATTAGTTGACTAACATAGTATGATGCCTTTATGTTATATTCGCCACAACCCTTGTCTTGGATCTCGACTTTAGGAGTGTTGGATGGTGGTTTGAATGAAATGGACTTAGTAAGACGTGATGTGTCAATGTATAAGGATAGCATGGATGATGAAGCTTCTTGGTTAACTAGTACATGTCATTGTGGGATTTCCTTTAGGCTTGTACAATACTGAAAAGGATCTAGATCACCATCAATGGTGATCTCTGTGCCATTATAGGGGAACTTAAGACATTGGTGATATGTTGGCAGTACAGCTTTCATTGCATGTATCTAGGGTCTACCTAACAACAAGTTGTACGGAAGGGTGAGGTCCAAGACTTGGAAGCTGGTATTCATGATTGTTGGGACGATTTTGATAGGGAGTGTGGTAACTCCCTTGGATTATCTTTCCTCATCATCGTAAGCCTTGATGACTATACTCTTAGAGGTATCTATGCATTCTTCTGAGAATCCTAATGCCTTAACCAATTTTAGGGTACACAAGTTCAAACCTACTCCTCGATCTACCAAGACTCGTCAGACTTTAGTTTGATGGACTAAGACTTCAAGATGTAAGGTGTCATTATGATAAGATTTTTCAGTTTAGTAATCTTGTTGGGAAAATGTGGCATGATGCGAGTTGGTCAAATATCCTACCATTTCTTTGAAATGATTGACATCTAATTCTGTAGGAACA
>CM021101.1:53743181-53964747 GCA_007115665.2 Sequoiadendron giganteum | reverse complement strand
TGCAAAACTCTTCTTTTTTATTGTTTTTCTCTTCTATGGAAGGATTTTATAGTTTTCATGTTTGATCTTGGTTTCTAACATGGTATCAGAGCCTTGATATGTAGCCCCTTCTCAAAATTAAGAGAAAATCATTGTAGAGCATGTTCAAGATTCCTTAAGGGTTTCATGCCTTGAGTTCATTTATGCAATTTTTTGGATTAAATCAGGCATGTCCATTGGATTCAAAGCACTGGAAAAAGTCAACATTGGCTTTTATTTTATTGATTTTGGTCATCGTTGAAGAAATCTATGAGGGTTTCAAGCTCGGTGATTTTTTGCAAGCTCTCGGGGTAGCCAATTTTTTGGAGCATTTTGGGCACAAATGAAGGTCACCATCACGTTTGTAGTAGCCAAAAACCCTAAGAACGCCTTTCGGTTCATTGATTGCAGAGAAAGTTGATTCTTAGGCAAAAAAAATTGCCAAAGAGGTCGTACGACCTCCCCAGCACACTCCTCGAGGCATGAAAATCGAAAAAAAAATTTAAAAATGTGTTTTTCTGGTTTTCACGCCAGTGCTCCCAGTTCAAAAGGCTCTGGTGGCCAATGGGCGGCCGACGGTTTGCCACCGCCATCGGCCTCCACATCCAATGCACCGCCAGCCAATTTGCAGCCCTCGTGGGCTCCTTCTCAAGTGCCTTTGGTCACATGGGGGACTGAGCGCTATGTGCCCAGCCCCTGGCCGGCCCCTCTGGACTCACCGCGGTCACATGGGTGACTAGGGTCTCTACCCCAACCCCCTACCTGCTAGCCCCTGGTCGCGTATAGGACTAGGGGCCAAAATTATTTTAGCCCCCTGGGCTGCTTGTAGGCGAAATTGGCCATTTTGGAGACTTTTACAAAATCGGGCGTAGCTTTTACGTATGGTGTCCTTTTTTCTCAAACAAGATACCATTGCAAAGTGGATTCCAACACCAATCTAGTGGTGGAGTTATTTTTCTTTGATTTTTCTCCAGTTCTATTTTTCAGGTCCTTGAACTTAGATGTTGTTGTTTTCGCTCTGGAGGGCATATCTTTTGACTCGGTGATCCTTTTTTCACCATTCTCATGGCATTGGAAAGCTAGTTCAATCCTCTACATAGATTTGAGGTCTATTTTTATCAAGGAGGTAGTTGTGAAATTTGGACTGTGCATGCACTCATTCTTGTTTTCTTGCACTAGGTTTACTTTTTCTCTCTTGTTTATGCATGTTTAACATTCTCTCCTTTTGAAATCATTAGGTATTGTAATAAATGAACTGATATAAAGTTCCATCAAAGGAATTTCTTGCATAATAATTTGATTAGAGTGTAGTTGCACTTTGATCTCCATCTTGATATTGATGACAACTTGCATGGGTTGTATCTAGTTTCTTAGTTTCTTTTGGCCACATCTTGCTCATAGTTGGACACATTTGGGTTCACTTCGGTTCACACTTCAGATTGAGAGCCTATGGTAATTGATCCACACTGGGTCACATCTTAGTTTGAGGGCAACTAAATTTGTGGTTAATGTTCCAAAATCTTCATGGTACTTGCTCCTATGGATCAGTTTTAGTCATAGTTTGGCATCTGCATTGAGATACATGGCTTCCAGATTCTTTCATCATATCATTCCCTCTTATGGGGGGCATCATTTTATCTACTGTTGCTTCACATATTCCAGGGTTGTTCCAGTTTGTGAGTTTTTCAATGTTTTGTGGCATCGGGTCTACTGTTGCATTATTATGATTCTGCTATTGTTTCTTGTAAATAGAAGTATCTTTTCTTTCTTGTCTTATTCTATTTCTAGTGTTACTTCACAGTGTTCATCTAGTGCTTCATTGTAGCAGGTCATCTCATTGAGGGGGGGGTTTGTCACACTGGGTTTTCTCCTCTTTTCTCTTTCATTGCATTTTTACATGGGTACCTGATCAGGCCTTATTGTCGGGACCCATTCATGATTTCTTGCATTCATCATAGCATTAGGTGCATGCTTTTTTAGTCTCCCTAAGTTGCACTTAAGGGAGGGTGTTGGTGTAATTAATTACACCTTATTAAGTTTACTTAGGTTTTACTTAGGTAATAATTAGTTTACCTAATTAATAAGTAAACTTTATTTATTTGAGTTGTTCTAGGTAAACATTAGGGTTATGTATACATTGATTTTATAAAGCAATTCCTCTCATGCAATTTCTCAATTCTGAATAATATCAATTTGTAAATCTTCATGCAAAGCTGTACTTTTTTATTGTTTTTCTCAAGTTTGTGGAAGGATTTTCTGGTTTGCATGTCTAATATAAGTTTCTAACAATATTTTGACCCGAATATGCTTAAAATTTGAAGAAATACCACCCACTCTTATTGATTTTGACAAACCCTAGACCCAAGTCACCATTTCTTACATTTTCCTTAACAAAAATCAATCAGGACAACAGGATTATCTCTCTCATTCTTTCTCCATGACTCTAATCATGAAATCTAATTTCTATTCAGACTCCCTAGAGCCCATTACACTTTTTATAGTTGATGCAGTCAGTGTAAGGGCCCTTAAAACATGATTTTGGCTACAAAACCCTCAAACAGGGTGTTCTTGGCCTGCCATGGGAGAAGTCAAATTTCTATCACAAAACACTACTAGATTCCTTCAAACTTGAAGAAAAAGAATGCTAACATAGTTCACCATAGAATATGTATGATTACATTATAAGATGAAACTGTACGGGTTTGTACAAAGCTGCAAAACATCAAGAAACTCAAAAAATGAATGAAAACTCATAAATTTCTTATTCCCAATTCTTCAAAACTTCAAGCCAACATTACAATCAATGTTCTCATGCATTTTTAAAGGATTATCCATCTCCAACCAATGACCAACTACCTTGCAACTAATTTTCAAACTTCTAATGACCATTGAGAGCAAAGTACATTATTTTTACAATTTTGCATTATTGCAAGTTTATTATTGACAAGTATTGTGTATATTTGAAATATTGGCACCCCCGACTCTCCTAGAGCCCTAAAAAATTAAAGATGGTCTATCAAAACCTTATTCAACTCTTAAAATGACCCACACTTGAAAAACAAAAGAAACCTTCACCATGACAACTTTTTCAAACTTGACAATGACTAGCAATTTTAACATTTTTGCATATTTTGCAACTTCCTTGTTGCTTATTGATTAAAATACCTTCAAATTGACCTCTTGGACCTTCAAGACTAACTTGGATTCCATTAAAAGGTGTAGGTTCCCCTGCACCAAACTCCATATGTAGACCCATCCACCCTGGCCTCCACTTCTGAGAGAAAGACACCCGCCATTCTTGATATTTCTGATATCAAAGTCATTATCGAAGATAACGGATGTGGAGACTACAAGATGAAGAAAGGTTCCTTTTTTATAAGAGATCTACCTTAGTCTCCTAGGTCCCATGGAAAACCACAATGACTCGACATAGTATCTCAAACATTCACAACAAACCCTTCCAAATTTAGGAGTTGGGGAGCTCTAAGCCAAGAAGTGGTAGAAGAAAAAGATATATCAAGCTTGTGATATCAAGACAAAAGACCTATACTAGCTCTTCCAATGGAATATGATAAAAAAGGGATATAGTTAATTCTTGGCATGGGTTACAACAAGAACAAAAACCTAAGGAAAAATGACAATGGCCTATTAGAACCCAACATTGTTCAGAAGCACATAATGAATCTTGGCCTTAGATGTACTCCTCTAAAGATAACCAGACATGGTAGAAGACCCCCTATTAAAATAGTCAAATATCCTCCTTGATTTCCATTATCCATAGGTCTACCCTTAGAAAACTATACCTTTGATATAACTGATGTATGTAGTGATTAGGATTCCCTCACTAACCTACCCATATTATTTGAAGACTCTTTCTTGTTCCCAATTTCCACTGTCTTTTGAGTCAAACAACCAAACCCACGAATTGAAGCTAGTGTGTCCCCAACTAATAGACTATGACCAACAAGGAACACCAATTTTAGACACATTCAAAAATGATGAGGTCCTCTTAGAATTCATGGGACTGTGCGATACTATACCATGTGGACACCATAAAGCCATATTTGACATTGAGCTAGATACCCATGCATACTATGGGGAAACGATTGAATCCCTTAGTTGCAAAAGTGAAAATTTAAGAGTAATCTCTAAGTATCTAAGTGAAAACCATGTTGTGCACTTTCTAACCCGAAAATAGTAAAAACAAAGGACACATCTGAGGAAGAAAACCTATTTGAGGCACCCAAGGATGAGGGATTGAATCTTCCCCTTAGTGCTATTCATCAAGAGAAGTCAGTAGTATTGGAAAAGAAGTGTAACCCCGTCAACTTGGGGACTAAAGAAACACCACACATAAACTTCTATGTGGAATCACTTCTGAGTGAAGAACAAGAACTTCTAGCAGCATTTCTGAGAGAAAGAAAGGTAAAATTTTCATGGACCTACATTGACATTGCGGGTCTCGATCTGAAAGTTTTGGTTCATCATCTAGTAGTATATCCAGAGGTGAAGCCAGTGAAGCAAAAAAAAAGGAAGATGTATCCATAGATCACACTATTAGTCAAACTTGAGTTGTAGAAACTCCTATATGCTAGCTTCATAAGACCCATCGATTATCCCGAATGGGTCTCAAAATTGGTACCAGTCACTAAGCCCACTAGGGGCATATGGATCTGAAATGAATTTAGGGACCTAAACAAGGCATGCCTAAAGGATTATTTTCCCCTTCCAAACATTGACATGATTGTAGATCAAACAATAGGGCATGAAATGTTGTTACTAATTGATGGGTTATCTAGGTACAATCAGATAATGATACCGAAAGAGGATCAACATAAGACAACCTTTATCAATCCATGGGGTACATAATGCTGGATTATGATGTTGTTTGGGTTGAAAAATGTTGGAGCCACCTATCAAAGGGCCATGACTTATTTTTCATGATATGATCCACACGTTTGTAGAGGACTATGTGGATGACATACTAGCCAAGTCAAGGAAGTGACAAGAACACATAACAACACTAAGCTCCATCTTTGATGTATTGGGGGAATACAAGGTAAGACAGCCCTAAGAAATGTGCCTTCAGTGTAAAATTAGGAAAGCTTCTAGGATATATAGTATCAATGAGAGGGATTGAAATAGACCCAGCCAAAGTCAAAGAAATTATCAAAATGGAAGCACCAAAGACATTGAAATAGTTAAGTGTTTTAAAAGGAAGAGTCCAATCCATCTGTAGGTTCATAGAGTAGTTGGTAGACAAAGCTATCCCCTATTCTCATCTACTCCACAAGGGGGTAGCATACAAGTGGGATGAAAAGTGTGATCAAGCTTTCAACAAAATCAAAGAGTACTTGTTGACCCCACCAGTACTCATGCCACCAATCCAGATTAAGCCACTGATCTTGTACATATCAACAATAGTAGCAACACTTGGGGCTCTATTAGCATAACATGATGAGACGAGGAAGGAGAGAGGCATATATTATATCAGCCGAACCATGGTAGGGCATGATTTAAATTATACATTCATTGAAAAAGCTTGCCTAGTAGTAGTGTTTGCCTCACAAAAATTTAGGCATTACATGCTAGCCCATCAAATTAAAATCAATGCCAAAATAGACCCCCTCAATTATTTACTTTCCAAAGTGATGCTTATAGGGTGAATGGCTAAGTGGGTCATGATGCTCTCAGAATATGACGTTGAATAGGTGGAAATAAAATCCATCAAGGGACAAGTAATTGTTGGTCAATTAGCAAAAGCACCCATCTATTCAAAGAACCCACTTATAACATAATTCTCAGATGAGTCTATGTTCAAATTCAGTGCCATAGAGCATTGGAAGGTTTAATGGTTCATATACACAACATGGATTAGGAGCGGGTGTTTTCTTCATCATATCGCAAGGGGATTGTATTCCTAAATCCTATAGGCTATATTTCCCTTGCACTAACAAGCTTTTCGAATATGAATCCCTTGTGATTGGACGTAGAATAGTAGTATAGTGGCAAATCATGGCTCTTCAATTTTATGGAGACTCTCACCTAATCATTAACCAAGTCAACAATGAGTACCAAACAAAGGATGAAAAACTAACCCCATACAAGAAACTAGTGGAGGACCTCAAAGAATTCTTCATTGACATCACGTTTGAAAAATAACCAAGCGGAAAAAATAGAGTAGTGGAAGTCATGGCAACGTTTGGATCATTGTTGGACATCCCACACAATTTCCTTAAACATGAATTCCTAGTAGAGTAGCTTATCATACTAGCTTTCAAGATACTAGAGTTTGAATTTGTGTGTGAAATCCTTGGTTCTGGTAACCCATAGTATCATCATATATACACCTACTTAACGATAAGAGTCCTCCCGGTCAATATCACTTCGAACCTTAAAAGAGACTTTATCAACAAGTCATCCTTCTTTGTTATCTTAGGAAACACTTATACCATAGGAGTATTGAAGGAACCCTTTTACAATGCCTAAATGCTGAGGAAACTTTGAATTCTTTAACTAAGGTACATGATTGTGTTTGTGGTTCACATTAGAGTTGTATGACCTTAGCCAAGAAACTGCCAAGAATGGGGCACTATTTGTCTACAATGGAGAAGGAAGCTCACAAATATTTTAAAAAGTGCTTGCAATGTCAAAAACATGGGACCTCATCCATGCTCCAGCTCAAGAGCTCCACCCGATTGTAATAGCTTGGCCCTTCTTGTAGTGGGCACTCGATCTCATTGCAAAAATCACCCCCGCCTCATCTAATGGACACAAGTTCATTATCATTTCTATGAAGTACTTCACAAAGTGGTTAGAGGCCATTCCTATGACCTATATCACCGAAAAGCAGATTGCTAAGTTCATCCTGAATTACCTCATATGTCACTATGGTTTCCCACAAGCCATTATCTCAGACAATGAGCCACCTTTCAAACTAGGATGTCTGAGACCTATGCCATAAATTCAATATCCAACATCTCTTTTCTACTCCATACAACCCCGGCCCCAAGGTAATTGTAAGATGGGGTAAAATAAAATAACATAGGTAAAGTGACAACCAACACTTCTAAGCTATTAACCTCATCCAAACAAGAGAATACGAACAAATGGAGAATAATTTAAGCTAAAAGAATTCAAATAAAATACTCCCCTTTGAAATTTTTTCACTTCTCTTGTCTCTCCTATTTCTTCTTATGCCAATATTTCCCTCAAATGTGTTGATGAAGTTGTGCAAATACCTCCAAATAGTAAGCAAGAAAGTTCAAGATAATGGTTGTTAAATTAAAAATGGAGGAGAAATGTTTCTTTTATAGACAACCTTTCAAATGGATAGTTGAGATTAATCTTTTATAAAGATTCTAAGATAAACGGATGAGGATTCATGAGAGGGAGATTACAAAATGGATGGCCAAGATCGAGTTTCTCAAAAGATGCCAAGATCAATGATTGAAAATTGATGCAACCAGAATATGCCATGCATGGAAAAGATATGGTGCTGATGACTATGACACCCGATGGTTATGACAAACATGCACGCTATGCCATGAAATAATGACAAGGGATATTTGAACAAAATGGAGGGATAAATAATTTATTTTAAATTATTTATTTGAAAAAGGAGGAGAAGGACAAGTGGAAAATAAATTATTTATTTTAAATTATTTATTTGGAGGAAATGAAAAAGGAGATTTAATTGAATTCATAAATTTAATTAAAGGAGGAGATAGAAATTAAATATGGATAATTGATTTGGATCAATTATTTAAAAGAGAAGAATGACACATAATTAAATATTTTCGTTAATTATTTAATTATAGAAGAATAAAAGGTCAAATAATAATTATTATCTGACTATAGATAGGTGATGAAAGATAAATAATTAAATAAATAATGATTTATTTAATTATTGAAGACAGGGGTATTTGTGACACAATTAATTTATTTTAATTGATCAAGGTAGAATAGAGATTAGAAAATAAATTAATTAAATAATTAAACAATATTTAATTCATAAAGGAATATGATCAGGAATAATTAAATAATTAAAATAATTTAATTATTAGAGGATGATGACTAAGGAAAAATGTTGCTCGCAGACTTAGGACATTTTTTCAGTGTCTACATTTTTCTCCTCTTTGACATAATGCAGTTCATCACATTGTGTCAAAGAAATTTGATTATGAAATATGCCTTAGTGTAAAGAGAAAGGGGAAGGATGACCAGGAGGGTTGTGGTATGCCCCCTTGAGAGGACATGCGGGTTCAAAGAATATGAATGTGCTCTTGAAATGGAAGATAAGAATAGAGGATGAAGGATAGAAGAAATGTTAGCATGAAGGAGATGGATGTTAGCATGGAAAAGACAAGGGAGATGGGATGTTAGCATGAAAAGGGGAAAAAAGATAGATAGGAAATGATAAGGGAACCAACTTTCATGCTTACATTTTTATATTTATCATCATTGGGCATCAAAAATGTCATAATTGGACCACAAAAAAAATGGTATGACATAAACCAAGGTGTGCAAGGTGACCATTTGGGAGAGACAAATAGTCAAAAAGACAAGGAATGACCCAACTCATACTAGGGACCCAATTGCCCCAATCTTTTTGCCAAGACAAACCATATGAAGCAAATAAAGAAAAGAGGCCATGATCCATCATCATCCCTCTAAATCCATTGATAGGACATCCTCAAGGAGACTAGTAACATGACCCAAAACCAATCGAAAAGATAAGAAAATTCAGACTAACAAAGTGTTTGCCAAGATAGTGTTTTCCAATTACAATGATGATTATTTGATTGGTTGATTAGGTTGACCAAGATGAATGAGTTGATTGATAGGTTGATAAGAATTGATAAAGTGATTTGATTGACCATGCCTAGCCTTAGGAAGGACACATCCTGATGAAGGAGAGATTGATTGACCAAGTTGATGAAAAACTTGATTGACAAATTTGAAAAATTGATTCGATCAATAGATTGGCAAAGACTGATTAACAAATTGACAAAAGCTGACAAGTTGATTTTATTGATAGGTTGAAAAAGATTGATCATTTGTTTGATGAAGATTGATGAATATGACCAAGTGATGTGATGATACCCAACCACAAGAAGGACACATCTTGTTTGAGGTAGAGGACACATTTGATAAAGTTGACAAAGTGATGAGTGCTGACAAGACACCTAACCGCAAGGACACATCCTACTTAAGGTGAATGGCAAGGTTGAGAAAGTCTAATCCCAGGAAGGATGCATCCTGATAAAAGATGAGAGATAATACTAAATGAGACAAATTACATAATGCCCCATTCTAGCCAAATGACTAGGTTGATGGATGATAAGATAATCAGTTGATGAAATATTTCATTCATTTGTTGTTTTGTGATTGAATGATGATCGATTCTGGACCAAGGAAATGACCCTACTTGATGAACCATAAAGGACTTGACCTAGGGGGCCTTGGGGGCTCATTGACTGATGGCCTTTCCTACATAGCAGTGCGTAGAGATCTCATAGTTCGACACAACTTGACTTTGTCTTATTTGACAAAATACTGAGTCGTGATTTTATTTGGACAACCTAAAGGGAATGACCTAATGCCTCAGGGGCTCATTCAAGATGAGCCTTGCCTACGTAGTAAACAAACAGAGGCAACGTAGTTCGACCACTCTAACAAAAATGATTCAGAATCATACTTAGATTCAGACTCTATTTTTTGGGAGTTTTGAATTTTTCTGATGTTTTTGGATTTTGAAGACTTTATGATTTTTTTGGATTTTGAAATTTTTTTTTTTTTTTATTTTGAAATGTTTTTTTTTTTGGATTTTGAAATGTTTTACTTTTTTGGATTTTGAAATGTTTTGATTTTTTTTTGGATTTTGAAATGTTTTGATTCTTCTAGATTTTGAAATGTTTTGATTTTTTTGGATTTTGAAATGTTTTGATTTTTTTGCATTTTGAAATGTTTTGATTTTTTTGGATTTTGAAATGTTTTTGATTTTTTTTAGGACACTTAATGATTTTTATGGATTTTGAATGGGTATGTGCAGGATCATGATGGGCCAAAAAGTGGCGATATGTAAGTGATATGATGGCCCATGTGGCTGATGACTTTTTTTTTACCCAAAATTGATGAAACGAAAAGGGTTTTTAAAGGAGATTCTCAACTTTCCACCAATAGAAATTATGCTTTACTTTGAATTTAATAAATTATTATTATTCATTTTCTATTTGAATTACGACTAAAGTATTGATTTATAGGCTGATTGAAAAAAATCTATAGCTTTCAAAATGGTGTCATATTTTTTCAATCCAAAATATGCATCACATTCTATGCTTCACATACTATAGGATTACATTTTATTTTTTTGAATTTCATGAAGTTTTGACCAAGTTAAGGTGGTTAGACATACGATTTTTTATATTTTTTAAAAGTTGTAATAAAAAATCATAATTAATTATTTACTTGTAAAAAATTTATAAACAATATGTATCACATCGAGACATGAGTCCTTACATCTAAAATATTATAAAAAATATTATCATTTTATTGTGTTTACGGTGGTCAGACATACACCTACTTCTTATTTTTTCCCTGAAATTTAAGTACTACTACATTGAAATTTCAAATTTTCACCAAATAGATTTAAAATAAAATAAAAATAAACCTATTAGTTTATAAACTTCATTCAATTTGCTACAGATTCTATTCTTACATATTTTTGAAATAATATAGATAACTTATTGATATTTTTATGTCAAGTTGCCTAACTCTGATTTTCTAAATTTTCATCACCACTTAAGGGCTTGTTTTTTCCATGATGATCCTACACATACCTGAATTTTTTAAAGGGTTGATACCATGTATTATTTCCCAGGAATATGTAAGTCAAGGAATTTACCCAAGTCAGGTATAGGAACAACTTATTATGTGTGAGGGGATCAATGGATGAAAGTAATGATCATGAAAGTGAAGGATGCTAAGTGTCGATGGTCTTTGGGCCATGGAAAGGATGTCACTTTATTATGGATGATAACTATAATAATTGAGACAAATGCATGTGAAATATACCCACAATCAACCAAAAGGGCATGCACAAGGATCCAAGGACAAACATGATCTTTCCCCTAGTCTTGCTGAAAACCAATTCATAGGTGATGATGATGACGACAAAACTGTTTGATACAGGAAGGAAAAATCCCAAAACAACATGAGGATTAGGAAAGACATATCCCATAGATGATAATGTAACTAAAGGATCAAGGTTTGTAGCAAGGTTGGAACAAAGCCAATGAATGTTTTGGATGTCACGCTAGAGTGCATAGCAAGATTGTATGGATTAGGCTTGTTACATTTGAAATGACTAACCTTAGGACTAGAAGGGATTATGGAGGGAACTTGGATAAGTGGATAAAAATACTTAAAATAATGACAAGGGAAACCAAATCTAGCAATAGGTATGAAAGGATAATGGATTTATTTTGGCAAAGGATAAGAGACATGAGGTTTATTGGCTGATAGAATTAGGATATGATCTCCAAGGAAGATTTCGCATAGGAATAATTTATTTTCTCCAAGATATGGGTTTGAATAAATTCTATGAAGGAAATGACATGATATTTCATGGGTAGTGTATGAACAAAGGGTAGACATGTTAAGAATTTTCCGAAAGCATGATTTATGTTTGTACCCCATTTCTTTATCAAGATCAAGGTAGGTGGGAGAATGGACGGAAACAATATGGATAGGATGGATAGATGGAAATTTCATAAGAAATGACATGAATGGTATGGGATATGAGACAACTTGCCCCCAAGTGTAGTGGTCCAAATAGATAATTTCTCTTTTACACATGATCATGTTTTCCAGGTTTTCATCATGGTACTTATCCAAAGCGCCATAAAAATGGTTTTCACTATTGGATGAAATTTTTCTGTTTACTTTTTTTCATTTTTCTCTTTTTTATTTTATTTTTGATAATGTCACACAAGATGCCTATTTTTTAGGTTTTCATCAAGGTGACATTTTTTATTTTATTTTGTATTTTAATATCGACTTGACGTTCTGGATGACTGCTGATTATTCTGAATCTTTTAATGGTGTTGATGTAGGTACTGGTGTCATGATATTCCAATAGTGTCCTTTATGGATCAGTTTTCTTGTCAAGATCATAGTGCTTGCATATAATTGATCGATGTCATTGTGATCCTCTCTAATACTATAGTTGGCCTTATTAGAATATGCACATCATGATAGAGTACCATGGGAGTCCTTATGATAAAGAGTTGCTGCCAAGATGTGACGAATTCGTGAGGTATGATTTTTTGAATGATAGATGATGGTAGATGTGGAAGGATTATTTGGACATTTGGATGAATCACTTTTTATTTTCTAAACTTGGGATGGTGGATGATGGAGTTTGTAATTTTGATTGGGATAGCATTTAGAGCCAATATTTTTATATGCCTTTCTTGATGACCATTTTGAAGGAAGTGGGAATTTACTATATGTAGGAGACCTTTTTTATTGTGGATCCACATTTTGATTGACTTTTAATTTTCAACTATTTTATTTGCTTGACCATTTTTCTTCGAGATCCATTTTAATTTCATTTGTCCACTCAAATTTTTGTTTGATTCAATGGCCTTTGAAATTTTATTTTGAACTTTGGATTTGTAATAAATTTATTGTTTTTGGTTCCGAATGGAAGATTTATTCTTGTTGGAATAATGATTTATGGTGTGGATGGAAGGAGTGTTGGCAGCAACCTTATGACAAGGACTATGCATGACCCCCATTTTGATGTTTGTATCAGATAAAGTTGCCCCCAATATTAAGGAGGTATCACTAACACCATTTGATTCTCTGACTGAAGAGTAACCAAGACCTTGATGTCTAGGATTTTCATAAAATTGTATTGGTTCTTGAATGCCTTGCTCATGTAGGCCTAGTCCTCTTCCTTGATACTACATGCTCTGACAGATTTTTTTTGCAATGGGGTATTTGTTTTTTTGAAAGCAAGATGCGAACCCATCATTCTATTTGTGGAAATTGTTGCTTGGAATCTCCTCATCTACAACAAGGCCTACTTTGACAAAGGTGAACGCTCCTAGTTGATAGGATGTTTTGGATTTATCATTTGTCATGCTTGTTTCTTCTTGATTGTTTGGGATGTCGATTTGATCTATGGTAGATTATTTATTTTCTTCTTTGACTTGATCCATAGTAGCTTCTTTGTGTTCTCCTTTGATTTGATCCATGTTATTTATGTGATTATCTATATCTCCAAATGAGGCAAGTGTCTCATCTTTGGAAATGGAGGTTTTTTGTGTTTGGATGAGATCATCTTCAAATGTTTGGTCATGAATGGCATAAAGGTCGATGAGAGGAAAATTTTTGACTTCATGTTCAAGGGTAGGATCTTGGTCAAAAAAATTGTTTTGGATGACATGATTTAGAACAAAATCTTGATCAAGGATAGGTGTATTTTGGATGCCATGATTAGCTAGAAGGATCTCTTGGATGGACTACTTCGATCTTGGCATCAAGGTGAAGCTATGATTTCATGATTTACACTTTATTTTTGACATGTATCCTCAAGTGAGGCAATGGAATTTTATTTTGGACAAGGATACAATTTTCTTTGATAGACCCAGGATTTTGACATGGCAATAATAGAGCTTCAATAGCAAGATATTTTTTGGTATTGGTAGGAAATGGAGGACATGATGGTGACAAATGGTTGGATGGTGTAGGATCAACAATGTGATTGGATTTCCTAAGTTTTTTTTCATTTAGGAGTCGAAAAAGTTCCTTTGCTAGTTGTCCTTGGAGAGCATTAATTAATATGATTTTATTGGATGTTATTATAGTTTGGGATGGAGTGGATGGAAATGGGTTAGTGGATGATGGTCTAGGATAAGAGGTGGAGGATTGGAATGGACTAGTGGATGATGGATTATGATAGGATGTGGAGGATTGGAATGGACTAGTGGAAGGTTGGTTTCCCTTGTCAAGGTTAGGATAAGGATGATTAATGAAAATTTGTTGGGGATTAATTGTATGGATTATGTCAAGTGACTCTTGATAGTGAGGGTAGATGGATGAAGGATTGAAGCTTATGGATTTTCGGTAAGAAGGGTACGTGAGTGGTTGGTATTGACGATTGAGGATTGATTGGTATTTAGCTTGACTACGAATAAGATCAAGGTAAAGTGAAGACATGGTCATGAATTTGGATTAGGATGGATAAGGAAAACTTAGTGAGGACCATACAAAAGTTGCGACCTTTGGATGACAATGCAAGGTGCCAATGAAAAATGGATATGAAACTATGTTATTTTTTTGTGATTTTCAAGGATATAAGGATGCAAAGTGCCAATGTACCTAAGACCAAGATTAAGGAATGGTGGAATTATAGTGACCCTATGATCAAAGGATATGATATGTAAGGATGATGATGACCAGAGGATATGTTTGTTTTTTAGATTTTTGGGATAATATAGGGATGTGGAGTTATAATGCAAGGATAATAATGACCTTATGACCAAAGGATATGGAATGGAAATGAAGCGAAATGCGAAATGATTCAAGATGGTATGGGACTAAGCTATTTTTCAATGATTTTTTGGATTATAAGGATATGATGATGCAAGATGATCATGCAAGGATAATGATGACTTTGAGACTAAATGATGAAGCTAAATGAAACTAATGGATGCAAAGGATATCAAAGGTAGACTAATTAATGATGAAGGATAATGACACAGAGACTAAATGATGCTAAATTAATGATCAAGGGTAGTGATGCAACTATGGATAAGGTGAAATGAAACTATGTTTTTGTGTTTTTTGAGATGTAAGGATGAAAAGTGAAGGTGAAATTTAAGTCCAAGACTAAGGATTGATAGAATGATAATGAAGGTATGGTCAAAGGGTGTGATATGAATGATAATACTAAGGTTATGAATTCTAAAATTTGAGACAAAGGATCACAACCAAGATAATGTAGGTACAAGATAACAAACCCAAATGTCATTGACCTTTGTGATGACCAAGATTATGGATTTGACAAGGTGACTCTAAACTAGGACAAAAGTTTGAGACCCAAAATTTTTACCAAGATAACAATGACAAGGATTGATAGGTAAAAAGATAAATGACAATGGAAAATTGAATAAGTAACCATGGATTTTCCAAAGGCTTGATAATATTACTATGCTTGAAATCTAGAAGGTATGTGCAACCTAAGACCTAAGATTAATTATGCAAGACAAAGGTGACCTAAAGTGCAATCTAAAATGTAATACAATCCTAAATGAGGATGATAGAATGGATTGGTAAAGGTCTACAAGTCTCTGGTTTGGAAATAAAGATCACAGTCAAGATGAGTTGGATCAGTTTTGGACAATGATTTTTGAAACTTTGGTGATCAATTTGTTGTGGTTTTGTTTCAAGAAGTTGCGGTTCACAAAGAGTTATTTTGAAAATTTGTTGTTTTGGAATGGTTTTGAGTAGATTTCTAACTGATTTTGATGAAATTTGTCTTGGAAAACACATCAGACAGTATCAAGTACTTTGTTTGAGGCCTGGTTTGATGTAAAAATGTTTGATTTTTTAAAGAAAACAAGCACAATCCTAAGGTTGGCAAGGACTATATTCATTGGATCCCACTTGGATTTTACTCCAACTAAACTTATTCTTAATGGGTGACTTAGAAGCTTGGCCACGCAGGCTCCCCCTAACATTGCACTCACTTCTTGGGTCAACTAGGCTTCAAGTCCTCATAAATCTCCCATAACAGGATCTTCACCTCTACTAAGAACTACGATAATGTGGGTGCCTTGGGAATGACCGTTGCTACACCAACAAATAGAAAAGGTTTTTGGAAACTATATAAAAGAATTTTAGTTTGGGCACTCGTTCGAGTGGCCACACATGAGGAAAGATTAGCTCTGATAAGGAGGAATCCCATCCTACAAAAATTTATGCTCCATAGGGTTTATGGGGATTCACTTGTCTATGTGACACATCCACACTCATAATTCAAAGTTTTCCATTAGGATTCACATTTGTATATCGGTTGGGAGTAGCTTGGCTAAAAAGCTTCATTGCTAGTTTGAGTCACCTTGGGGTGAGTACTTTTTCCTAGCAAGTAAGGCCCAATTCCTAGATTCGATAATATTTTCTCTTGCACCCAATATTGCACTAGTGTACAAGGGGAGATGATACTTCTATTATTGAATCGAGGTTACACAAATTGAAAACACGTGTTCATTTTAAACCCAACTTAATGTTACACAAAAAATGTTCATTTTAAGCCAATGTCATGAAAACGCATGTAAATTTTAGCTTTGATGAGTTTCAATGCAAGATTGTGTTCATTTTAAACCCATGAGTGTGCATGCAATTTGTTGTTCATTTTAAGCCCATGAATGAAATATGCAATTTGTTGTTCATTTTAAGTCCATGAATGAAATATGCAATTTGTTGTAAATTTTAAGACCAAATGAGTGACATGAAAATTATGGCTCATTTTATCCTCATGAGTGTAAATGCAATTTGTTGTAAATTTTAAAACTAATTAATGAAATGAAATTTAACTCTTCAAAAAAGTGTGTTGAGAAACACACAAAATACATCTTATCCAAAACAAGCCAAAAATCTCGCAAAACCACAAGTTACATCTTCTTGATGAAAGCCATACACTGAAAATAAAACATCAGTAAACCAAAAAATATTGAATAAAAATAGCAAACTAAAATAGTGATAACCTAGAAAAAAAATAAAATCGTAAAAGTCTATGGAAAGCTAAGACATAGACCTTCAAAACCCAAAAAAAGTTTGGCAAAATCCTGCACAACAACAGTATTCTAAACAAAATAAAATTTGGATCTTAACAACTAAATCTTATAAAGATGTGAGCACTAAAATGGCCATAGCTTTCTCAAAACATATCAAAATTTCAAACCATTTGAAGCTCTGAAAAACTAAAAACGAGGCATACGAACCCCAAATAATAGTTTTTGAAGATTTGATGCACCCAATTTTTTGTACTCAAAATAAGATGATGGGATTTTGTGTGAATTCTTGGTTGTAACTTGCAAAACAACAAAAACAAACAAGAAAACAAACAATTTTTTTGCAAAATTGTTAGATTCATGTCAAGTTCACCAATGTAAGATGGGGTAAAATAAAATAGAATAGGTAAAGTGATAGAGAACACTTCTAAGCTATTAACCTCATCCAAACAAGAGAATACAAACAAATGGAGAATAATAAGCTAAAATCATTCAAATCAATTACTCCCCTTTGAAGTTGCTTCACTTCTCTTGTCTCTCTTATTTCTTCTTATGCCAATATTTCCCTCAGATTTGTTGATGAATTTGTGCAAATACTTGCAAATAGTAAGCAATAAAATTGGAGATAATGGTTGTTAAATTGAAAATGGAGGAGAAAGGTTGCTTTTATAGACAACCTTTCAAATGGACAGTTGAGATTAATCTTCTAGAAATATTCTAAGATCAACAGATGAGGATTCATGAGAGGGAGGTTACAAAATGGATGGCCAAGATCGAGTTTCTAGAAAGATTCCAAGATCAATAGTTGAAAATTGATACAACCAGAATATGCCATGCATGGAATAGATATGACGTCGACGACTATGACACCCGATGGCTATGAAAGACATGTAGGAATTAAAAGACATGTAGACTATGATATGAAATAATTACAAGGGATCCTTGACCAAAATGGAGGGACAAATTGTTTATTTGAAATTATTTATTTGGAAAAGGAGGAGAAGAACAAGTGGCAAATAAATAACTTATTTTAAATTATTTTTTTGGAGGAAATGAAAAAGGAGATTTAATTAAATTCATAAATTTAATTAAAGGAGGAGATAGAAATTAAATATGGATAATTGATTTGGATCAATTATTTAAAAGAGAAAACTGACACATAATTAAATAGTTTCATCAATTATTTAATTATAGAAGAATAAAAGATCAAATAATTATTATTATCTGACTATAGACGGGTGATGAAAGATAAATAATTATTTATTTAATTATTGAAGGGGCTATTAGTGACACAATTAATTTATTTTAATTGATGAGGGTAGAATAGAGATTAAAAAATGAATTAATTAAATAATTAAAAATTATTTAATTGATAAAGGAATACGATCATCAATAATTAAATAATTAAAATTATTTAATTATTAGAGGATGACGACTAAGGAAAAATGTTGTTCATAGACTTAGGACATTTTTCAGTGTCTACAGTAACGACCAAGCTCAGGCTACAAATAAAACCATCTTAAGAATCCTCAAAAAGACAATCAATGAAGTTGGTCATGACTGGCACTTGTAGTTGAACCCCACCCTATGGGCCTATCAAACAAGTATCCACACACCAATAGGTGTAACCCCATTCTCCCTGGTCTATGGATCAAAAGCCATTCTCCCCATTGAGATCGAGCTCCCATCTCTAAGGATATCACTACAAAACCTAGTTGAACGAGTTGGAACTATTGGATGAGTAGCGCATGGATGCTCTGAACCACCTACAATTCTACCAAAACTATTTGAAGAGGAGCTACAATAGGAAGATCTGAAATCAATCCTTTCAAGTTGGTGAGCTTGTAATGAAAGAAAATCAGAAAAAATGTGTCGAATCTAGATAGCAAGGGCATGTTTGAACCCAACTGGTTGAGAATTTTCCTCATCACCACAAGCTACAAATTAGGAGCATACCAGCTGTCAACACCCGAGGGTGATCCTCTACAGGAGCCTATCAATAGCTCCCACCTTACAAAGGTTTATGCCAAGTTGCAAGGTATAAAAGTTGCAAGGTATAAATCCAATAAATCAAAAAATATTAAAATCACAAAAATCACAAAAAAAGATTGAAAATAGTAAATATAAATCATCCTCTAGTGAAAACCACTTCGGTGGCACTTTGGGCAAGTACCTTGGTGAAAACTTGGCAAACAAGCACCTTGTGTAAATAAGCACTTTCTATTCACCATGGACTACTCGAATGGTTCCACATCACCCATTGCATTCCATCGCATCCTTCCATCACCCATCCGCATCCACATCATAGCTTGATCCTATGTCGGTATCATGTTCTCTCCTAGTACTACTTAGCACATTTCTAAGGTTAGTTTTTCCTACCTACATCAGAGTTGACTATCGCATCACACTAGTGGCATGTTCTTTCACCCACATTTGGGTCAGATTCGTGTATATTTTGGAGATACTCCTAAAATCAAAAAATCCAAAAACATCCATTAAATCCATCAAAAAATCCAAAATAAAAAATCATAAAATCAAAAAATCCAAAAACATCCTAATCATATCAAAAATCCAAAAATAGGTCAAAAGGTCAAAAAACTCAAAAATAGAGTCATCATGTCGAACTATGGGTCTCTAAGCGTGAACATAAAAAGGCCATCATCGATGTGCCCCCGAGATACATTAGTTCAATCCTTTAGAAGTCCATCATAATAAACTAGCAATCCATTTGTTCATTTCTCATCAATAAATCAGTTAGTGTCAGTCGAACTACGTGGTCTCTGTGTGTATAACATAGGAAAGGATAATATTTGATTAGCCCTCAAGGCCCCTAGGACATGTCCTTAGGTTAGGTTTTTGGTCAGAATATCAAAAAAATAAAATCAGAATAAAAAAATTGGAAAATCAAAACATTTGTAAAACAATCTCGAAAAAACCCAAAATAGCCTCAAAATATTGCAAAATACCAAAAACATTCAAAAAACCCAAAAAAAAAGTGGATCCGTCCCATTTCAACATTCACCTGCAATAAGAATCAGCTCATAATAAATCAATCGTCACTTTCATCCTTTGGAAAAATAATCAGAAACAAGCTTAGTAGTTAAAAGTGTGCACTCCAACATTAGGATCCTAAGTCTAGGTCAGTAGGTAAACAAGTTGGTCAACTCTTGGTATCAATAGCCTATCATCCAATCAATCTCACCATCATCTGATAACATCATGTCCTAGGATGCATCCTTCCTACAATGGACATCAACATTAGGAATCACCGTAGTTTAGTCTTGGCTAGCAGTATGAAGAACATTAGCTTGTTTGTTTACTTGATCTTTTCTTGTGATTTATCTTATTAAGCTCATTCCAATGACTTCTCGATGATGTCTAATCAAACAATTTAGAGAGAAAGGAATGGGGCATCAATTTTTATCTTTTTTCTATTGTTCTTGTTGGATGCTCTTGTAATATAACCTTGGTTAATACTTTCTTTATTAAGTGTCTATGGAAGGTGTTTTGGACAACTCGTTGACTATTACATTGTTAGGTTTTGACTCTCTATGTTTTGGTTCAAGATTTTTGAAATGTCTAAAGTACATCCTAGTAAGGTTTTCGTATGTCAGGTGTGAATGAACCTGGATAGTGTTGTATCTATGTGTGTTATCAAACATAAGGAAATTAAGTCCTTTATGTCCCCAATCTCTGATAAGAAAAACATCATCATCTCTCATTATTATCTCTAATAAAGTCTTGGTAGATCATAGACTTGTTGGATCCTCTTTACATCATCTTATTTCTTCTTTCTTCTCTCCATGCTAACATGGTATCATGTTAGTTAACCAAAAACATCACCACTGCATTCATCCTGCATCCACAAATCATCAACATACATACATCTCATATTTAAGGTAGAAAGCATCCATTCACATAATCATTGCATATAACATCATTACATTTTACATTATCATTTAAGTTATGAAGAATAATAGAGATTTTTTATTCTGAGCATCTTAGGAATCATAAGCATTTACATGATTGCATTCACATCATTGCATATCATATCTTAAATCATTGCATATCACATCATTTAAGTTACGAAGAATTATATGGATTTGTTATTTTGAATATCTTAAATCATTGCATACCATAACATTCACATCCATATATCCATACATCATCATCATAAAACATGCATGGAAAAGATATAAAAATATTGCATCCACGTCATTTACAAAAGGAAATTCATCCACGATATTCATATATCATAGCATATTACACCATCAAGATTGCATACATCTCATAAATCATAGTGTACAACATCATCCATTTTGCATTGTCATTTAGGACACAATACTGATTTTTTATTCTAAGCATCTTAGAAATCATAAACATTTGCATCCATACATCACTGCATACATCATCATAAAAGTGCATAGAAAATATATAGAAGAGAAATGCATCCATAACATTTATATCCACAGACGTCTGCATATCATAATCATCCATCACATAATATCTTATGAAAATAAAGTACATCGCATCCATATAGAATCACATTGCATATACATAAAAACTCAAATGCATCCATACATGTGGCATAAATAAAGTATGTACATTGCATCATGAATCAATCATACCCATATCATATATATATATCAAAAAATCATAACTATCATGGTACAAAATTTGGCTCAAGTGTATGTACATCAATCAAAATTCAAAGCCCACAATGCTATCAAAAAAAAAGCTTGTGAGTGTATATAAAAAACTACTAGCCCTGATGGCTACTTCCCTCACCTACCTACCTCTCTAGTGGATCCTTTGCCTACCGAAGCCCTGTCTATTGAGAATAATCTGGTTGTTTAAGAGCCATGGGCACAACTAAACGACAGTGAAATCTAAAGTACTCTACCTCTCTAACGGCCTCACGGTACATCTGTGTAGGTATAGTCCTCCTTTGGGACGCGGTGGCCATGCTCTCTAGCTACATGTTGTATCCAACCTCCTAGAATAACTATAACTCTATGGCCTATCTCTAATATTTCTCATGATCTCTCTTAGAAATGAGGGCTTGAACCTATTGTCTGGCCTAATCCCTCTTTAAGTTAACAACCTGAACCTATTGGCGAGCCTAGTCCCGTTCACCTATAACTGCCTGAATCTATTCCTACAAGCCCTGTACTTGTGCCTACAACTATTGTATCTGAGGATCCTCTGGCTGATGTGGTTGGTATGCCTAATGTGGCTAGTGTGGTGGTTGATCTTGCTGCTGATCTAGTTGCCCATCTCTAGGTAGTACCCTTTGATCTTGTCCCCCTACGCTTAGTTGTGCTCTCAGAGCACTCCTCCCCCTAGGACTCCCTCATGGAAGTTTTTCCCCTGGATCTATCAGCCATAGTGGAGGTCTGAACCACTCAACATAGGCTCATGTAACCCTTGGATTTGTTGGCCTTTGACCATAGGTCCATGGACTAGCAACCAACTATCTGAATGAATCAACTGCATCAAATGTTGCGATCGTCAATCCCCAAGCAGTCTCTCAAGCTAATATAGAAAAATTAGTAGTGTATCCATCAATTGGTCTCCAAACTGGCACGCCACCTTATTTGGAAGGTAGTGCTCTATAATGGTATTCTCTCTACCCTGCATCAATTGGGTCTGACGAGCATAAAAAAATTGTTGAACATCATCATAGCAGGTGGGTATCTGTAGCTATAGCCACCAAGTAAAAACTATAGGATCATCGATGCTGCAATGCCAGTAAGGAAGACCAAGTTGTCTCGTATTCCGTAGGGTAATCCCACCCCCATATCTCTAGACCACGGGATCATCAGGATCTATCTCCACCATGGTGGCAATCAATCAAAGCATGGTAATATGCTCCCAGGCCCAAATGTGCAACAATGTCACTCTGGTGCCAATCGCTCGACCATCACAATATGGAAAATAATATAAATCATGGTATAATGATGCCAACATCACTGACCCCCAAGAAAATAAGGTCCTGTACCTCAGTATGCTCTCCCATGCCAAACCCCGTCCTGTACTGAAAAATCTCCCTCATCAATCTAGACCCACTATCCCAAATAAAATGGCAGTGATGATCAACCTAAAGAGTGGCACACAACTGCTGTAAAAATCTAAATCAATTTAACCCTTAGTCAAAACTAGGTCCTCATACCCCATGACATCATGGCATGCATTAGCATTGGCATCTATATCATAAATCACATGGGCAACATGAATCAACAATCGTAGGATCCACCATAAATCCTCTAGGGTCACGATCACCTCGCCAATCAAAAGGTGAAAAGATGAGGTCTCATTGTGTCATCTCCCGCACAACATAGTCATCATCGCAAGGTAAGTCTGGACAATGGGTGCATAATCCATATACCAAATACCAATCTCCCCCAAATTCTCCTATTGTATCTTAGATAAAGTGCCCAGCTCACTCATAATCGAGGGCCAATGCTCGAGTGAAAACATAGGCTAGATCACTTCCTGCAGCAATGAAGCACACAATGTCAAAATTCGCAAAAATATTTGAACCCGTTTGGAGGTTTTGACCCTAGAAAATATGAATGTGTCATTGTTTGCAAAATCATTATCATTTTTCAAACTCCAAATAGCAACGTTGGACCCTTTGGAAATACTAAATCGACCATAGCATCTCCATTTTCACAAGAATCTCTCTTTGACTATCAAACCCTAATCTCAAATCAACTCAAGCATCGCTTTTAACTAAACCGTCATTATTTGAAAATGTAAACCCTAAAGTCAAATCACGATCAATGTCACCATTTGCATTAGCGATACTCTTTGACCTTCCAACATCGCTGAATGAGTGTTTGCGTGTCACCATATAGCGACATTGGGGACTTCGACTCTTTGAAGTGTAATAAATGCACTAAAAAGTCAAAATTCAAAGTTGGGTTTAGGTCACATACTAGTAGTCCTACTCATGGAGGTCTCTGGAACATGCAAACTCACTTGAAAATGTGTCGAGGAAGCACTCATTGCACCATCTTGTAGAAGGGTCAGAGTTCAAATGACTAGAATTGCTAAGGTGTGAATGCACAAATGAATGGAAAATGACTCCTCCAAGCCTATTTAAGCATGAATATTATGGTTTTTTGCCCCAATTTAGCCATCAAACTAGGGTTTTGTCCCCCCGATACCATTTTTTCCCAACTGAGGCTCATTTTGCATCTTTTTTGTGTGTTTTGGCATAATTTCAACATCTTGGAGCCTTTTTGGACCCTTCGGGTAGCTTGTCATTTTTTTTTGAGATCTCCCCAAAAAATCCAACTTTGCGTCCGATCTCTCGAGGGGTAGTATACCAGCATAATTCTTCTCATTGGGGTAGTAGTGGGGCATCCAAAAAATTAGAATTTTTTGAATTTCGATCTCGCTAGTGTTATTCTTTGAACCAACACAGTAGGTACATTGCTTCAAAGAGGGGAAAAATATACACTCAAAATATCCCAATCGACATAATGCACTTGATCCTAATTTACTAACATTAATTCTTACTTGATCATTTCTATACCAACCAATTAATTGAATAACCTTTATGTAATTAATTATATTCATTAAATTTTCCTCTTTAATTAGATAATACGCTTTATCAGACTTACTTTATCATCTCCTAATGTTCCTCTTTTAATTAAATAAATAAATTTTATTTAACTAAATCCTAATGTTCTTCTTTTAATTAAATATCAATTTTATTTAATTAAAATCCTAAAGTTCTAAATATCCTCTCATTTGATTTCAATAAACCCAAACATTTAAATCAAATTTCACAAATCAACTAATCTCATCTAAGTTAATTAATCTTAAATTAATTAGCTCCTAACACTAATCTTCCATTCCTCTAGCTTTTGACTCCACCATAGGGTAAGTAAATCTTGGTCTTGAGTTGCACATGTAAATTAATTTATTTGATTTACTAATTACCTTATTTTCATTCAAAAAAGTGGCATATTCTTGGAATATTCCACCCACTTTACTTTTCCCTCCAAAGGACTTTGTCCTCTTTCTTGAGCCACCTTGGCATTAAAATCTCTTACATGTCCTCTTCTTACACAAGCCACCTTGGATTTAAATGGGTCTTACACCTCCTCTTACACAATCCACCTTGGCTTTAAATGGAATCTTACACATTATCTTACACAAGCCACCTTGACATTTATTCTTCTTACACATCACATCTCCCAAAATGTTCTCACACATGTGTGAGCACATCTCCTCCAAGATTCATTAGCATGTTGACAAATGGCATTATGTTATTAGTCTATTATTTAATACCACATTCATCAAACTCCTTCACTCTTCAATCCTTGGCTTCTATAAATAGAGGCATCATGCTCACAATATGGATCCATCAACTAAGATAATAATGACTATAGCCATCTGAGTTCATATTTTTCATCGTTCTCAAGCAATTTTTAGCTATATTATAGGAAATTTCATAGTTGGTTCAAAACTAATCCCCCTATGAGATGTTGGTTTGAGTATTAGAATAGCATTTCATTAGTATTTTACTTGATATTCTACTTTGTTTTCATGTTCTTATACTTAGATGAATTTCATAAGGAATGCTTGTTTCTTACTTGTTTCTTGACTAATGATCACTTGTTTATTCATGTTTGAGCAGGTATAGGGAGGAGGGTCATCATGCATTGCTTCAGTTAAGTTTGGATCTTGATTTTCTTTGTTTAATTTTTCATGTAACTTGCAAGCAAGGGCATGATGTCTATGCCTACACTCCCTAACACCTCTATTTATTTCTTTTTTTTCAAGTTGTGTTTGTGTAGGAGTGGGTTGATCAATCATAGGTTTCTTTTCTTACCTAAGGGGAGGAACAAAAGGAACCACAGGAGGTTGTTCAACCACTTTCTCTTTGAATTTCTATACTTTTTTTATTTTGGGAGGTGTGGCGGGGTTGGTTTCATTATCTCTTGGTCATTTGTAAGTTGTAGGTGATTTTTTTTGTTTTGGGTTGGTCTTGGTTTTTGGGACTTCTTTAGGTTCAAGCATGGTTTTTTCAAGGATGGTAGGTTGAGATTTTGATGGGGACATGTTTTAGAGGGACAACTCTGGTATCTTCTTTGCGTTGAACTTTTGATAGCACAAAATAAATAATTCTTCTCAAGGTTTTATAGGTTCCATAGGTTCAGGCCAAAGGATTCTAAGTAAAAGTTTCCTTTGGAAGATAAGGGGTTGAAACCACTATGGTGGATAGTGAATATTTCATTGTCCAAGAGAAAATTGAAGCATTTATGCACAACCTAAGGGACAAATTTCATGGGGGTATGTGCAAGATCATCATGGAAAAAATAGGCCCTTAAGTGGTGATGAAAATTCAAAAAATTAGAGTTAGGCAACTTGATGTAAAAATGTGAATAATTTCAAAAATATGTAAGAATAGAATCTATATCACATTGAATGTAGTTTCTAAACTACTAGGATTATTTTTAAAAATATCTAGTTGGTGAAAATTTGAAATTTCAATGCATTAGTACTTAAATTTTAGGGAAAAAATAAGAAGTAGGTGTTTGTCTCACCACCCTAACCACAATAAAATGATAATATTTTTTTTATAAGATTTTAGATATAAGTAGAGGAATCATGTCCCGATGTGATGCATATTTTTTTGTAATTTTTTTCCAGATAAATAATTAATTATGAATTTTTATTACAACTTTTAAAAAATATAAAAACTCGTATGTTTGACCACCTTAACTTGGTAAAAAATTCATGATTTTTTTTTTTTAATCCTATAGTATGCAAAGCATAGAATGTGACACATGTTTCATAATCAAAAAATGTGATACCATTTGAAATCTATATAGGTTTTTCAATCGGCCTATCAATTAGGACTTTAGTGGTAATTTGAATAGAAAATGAATAATAATAATTTATTACATTCAAAGTAAAGCATAATTTATATGGGTGGAAAGCTAAGAATCTCCTTTAGAAACCCTTTTTGTTTCATCAATTTTGGGTGAAAAAAAATTCGTCAGCAACATGGGCCATCATATCACTTACATATCACCACTTTTTGGCCCATCATGATCTTGCACATACCAATGGAGAAAATACATGGATGGCCTAGCTTCACACGAAATTGGTTTGAATGAAGGATGATGGAGAATGTGACATCTAATGTTTTAGGTCCTATTTACAATGGAAGGGTGATGGATCCCAACATAAGGAAAGCAAAACCATTGTGTGTCTTGATCCATGCTTTTGGTTTATCGTATATATCTTGATAGAGTTCATGCAAAAGTAAAAATTCCTTGGTAATCACATTCTCTCCATAGGAGAGATCTATTAATATCCCATTAGTGGGCTTATCATAGATATAATCGGCTATGTAAAGAGGACCATCAAGTAAATTCTTAAGTATATCCTTAGAGGAGAAAGAAATGTCAAGAGGATTCTTAGGCCAGCCTTACGAGGGATGACGTCTATCGCCCCTACCATTTCATCTATAGGATTATTAGTGATATTATCATGCTGAATAGAATAATCATCTATATCAACATTCATCACATCATTCTTTGTAGTTTCTTTGGATTTGACAAATGAAATATTATGTTTTGGCAAAGGGTTGGTGAAAATTTGCATGTTTTGGTTAGGAGGGGTAATAGACTTATTTCCTTGATCACTAACACCTCCAATGGAAAGATGAAAGGAATCAATGAGGTCTTGCACAAGATGTTTAAGATGCTTGCAGTGTTTCATGTCATGTCCATTTTATCAGTGATAGTGGAAATAGGAATTTTATTTAAAGCTCAAGGGTAAAGGTTTATTAGGATCAGGTGTTCTGATGGGAGGTAGGGTGATCATTTTTTGTTCTAAAAGTTGGGACATTGTGTTATGAAGGGTATTAGGCAAGGGAGTGAATTATCTTTTCGTATCTCCATAGTTAAAGGGCACCGTGGATTTGATAGCAGCTACTTCAGTATTGACATTTTGAGTTGTTTGTTGAGGGGGGCTAAAGTGAAGGAACCCTTTATTTGGTTTTCTAAAAGGTTGGGAATTTTATTGATTTGTGGGCTTGGATCTCTTGATTCATCTAGAAGTGGACTTTGTATCTCAACTACTAACCGAATTTTGTTGATCGCGGAGGACAATACACAAGTGCATGAAGGATGTGAATTTCATCATGGTAAGCATGTATTGAATTTTGGTTTGCAAATTTTCTATTCACATCTTTTGAAGGTGTGGGTTGGGGACCTTGACATTGATTTGGGAATAAAGCGATTGATAGCATGAGATAAAATTAGATATATTTTCTTCTTCTTTTTGCTCGCATCTCATCAAATCGGCCAAGGTCATCTTCGGAGTCATATGCACTTGGAAATGGTTTTAAAATGCATCAAAAAGTTCAATGAATAAATGAATTGAATTGGTCGGTAAAGAAGAGAACCATTCCAAGGTTGTATCTTTCAATAATATAGGAAAAAAATTTGCCAAAATTTTATCATCAAGAACAAAGTCACTACATAAGGTAGTATATTCATTAACATGGTTAGAAGGATCTCCCTTCCCTCCATATTTCTCAAATCTAGGTACCTCTACACCTTGTGGCATTGGTGTTTGCAACATCTCCAAGGATAGTGGATTGTTTTTGACATAATATGTGGCTGGGCTATTTTGATTTTGGTTTATGGTGGAATTTTTTTTTTGAAGGGATGACATGGTTTGAAAGAGCTAAGTTATGAGAGGGTAATTTCTTGTGTTATGATATGGTACTGAAAGTGGTGAGGGAGTGTATGTGTTCATAGGGAAAGTGAATGGAATGCTTATAGGTGGTAAGGTGGGAGGAGATATAATGTGCGATGCCACATAGGAACTAGGGATGCTAGCAAGAATACCCAGGGAAGGAATCACATTACTAAATTATTGCATTGTTGTTGTGAATTGAGGAAATTTTTGTGGGAGGAGGAATTTGTGTTCCTCCTTGACTTGTGATATTTCTTGCTGGTAAAGGAAAAATATTGGTTGAGAGAAGATTTTTTCCAAAAATCTCAACTATGTTTTTCACAACGTCAAGGCCATCTTCACTTTCAAGCATGTAGTGAATGTTTTCTATGGTGGGAATTGTACTAGTTGAAATTTTTTCTAGGCTTATTTGATGTTGTAAATTTACTAAATCCTCATGAATTTGAATGATATTTTCTTGTGGGATATTGTTGGTTCTTGTGTCAACATTCATGGTGCTAATTGAAGGCAAGGGGTTGTTAAAGATGTTGTCCATGCCTAGTGTACTAATGTCAATACTAGGAGTGGAAGATCTAGACAATCCAAGATCCACAACAATTGTGCTATCATGGGATGACTTGAGTCTCGAACTTCATCTCACTATAGTATTATAAATAGGACACCAAACAATCATACAAAGGCTACTAAATGAAGGGTGAATGCAAATGAAATGTAAGATAAGAACAATGAAATGCTTGTAACTAAAATTCTAAAAACTAAAATACAAATGTGGAAACAACAAATAGAAACTCAGAAACTAAACTATAAATGCCAGAAAATGCAATGAAATATATGCAAAGGGATTGATTCACCCAATGTGGGAAATGAGTCCAAGTACTATTTTTTTTGAAATTCTGAATTGGTTTTTATGCTTAAGATGCAAATGCAAAATTTAACTACTTTTCAATTAAATTGTATTAAAAAATGCAAGCTAAATGAGCTTTCACTAATGTAAAATTTGAAACCCTAGAATGCAAAATAACCAATGTAAAACCTAATGCAATGTTAATGCACGCTAAATATAGGATGAAAATTATCTCTAGATTATAATTATGATGCTCTAAATGCAGGTTTACCAAAATGAAATGGATAAAAATGTGGGTATCTCCTTTTCACCTTGAGGTTTTGGACCTAAAAGGAAAGGACCAATCTTCACACACTTCACTCAAGAACAAACCCTTGAGATTTCAATGTAAAGGAGATTAAAATCTTGCAATAGGGTAGTCCTGGGAAGTGAATGTAATCTAATGAGGGGTTCATCACCAAGTTTAGACTTAGAAAATAAAATTCAATGTAATATGAAATGCCAAACCCTAATTGAATGTAAACTACTTATAAATGACCTAGAAAGATGAAAAAAATGCAACAAAAAACTATAAAATTGAAACTGTGCACCTGGGAAACTTAACAAGGTATGATGGAGGTTTGGAATTATAGAAAATCTATTGTCAAGGTTGAATAGGACTCATTCGCCAAGCTAGGCAAATTAGTCCATTTTTTGGAAAAATGTGTAGATACAAATTTTAGCCAAAAGGGTATCTAGATCTATGAAAATCTCTATCAAGCCTATACAGTGAGACTCATTCACCACTTGTGGCGAATCAGTCCACTTCTGCTTTGTCTGAAGTTGGAGACCTAATTCCGTTCTTCTCGGTTTGCTCTGCTCTTTTTGACTAGTTTTCAGATTCGAAACTACAAATTACCACCTGTAGGTCTTCTCCAAGTTTTTCCAAGGCTTGCTAGCAAATTTTGCAACTTTGGTCACTTGATAAATTTCTTCCAATCTTTCTCTTTGGGAAATCTGCAACCTAGCCCTATAAATCACACACAAAGGAGAGGGAAAAATAGTGTGGGGCTAGTGGATAGGGGTTTGCCTTGGTCAAACCCCTTGTTGGTAATTAAACCTTGAAATGAAATCAAATATGAATGGAGAATGATGAATGAATGAATAAAAAATTTATAACTCACCAAAACCTAGCAATAAGGTGCTACAAATATGCTTGAAATGGTTGCAATGGATGTGGCTCTTGACTCTTGCTTGAATGATGTTGATCTTGAATGAAATTATTTCTTGAATCATAAACTCTACATCACTATTGTTAGCACAATAACAAACGTGATGAATTTAATCTTTGACATGATGATTGACACTTGAAGAATGCTCTAAAATGATTCATAATTTTCCCTTGAATGCTTTTGAATGTTAGAGAACTTTTAAATTTTCTAGGTGTTAAATGTGAGTGAAATAACCATGTATTTATACCCAATTATGCAAGAATTCCAAAAATTACAACACTACAAGCTGACATCAGATCTAGGAAAATAAAATCTCATCAAAAATTTGAATTAAATTTGAACTAAATTTAAATTTGGGTCATATGAGACTCATTCACCAAAGGTGACAAATGAATCCACCCAGGCCTAATTTTTGAGAATATTTAAAAAAGTGCTTAGAAAGGTGTAAAAATTGCTCTAGGACCAAAATATCCAGTGGGACCCATTCGCCCAACATGAAAAATGAGTCCTTGATCCCTAAATTTGGGCCACATAAGCTAGAAACACCTAAATTATGATTGGTTATTTATTGGTGTCAGGATTATCCTCAAAACAAATGTAATAAATGAGGCTTGTGGATGCAAAATAGGGCCAATTAAAGCATAAGAAAACCTAATTATTAATGAAAATCCTAGAGAAATGTGAAAGTGTGTTACAACACTATACAACACTCCAAATAAGGAAATATTAAGATTAATTTTGATTAGAATTATGTTTATTATGCTTAGTTAATTGATAAAACCCTAGAAAACTATGAAAGTGTGTTACAAAACTTCTCAACACTTTAACAAGGCACCATTAAAATCCATTTGTTTACAAGGGCCCAGGACCTAATGTGAATGTTTTATCCACATTACAACACTAAATCAAGGCAACATTAAGCCAAAATCTACGAGGACCCAAACAAGTGTGAAAATTTCAAGGGATCCATTTTTCTACAATACACAAATCATTTAAAAATGCAAGGAGCTCTTTACCATCACATACCTTGGCTGATTATTTTCTTGCACATAGTGGGGGCAACATTAGATAGCCTTGTCCTAGTATTGCAATCTTTGTGGTCCCTTTGGCTAGTTGTCCACCTTCTGCCTACAATGAACAAGATTGGGATGCAGATGACCTGCTAATAAGTTGACTTGCATGTGCCTTACTTGTATTTTGCATTATTTTATTTTTCATGTTTTGTGTGTGATTGCATTTGTGTAATGTGATCCCTCATACCATTATATTTGATGTCTCTCTCTCTTTGTGACATTCCTCTATTTGTATCTACATTCTTCTCTACATCATAAACCTTTATCTTTTCTTTGTCTTGTGTTCTCCTTTTGGGGATGACACAAGGCATCGAGACATTTAGGTCTCTTCCATGTTGAGCCAAAAGAATTTCCTTTATCTCTTTCTTTGTCTTGTGTTTTCCTTTTGGGGATGACACAAGGCATTGAGACATTCATGTCTCTTCCATGTTGACCCAAAAAAATTTCTTTGTTTTCACTCTCTTTGTGTCATTCCTCCTATTCCATGAGTATTTGGGGAATGATGAAAGTTTTGAGCTCTCTAATAAAATTGTAGCAAAGACATAATAACCCCGACTCTATGGATCCCTTATGTTATTTTTAGGATTTAATTTTGGGGGCAACCCCTCTTCATGATGTAGCTTTATTTAAAAAAATATGACGACATAGGGCTTTCCAAATAATCTCTCATGTCCTTTATTGTTAGCATTTATCATTTTCTAATTTAAAGTAATTTCTCACAACATGGTGTTTATAAATTTCCTTAAAGTGGGGGAACACATTGGCATTATTATTTTTAAATTTATCATGTTTCATTGTGTAGTCTTCTTACTTCATGTGATGCATCTTTCACTTTTTGGTAACATTGGGTGTGATGTCCTTCAAGAGCATGATCTCTCTTAGCATATTATATTCCTCTGAGTGGCTTGATGTGACACATTGCATCCCCTAATTTATGAATCTTGTATTCTTTGATTGGTCCTCTCTTGGAGACATTAAACACAATGTTCCCTAAGTTAGGACCTTACATGAACTACAAAAAGCTCTTTGGAATGTACCTAACACTATTTTTCATTTACAATTTCAGTTATATGGCCACCTTGCATAACACACTTTGCTTGCAAGTAGAGCCATCCTATTTGTTCATGAGTTTCAAGCATACAAAGCTTTGCTTGCCTCATGCATCTCGAAGTTCATTGTTGTGTGATTCCTTATTAAATTTATCAAGAGGTATAGCTTTGGTATGGTTGTACATAATGGAGTGGAACTTAGGTGTGACATTCCCATAGCTTCTTGCGTGTCTATGTGAGCACATACCAGTCATGTGCATATGTGTCTCACTAGGGGCTCACCTAGTGGACAGGTTAAGGTTCCACTAGCCCCTATGAGTGTGAATTGGTTTGCATAGTGGACATTGTGTTCCTCTTGTAAACTTTTCTTGGACAAGCAACTTAGATCTAATCCATAACATGCGGGAAAAATGGTCGAAGCTTGATCCATCTACCCTTTTTGTTTTTTTTTTATCTTTCTCTTTGTCTTGGATAGTGTATTCTTGTGCCTTATTGTTGCTCCTTACATTATTTTCATATGTTTTCTTCTGTGCCTATGTTGGTTTACCATAAGATCTTGATCCTTGGGGCTTGTGCAACCCTCTTGGTCATTGTTGTCCTATCTTACTAGTATTGGTACATTTGGACCCCTCTTGATGTGATTTTTCTACTTTAGTGTGAGCTAAATGTAGTGTAGAAAAATTTTGTGCTTTACATTTTCACACTTTTTTGGGCCCTCGCTAAAAAATGGGCTTCTTTATGCCTTATTTGGTCTTATTTTGCATCCATAGCCTTAATTAATGCATCTTTCTAAGGATGATCCTGACATACATAAAGTCACCAATCAAAATTTAATGATTTTGGATTGTATGGCCCATATTTAGTTATCTTTGACTCATACACCACCTTGGGTGAATGGGTCCTACCTAATTTTTTGTGCCTAGATCTAAATTTAACATAAAATTAAACCTTTCTTGAAAAATGTGTCCCTAGCGTAGCCTAATGGGACTCACACAAACCAACTAGTGTATGAGTCATTCTTAGCTTAGACCTAGTTTAAATTCAAAATTCTTGGAGGGATTTTATCCTCCTAGATCTGATGTCGGCTTCTAGTGTTGTAATTTCAAGAAATTTGGCATAAACAAGTATAAATACAAGGTTATTTTACATAGTTTCTCCTAGCAAGTTAACAAGCAATCTAACACTTTTTGAGATCAAGCATTATATCAAGTTTATGATTACAAGAGCATTCAAGAGATTTTTATCAAGCATTTTGGAGCATTACTCAAGTATCAAGCATCATGTCAAAGTCATCATGCATCATGTTTGTTTTTGAGATAACATTTGTGATGTAGGTATCTTATGATTCAAGCAAGCATTTAAGAAAATATCCATAACTATGTCACCAAAAAGTGTAGCCTTGACACTTTTCCACTCATTTGGGCCTTTTCCCTTGGATTTTGGCTTGGTTTTTCTTTGATCTAATGTTTTAATGTGGCCAACACATTCAAATTAGGCCTTGAACACTTGCAAATCAATAACCTAATGGTCTTTTACAAAGGTGTTGTGAAGTATTGTAACACATCTTCAAATTTTTTTAAGACCCTTTCAACACAATTCACCTAAACAACCCCTTTTTACCTCTTTCCAAGCCTTGTGCCAAAGTGTTGTAAGGTGTTGTAATACATTTTCACACTTTCCTAGGCTTGTCATCAAAACATATACCCTTTCTTATGTTAAATTGACCCCTCAATGTACTTTTAGGCCTGACTTAAGTGTGTTTTAGGAGACAAGCTCATTAAACATCATTAACCACCTTTTAAATCCTTACAACCACTTGAATTTGTCCAAGTGGACTAAGTCACCACCTTGGGCGACTTAGTCCCTTTTGGCATAAAATTCAAAATTAAAATAAAATTCTAATTGGTTTTTTCCTCCAAAACCCTAAGGTCAGCCTATCATGTGTTATTTTTGGGGAATTAGGGCATAAAATTTATAAATAAGGGTTTTTTTCCACATTTTACCTTTCTCTTAACATCTTTCATCTTCACAAGCACTCAAGAATTTTATCTTCTCAAGAAATCATCAAGCATTCAAGCACTAAGCATTTTTAGACATCATCCATTGGAGCTGGTTCTTGTAAAGACATCTTCAACAAGGGTTTGGTGAGTGTTTACATTTGAATGCTATTCAATCATCTTTCCCTTTTCATTTCTATTTCATTTGGGTTTGATTGCCGTCATGAAGTTTGACAAAGGCAAACCCCTATTCTCTAACGCTAACCTTTTCCTTCTCTTTACATGTGTGCTTTGTAGGTTTGTATGCAAATTAGTCAAGGAGTAAAGTGTTGAAAAGGTGTCATCATTCCATCCACAACATTCCAAGTCAACAAACCCTAGAAGGAGCTAAGAGACAACTTGCAGGTCATTTTCTAAAGATTCAAACATGGGTCTCTATTAGAAATAGAAGTACAAGTGGGCACCTACAGATTCCAACCTCAAAACTCCCGAAAGCTCTAGGAGGACTAAGTCACCATCATTGGTGAATTAGTCTCTGTAGTAGGCCTGGAAAGTGAATTTTGTGTTTCTGGATACCCTTTTGCCAGAAATCTGTTCTGGCAAAGTTTTCCAGGAAGAGGACTAGGTCGCCCATTCTGGCATAAGTGTCCTAGTGAGCATTTTAGGTAGATTCTAGAATATTCCAGAGCTCCTCTTCTTCAACCTTTAGCTTTTAGGTGCACCATTTATGTCTCTTCCAATTTGTTTACAACTTGCATACATTTTAGGTCATTCTTAGGACATTTCATATAGTTTACATTTAGATTAGTTTACATTTCATAGTTAGTTTATTTCATTATTTTGTATCACTTAGACACATACATCACACCCATTTCAAAACCCCCAACTCTTTTAATGAACTCACCAATAACACATCATTAGTGTGAAAGAGAGTTATATCTCAACCAATCTCCTAGGTGAAAAACCCTAGGGGCCTATTGGGGAATCCTCTTTCCCTAATTGAATTTCTTTTTGGTGGTTTATTTTGGTGAACCCATCCTTAGAACACTTCTTTTCACTTTTGATTTTTGCATTTGCATCCTAGGGAAAAGCTTTCATTGCATTAGGATTTTTCATTGTTTGCATTCTAGGGTTCTTAAAGTGCAATAGTGAAAATTTCATTTTACTTTTCACTTTGCATTGCATTTTCATTCTATACCTGCACTAGAAAAGCATAAAAATCATAAAACTCATTCAATTTTTAAAAAAATTGTCAAAAAAACCAATGTTGGGACTAAATCGCCACACTAGGTGACTTAGTCCACTTGCATATTTTGCACAGTATTTTTTGTCATTTCCAGAATATTGTCTGCACTTCTATTTTTTGCAATTGCATTTTGATTTTTTTTTTCCAAATTTTCTCTTTTATTCAATTTCTTGCAATTAGTTTTCTTTCACTATGGCTATGTCTTTCAAAAAAAATTGGATGTCCTTCAAATCCCTGGTAGACATGTCAAGTTGTGCCTTTGGCACTGATCCAAATGACCTTGAACCCAGTCCTGCCCAATCAACTCCTAATGTCCTCCTCGTGAAGTTGACATCATTGGAGATGATGATGCTAGCATGAATCATCTCCTCAATGAATGCCTTGACAATATTGAAGCACATGCTTCTTTCTACCCATCCATGAAATATCTCGAGCTTCCTAACATGTCACCCCTGGAGACATTTGATTATCTCCATCTTGAAACAAATAATGAACCTAGGTTTTCTATACATGGTGAACCTAGTTCATCTAAACCTATCACTACTCAACAATTTTACAATAACCAAGTAATCCCCCCTCCAATTAATCTTGAACAAACCTATGGAAAAGGTTTTACCATTCTAAGTAAACAAGGCGGTGATACAACAAACGAATATAAAATCCACTAATTTTATGAACAATTATCCCTTGATAAACACAAAGGGAATAGGGTATCAAGATCCTGGTTCCTCTTCATGACCATAGGCCTCCTAGAGAATTTCTCAGGCTTCATGATGATGGCATGGTGATCTTCGATTCACCTCTTGATTTGGATGTTCTCCTTCGTAAAGAATTCTCACCATCTCCTAATAACAACACATACAATCCTAAGATCATCTCAAGACCTTCTGCTCTAATCTCCTCTTTCAAGGTTGGAGAACCTAACAGATGCAAGAGGTGATACAAATTATAGAACCTTAAACTTCCTCTTCATCTACCACCTAAATGCAAGAAGAAATTACAGATACTCCTGAACAAAGGGCTCACTACATTACCTCCTTGTAAATGGTTGGTGATATATCCCAAAGATGCTAATGTACCGCATTGTGCCTACCATCATGTTCTTGGCCATAGAAGCAATGAGTGTCATCATTTCTGAGAGATACTGAGCAAGTACCATGTCGATAGTGATAATTGCTACTCCCTGAAACCATAAACTACTCTCATACACCTTATCATGTAATAGTTGTAGAAAATTATCTTCTCACGACTACATGATCTTTCCCATAACCTAACTCGGCTCATTCTTTCTTTTCAATCAATGGAGGAAAGAGGTTTCTAGCCTTGTCCTAGTAATGCATTTGTCCTTTTCCCAAGTTCGTTGTTGACCTCCTGCTTATACCCACTGAGATTGGGAGGCGAATGACTTCATTAACGGTTGACTTACACTTGCCTTACTAGTCTTGTGTTTTCCTGTGTGTGACGTGTTTCCCCCATATTGTTATGTTTGATGTTCTCTCTCCTTGTGACATTCTTCTATTTGTACCTTCATTCTTTTCTATGTCGTGACTTTGCTGTCACCTTTTCACTTTATTTTTATCTTTTTGTCTTCCTTTTGGGGATGATGCAAGGCATTGAGACCATAATGTCTCCTTCATGTTGACCCGAAATGACTCTTTTCATTTTCTTTTTTCTTTTTTCCTTCCCTTTTGGGGATGATGCAACTGCAAGGCATTGAGACCACAATGTCTCCTTCATGTTGACCCAAACGACCTTTTCTCTTTTTCTTTTTCTTTTGTTGTCATTTTGGGGATGATGCAAAGCATTGAGACCGTAATGTCTCCTTCATCTTGACTCAAAATGGCTCTGTTTCTTTTGATTTTTTTGTCCTTGTGGGGATGATGCAAAGCATTGAGAAACCTTATGTCTCTTCCATGTTGACCCAAAATGACTCTTTCTTTTTCTTTTTTTTCGCTCTCTTTGTGCCCTTCTTCTAGTTCTATGCATTTGGGGAGACGATGATAGTTTCGAGCTCTTTAAACAAACATTACAGCAACAAACATACTGACCCAAAATCCATATATTCCTTATGTGTTTGGTGTTTCTCATTTTGGGGGTATCCCACTTTCTCTTTTCTTTTTCCTTTTCTTTTACATGGCATAGCCTCCCTTGGAAACATATCACTTGGCATAGGGCTTTCCAAGTTGGCTCTCATGTCCTTTTATTTCTTTTTGCATTTTGCATTTCTCTACTTTAAAGTAATTGCTCACAAAACGGTGTGTAGCAATTCCTTTAAAGTGGGGGCATACATTGGAATTCTTTATTTTGTATTTTCTTTTATTTTTCTTTGGTTCCTAGTGTAGCCTTATTACTTCGAATGAAAATTTTCTCACTTTGTGGATGACATTCGGTATAATATCCTTCATGAAAGTGACCTATCTTAGCATATTACATTCCTCTTAGTGGTGTGATGTGACACACTGCATCCCCTAAGTTGTGAATTTTATATTATTTGATTGGTCCTCTCTTGGAAACATTATACACAATGTTCCATAAGTTAAAGACCTTGCATGAAGTAAATAAGATTCCTTTGAACATCAATTTTTTGCATTTTACCTTTTGCATTTTACATATTACATTTTTGCATTTTTGCATTTTTGGCCACCTTCCATAACACATATTGCATGCTTTTGGTTCCATCTTGCACTTTTTCATGAGTTCAAAGCATAGGAAGCTTTTCTTGAATCATGAATCACAAAAATTTGACTTCTGTGGAGCCTTATCAAAGTTATTAGGAGGTATAACTTTGGTATGGTTAAGCGGGAAGCCCAACCAATTACACAACTTTCCCCATAGCCACCTATGTGTGTGGGTACATACCAGTCATATGTTTCTCACCTTTTGTACCTTCTCACCCTGTGGAAAATTGAAAGTCTCATTACCCTAGAGTGAGTACAGTTCCTTTCAGACAAACAACCTAGATCTAATCCATAACTAGCTAGAAAAATGGTCGAAGCTTGATCTGACTTTCCCTCTCTCTTCACTCTTTCACATCACTCCTTATGTGATATTTTGTTGTTATGTTTGGTTTTCGATGGGATCTTGATCCTAGGGGCATGATAATACCAATTGATCATAGTTGTCACATCTTACTAGCATGAATACATTCAGATCTCTCTCAATATGCATGTCTCGGCTACTTTAGTGTGAGTTTGAAGAAAGTTCATCCTCTCACTAAAGTGGAGGCTAAATGTGTCGCCAAAAAGTGTAGCCTTGAAACTTTTTCACTCATTTGGGCCTTTTCCTTTAGATTTGGCCTAGTTTTTATTTTATCTAATGTTGAAATGTGGATAACATATTCACATTAGGCCTTGAACGCTTGCAAATCAATAACAATGTAATGGTATTTTACAAAGGTATTGTGAAGTTTTGTAACACATCTTCCCACTTATCTAAGACCATTTCAACACAGTTCACTAAAGAAACCCCTTTTTACCTCTTTCCAAGCCTTGTGCCAAAGTGTTGTAAGGTGTTGTAATACAAATTCACCCTTTCTTTTGTTAAATTTATCCCTTAATGTAATTTTAGGCCCGACTTAAGTGTGTTTCAGGAGATAAGCTCGTTAAACATCATTAACCACCTTTTAAATCCTGACAACCACTGGAATTTTTCCAAGTGGACTAAGTCACCACCTTGAGCGACTTAGTCCCTTTTGGCGTAAAATTCAAAATTAAAACAAAATTCTAATGGGAATTTTCCCCCAAAACCCTAAGGTCGGCCTATCATTTTTTATTTTCGGGGAATTATGGCATATCATGTATAAATAAGGGATTTTATCCTCATTTTACCTCTCTCTTAGCATCTTTCATCTTCACAAGCACTCAAGCATTCTATCTTCTCAAGCAAGTATCAAACATTCAAGCACTAAGCATTTTCGGACATCATCCATTGGATCTAATTCTTGCATGTCTTTAGACATCTTCAACAAGGGATTGGTGAGTGTTTACATTTGCATGCTATTCAGTCATCTTTCCCTTTTCATTTCCATTTCATTTGGATTTGATTACCATCATGGGGTTTGACTAAGGCAAACCCCTATTCTCTAACCCTAACCTTTTCCTTCTCTTTCCATGTATTTTTTGCAAGTTTGCATGCAGATTAGTTAAGGACTAAAGTGTTGAAAAGGTGTCATCATTCTATCCAAAACATTCCAAGTCAAAAAACCCTAGAAGGAGCTAAAAGATAACTTGTAGGTGATTTTCTAAAGATTCAAACATGGGTCTTTGTTAGAAAAAATGTATAAGTGGGCACCTATAGATTCCAACCTCGAAACTATTGAAAGCTCTAGGAGGATTAAGTCACCATCATTGGAAAATTAGTCCTTGTACTAGGCCTAAAAAGTGGTTTCTATGTATTTGGATACCCTTTTGCCAAATATCTATTTTGGAAAAGTTTCTTAGGAAGAGGACTAGGTCACCCATTCTGGCGTAAGTGTCCCAGTGAACATTTTCAACAGATTCTAAAAGATTCCAGAGATCATCTTCTTCAACCTTCAGTTTTTAGGTGAATCATTTTTGTCTCTTCCAGTTTCTTTATAGCTTGCATACATTTTAGTTCATTCTTAGGACATTGCATATAGTTTACATTTATATTATTTTTCATTTCATAGTTAGTTTATTTCATTATTTCACAACACTTAGACACACACATCACACCCATTTCAAAACCCCCAAACCTTTGAATGAACTCACCAAGAACACATCATTAGTGTGAAAGAGAGCTATTTTATGAACCAAGCTCCTAGGTGAAAAACCCTATGGACCTATTAGGGAATCCTCTTTCCCTAATTGCATTTCTTTTTGGTTGTTCAATAACATACAAGCAAGAGTCAGGATCCACATTCATGCTAGCCATTACTTACAAGATTGAATATTTTTATTCAAGGGTTTGGTGAGTTGCAACATTCCATACTTTTTCATTCATCATTCCTCCATTCTATTTCATTTCATTTTGAGGTTTTATTACCAAAACAGGGTTTGGCCAAGGAAAACCTGATCTGTATAGGATCTAGACTAAATTGCAGATTGAATGCTTAAATTTTACAATGATTATTCCAAGTTAATAATATCAAAATTAACTTATGGAAATAATTAAAATGACAAGGTGATAACAACAGAATGAGAGAAAAGAATGGAGAAAGAGATGCAAACAGTGTTTGATTACGGAGTTCACCACAAATGTGACTACGTCTTCGGGTCCACTCCAATAGAGAGACCGATCCGATTAACTCCAAAATCAATTACAATGCACCAAGCCCATAAGCTTCAAGTATTTCGGCAGCATGACAAGACTCCGACGTACAACAAGGGCTTGAAAAATCTCCAGCACCTCTCTTCGTATCACCTGAAAAAAAACTTCCCTTTCACTCTCACCTCACACCCCTTTAAATACAAAAAATTAACCCAATATGGTATAAAACCATATGATTTACAAAATTCTCCAAATCACATAATAATCTTTAACAATATCCCTAAAACAACTTAATCTCCCAAAAAAATCTTACAATATCCTTAATAATCTCTTAAAAAATTATTTAAGCCCTTCAATAATATTTTCCTATCGGGCTTTTGATTTTTGGGAGGTTTTTGTTTGTTTTTTTTTAAATTAAATTTAAATTAGGTGAGTTTGTTTAAAAATTAAGGCATTCGGGGTTAAAATATTAACAAATAAATCCGATGCCACTAAATATACTAAAGCCATCCGATGGCCCACCGGTGTCTTAGCATTTTGTTAGGCCGGCGGTTGCGGGTTCAACCCCCGCCGCTGGCTTTTAATAGCCATTTGCCAAATTTTCAAACAACAAAACCAAACCATCACCACTATTAGAAAGGCCCGAGGATTTGGTGGAACGGCCAAGGAGAAAACTCGCGAGAGAGAGGTTCGGGGTTCAAATCCCCAAAGGATTTTTGTTTACAAACAAAACAACTCCAACCCGCCGGAGGTAAAAGTGAGGCCACGTGGCACATCGAGGAGGTGCCACGTGTCAACATCTGATTCGCTGATAGTGATGACTGGATGCCGACGTGTTTACCAATTGCATGATGACGTGGCATGCTGACTAGACCTGTTGACTGTGCGTACGGACTGCCACGTGTCACTCTATGATTGGTCCATACAAATGCCACATCTCACACTCTGATTTGTCCACATCAGATTTCGTACCATGTGCTGACGTCATCTATACGGATGATGATGTCATCACTGTACCTTCAGTCCACAAGTCAAACCTAAAACTTTGACCAACTGTATCTGGAGCCTCCGATGTCGGATTTCGACGAAACGAGTTGCGTTGGAAAGCTTGCGATGAGCTCTTCGCGATGATGCCAACTTCGAAAAATTTTGATGACACCTTTTTTTCGCTTCCTGGACGCCCTCTGATTCTAGTTTGACCAAAGGTTTGACTGGCTATAACTCATGCAAATGGACTCCTTTTCACTCCGTTCGAGTTGCGTTGGAACCAGGACGCTGAGATCTTTTTGATGGTGCAGATTCTGGAGAGAAATGAGACACTTCAATTTTCACTGAAAACATCCACCGGATCAAAACCCCTACCCACTAACAAAAGAACATTTTTCCCTCTCTTTGATGTGTGATTTTCAGATTTAGGTTAAAGATCCATTGAAGAGAAATATTGGAGGAAATTTATCACTTACCTTGCAAGATGACAAAAAGTCACCTACATGGTAGAATTCAGTCTTTCAGAATCAAAGATTTGATAGGGGGAAGTTACAACAAATCACTAGAGGATTCCAAAGTTTCAAATCAACCCTAATACTAGGACTAAATAGCCACTTGTGGTATATGAGCCAGTATACACATTTTTAGGTATTTTATGTAGATCCCGATTTAGCAGTTCCAAATTTTGGTTTCAGTCTGAGACCCTAAAATGGGACTAAATTGCCTCTATTGGCGTATGAGTCCCAATGTACATCAAAAAGTAGTATTTCCAAGATTTTAGACCTTCATCCAAGCACATTTAGTTTTCTAGATGCACCTCTATATTTTCTTAGTTTATTGTTCTGATTTGAGTTCATTTCTAGGTCATTTACTCAAGAATTGCATATCATTCACATTTCTTGTCTTCCCAAGCCCTAGCTTGGTGGTGAACCCATTTTTAGCCTTTAATCACACCCTAGGACACCTTATTGTAGATCTCTTTGCATCATTCCATCCCTTGATTGAGATATTTAGGTTTTCCTTGAATGAGACTTGCAGAAAATTAGTTGTTTTATCCCTCAAAACATAAGATGATAATTTTCAAATTTTCAAATAATTAATTATGATTAGGATTATAGTTATAATTAATTAGATAATTTTATATAATTGTAATATTTGTATACTAATAATATTTAATATATGATTTTTAATTATATAGTATTATTAATCTTTTTATTAATTGTAAACTTGGGTTTATGCTTATAAAATTAGATGTAATATTAATATGATATATTATAGTATAATTTAACATTAATATAAGATGATAAAAATATTTAATATCATATTATTACACTGGATATGAAGTGAACAAATTGATTTTGAAAATCATTGGTTGAAAATTGTAAAGAAGGATGCAAGACCATTGAAATGATCTCAACCATAACATTTTTAAAAATATTAAAAAATATAATATATAATTAAAGAAAAAATAACTGCATTCTTGGCCTTAAATTAAGAAAAGATAGTATAAGAATTATTTTTTCTCTAAAAAAATTTAAACTTAGATTTTTAAATAAATAATAATAATTCTTTAATAAATATATATATTTTTCAAATAATATATTAATAATAATAAATCAATAAATTACGAATTGAGTTTTTATCTTCTGAATAGGTTTTGTTTTATTTTTAAGTTTGGTGTTACTTGTATTTTTTAACAGAAAAGTTATAGGTTTATTTTTAACAATTTTAATGTACTTTATTTTATTTTTAGAATTTTATTTGAAATATACTTTGACTTTAAAATTTAATTTATCTAATAATATTTTATAATATTTTTTATTTGTTAATATCAATTTTATATTAATATTGTTTAAAATATATAAATTATAATTTTTAAGTACATATTTTATTAGTATTTCAATTCTAATAAATTAGAAAAATATTTTTACTTTTTTATTTAATCATTTATTAACTTAACAAGTTTATTATTTTTTATTATTTTTTTAAAAAAAATTATGTTTATTAATATTTGGAATTTGATAGTCAATAGTAGCATGTTATGATGGCTAAGTTATTGTGGTGTTGTTCTTGCCATCAAGGTTCAAACCCCATTGGGTTATAATTGTTGATTGTTTACATTTAGGATGAGGTCCTCCATTCGTGATCTCACTCATTCATAGCTTCGAGTTAAAAGCGTTTACCCTTTAAACTAATATAATATCTGGATTTTGATATATTTTGACTTTCCATTTAGTTTATTCTATTTTAATTTTTAATCTCGATTTAAGTTTGAAATTTATTTTTATTATTTATGTCATTTTATGAAATTACAAATAATAATTGAAAATTATTAGAATTAATTTAATTTATAATTATTTATCTTAGTAAAACTATAACTATTGTATAAAAATTATAATTTGTATTTTTTTTATAATTTATATAATAAAATTAATTTCAAACTTAAAATATAGATTAAAATTTATAGAGTGAAAGAGAGAGAAGGTAACTTTTGATTAGTCGTTTCATGCCAACAATCCAAGGATAACATATCCCTAGGGAGTTATGCTCATGGTAGCATGCCATTTGATTAAGGATGTGATAATTTTCCTTTAAAACCTCTTCAATGTACCCATTGCACACTAAGGAGGAAAATAGATAGAGAGATAAAAAGAGAAAATAAAGAGAGAGAAATAGAGAAATAGAGAGGGAGACAAAGAGATACAATAGATAAAAAGAGAGATAGAGATACCAAAATAGAGGTATAGATATAAAGGAATAAATATGGAGAGATAAAGATATAGAGACAGGAAGAGATATAATGAAAGAGAGAGAGGAAAAGAGATAAGAGGAGAGACATAGATAGATATAGTCATATAAAGAGAGATATAGAAAGACAAAGAGAAATAGGAGATAAAGAGATATATAGAGGTAGAGAGATCAAGAGATAAAGAGGGAAAGGGGGAGAGAGAGGGGGAGATAAATATGGATAGAAAAAAATAGCTTAAGGGGAGAAATATAGGGAGAGGGAAATAGATAAAGAGAATAAATGAGAGATAGATAGAGGAAGAGATAAGGGAATACAAATATAGAGAAAAATAGGGAGGAGAGAGGAAGAGATAGATTGAGAGATAATAAAAAATATAAAGATAGAGAGGGAGACAGAGATATAAAGAGATCTATCTCTTTCTCTTCCCATATATCTCTATATATATCTACCCATATGTACCACTCCCTACCTCTCTCTATATATATATCTCTCTCTATATATAACTTCCTATCTCTATCTTTATACCCCTCTGTATAGGAGCGAATTTGGACCCCTCGGGAAAATTCCCCATTTACACATCCTCACCTTAGAAAACCAAATCCAAAGGAAAAAATCCACATTAGCCCGCTGACTTCATTCCATTTGGCACCTGTTCTATGTGTCGGTAGAGGAATAACTGTTGAGGATGCCTGGGTGACATCTAGATGTCTACATGACATGCTTACGTCCTTAACAAATTCTCACATCTCGAACCTGTAGAGGCATTACAATTCCCATTGGGAGTCGACTTGTAATTCCCTCTCCAATCGAACTGACCTAAATATAGCCATTTTCTTCATCTCTACTTCAAGTTCATTCACTCTCATTCTCATTCCCATGATATGTCTTCACATCCTCTCTACACTTTCTTCATCTCCTTCAAAATTATCTCCAAACAGTTTACAGTTTACACTTCATAGCAGCAATATCAACACTCCATCACTTCAATAGAGCAAGTGTGGAACAAACATCATTGCAACAGAGGCTTGAGTTCCTCTCATTTTCTCTTCCACTAGCCTTTAGCAGTTTCGGCGGAGGTGGTAAGCTTTCACTCCTCTTCTCTATTATTTGGTTGAGTAGAATACCACTATTTTGTAGTGCTTTAGTGCTCTTTATTTTCTTTCCTACTTTTCTCTCTATCTATCTGGGTATCTGTGGAGGTGGGAACACCAAAATGGGGGTTTGACTGAGGAAAATCCCTATATAGTGCTGGTATATGGCTTCTAGTGTTTTAATTCATGGCAACCTAAGTCATTGATCTAGTCCACAATTTAGTATTGGTTCATACTGGCAAAACAAAATGAAGAATAGGGTATCCGGTTAAAAGTAAAGATTTTGATCTATATACTTCACCAGAATATTATTTTGAGTTATGGATCTCAGAGAAAGGTATTTTGATGTTCATTCTATCTTATTCAAGAGGTATCAAGGTGCACATTTACTAGTGCATGATCTAGGAGATCCAGTGTATTGATATTTTGGTTATCAGTTCTAGAAGGCCAACTTGGTAGATATAGTCATTGTGGATGTTTAAGGTGTGATTGGTTAAATTTTTTTGTGTTTGAACATGTTTATTTTGGTCCTTACTATACTATGGCTGACTATGGGTAGTGCACATTCAGAATTAGTTGTGGATTTAGCCAACTATTGAAAAGTATTTCATGTTTTAATTAAAGCCAACATACAGATGATCAAATCTTTGATTGCAGATATATATAAGAGATCGGTTGTATCATTTGATGATATCGAATCATATGATATGCGAAATATGTTAGTGTGTGATGCAAAATTCAGAAGAATATTTGTGTGAATTCATCTGCGCATATAATATTGATGATGTGAATTTCAGCGAAGAGTAGAGCAGAGTGAAGTGTAGAATCAAATAGAAGGTCTAGAATCTGATATATGAGCCTAACCAGAATTGTTACCTAGCATGATTTGATGCTATTACTTCAGTTCAACCTTTTAGATGATCTTAATCTAAATATTTTTTAAGGCAATGAACCTTTTATTTTTGAGCAGTGAGCTCTAGGTAGTGTGCCTAAATGAAAGTGCATTCACATTTTGTGAACCTTATAGTTGAGTACTCAAATTGTGGATTAACCTCCACTGTGGTTTTTTCCCTAATAGGGTTTCCACATCAAAATCCTTGTGTTATGGTGTTGTGGATGATTACTTTTTGTATTTTCATATTTCCTTTGGTTGAATGTTGAAATAGTTTAAATATAAGATTAATAAAGTTAAGATTTGTAGAACACTGATTCACCCCCCCTCTCAGTGTTCCCTTGAGTCCAAAAATTTGTATCAGAGCCTAATTACTCAGAAGGAGTTTAGTAGCTTGAGGTGGATCTTGGAATGTAATGGACTCTAATAGTCTTCAACAACAACTTTTGGTGGCACTTGATGACCTTGATCAGTCTAAAGCAGAAGTTCTGGAATTGAACGCAAGTGTTAGGGATGCTGAGAAATTCATTCAATCATTGAAGGATCAAATTGTTAAATCCAGAGAAAAGAGGAATGATCTTTATGATCAGATTAAGAAAAAATAAAATGAAAACATGGATGATGCTCACCTGAATCAAACCTTGAAGGAAATAATTGAAGAGTGTGAAAATATTTCCAGAGATAATGCTACCCTAAAGCATGAAATGGAGTCTATGGTAATGAAGCTAACTAAGGAGATTGAAGGAAGGAAGAAGAATGAGGAGAACCTTGCTCAGTCCTTAGAAGAAAAATTTGATGAATGCAGAAGAATAAATGGAGAATTAACTCAGTTGGAAAATGAAATGCAACAATTTAGAAACAATGAAGAGGAGCTTGAAAAATAGATTGTTATTCTCAGGGATGAACTTACTACTGCAAATGAATACAAGGAGAAGTTTAAGATCAACTTAGTTAAACTTGATGAACTGACTCAAGGACAAAAGAGTGGAAATGACAAGCGAGGTCTTGGATATGAAAAAGGATAAAGCTCTGGATCTGGACAAAAGAATTTCAGGCAAGGTAATCAGATGAACAAAGGTGGAAGGTATCTGGTAAGACAACCTAATGCTTAGTAGTATAATGGATACTATTTTTCTTGCAATAAATCCAGTCTAATATCTGCTTAGTGTAGAAGTAGAATGAAACCAAGTGATTCATCATTCTCTAGTAAGTATTTCAATTGCAACAAGTTTGGTCATAAGTCAATTGAATGTAGAAACATGACAAACAACTTTGTCAATAGAAGGAATGTTGAATGTTATACTTGTGGAAGATTTGGACATATTAAAAAACAATGAAGATCAAGAAGAAATCAATGGAATGATTGGTTTGGACAAGGAAATACTATGTGCTACAATTGCAACAGATACAACCACATCGCTAAATTCTGCAAAAATAGAAATGTTAATAAAAGAGGTTTGGTATATTAAGGCAGACATGCACAAAAAGACGTAAAAGGAAAAGGGGAAATGATTATGGATGAAATAAGAGATCAGATGAAGAATACATGGGTACAAGGAAGAATGAGTCTGATGATAGAAATGGTTCTACACTGAAACCTGCTTCCAGTAATTCCTTTGGAAATTGATTTCAGGCCATTGGCCTAGGGGAAATTTTTCAAGAAAAAACCTTTTTTCCCATGTCTGTAAGCTAGTACCGAAACACAAAAGATTGTCAAAAAGCTATATTAATGATCTACAGAGGTTTTGGAAAAAAAATCAAAAGGAAATTCAAGAAATCATAGGTCTGTAGAAGAATTTTTCTCTCAGTGTCTAAGAAAGCAAGGTATATAGAACACCTAGGGAAAAGCCATTTATTACAAGTGTGCGAGCTATAAATGGAAAACTGAAACTCTCATTTATCACTTTGCATTGTAGAAGAGAAGAAGGAAAGAACTCGGTGGAAATTTTTTGAAGGAGTGAAGTTAATTCGACGGTGAATCTCGAAATCCATCAGGTATTTTAGTTGTTTTGGAATTTCTATATAATTTGGCCTGCGGTTGTATGGAAGGAAAAATGGAAAAAATCAAAGGGTCAATCAATTTAGATGAATACAACAGTGAAAAGATTAGAGCCGTAGGAAATCTATTGTCACCCAATGAATTTAAATGGGTGAGAGAAGCCAAACACAAGAATGTGGACATTTGGAATGAGTTTCCCTATTTCGAGAATGTCGAAATCATTAAATTCATTTTTAGCAGATTGAATGAAGACACTTTGATTCTAGACAAACCCTACATAATTTCGAAGGAAGTAATTGGAAATTTGATTGGATTATGCAAAATTGGGGATATACTGAGAAAGAAATCTATCTAGAATAAAGAAGTCAAAACCCTTACCAAAGTTATTAGAGATCAAAGGGTACTGATAATCTCGACAATCAAAAACCCTATGATAAGGTACATTGTGCACAGAGTATCATTAAAAAATTTCTTTAGAAGCAGAGAAGGGTCTACTTCGGCAGGTGCGGTCTACATCTCACACAAAATGATAATGGAAGGTCAGGACTTTGACTTGTGTGGATTGCTAAAAGATCAACTAATGGAGAACTTGAAATTAACAAAGGAGACAGATTACCCTTTCAAGTTTGGTACTCTGGTTGTATGTCTATTAATGTACTTTCTAAATTGTTTACTGATGAACAACAATGTGGTGTGGAAATAAAATGAACCGGTGTGCGAACAAATCTACACACACTCTAAGAGTTTGGCTAATTGTGAGCAAGAATTTGGAAATTTCTTTAAGAGTTTGCTAGAAAAGTTTGGGTTGCAATTGGTATTTCTCCTCCCATGAGATCACTTGAAGCTAGTTCCTCTTCTGGTGAGATGGAGAGAAAGAAGAAAAGGGAAAAAGAAACTATTGTCTATACTCCTCCAGAATGCAAGATTCCACAAATTGAAGGAAAAGGAAAGGAATAGGAGATTATAGACATACCAGATGAGGAGTCTGATGGCGAAATTGAGGAATCAAAGGGAAAAGAACTAGAATTAACCAAACCAGACCAAGAAAAGGAAATGATAGAAGCAAGTGAAGAAGAAGATGACTTGACAAAAGAGAAGCTACTGCAGGTTATTCATAAGGAAGGTGGAATATATAAAGTTTCCAAACTATGGTCTATCAGACTCTCATATGATCAGGATATGATCTTAAGTGTACTAAATGCTCATGTTGTGCACATCAAGATCAAATTGGAGAGATTGCAAAAAAAATTTCTTGAAGAAATGATTAAATGCATTAAGGAAACTATGGACTTTGATTCTCAAAGCAGAGAGGAAGGAGAAGCAATCCTACATTTGAAGGAGCAGTTTAGGATATCACTTACCAAGTTGAAAAGGAAAATGAACGAACTAAGGCAATGCATAAGTGCAACAAACAACATCTATAACTATTGCATCTATTGGCCTCATGCAGTTGGGAAAAACAAAGAGAAGCTAGAGAAAATTGAAAAATAATTAAATGGGATTGGAAAAGGTTTTTATATGCTTCTGGATCAAGATAGTACAATCAAGAAAATGATTCAAGAGCTACAATCTGAGCACACAAAATTTCAACTCACTAAAAACACACTTGTGGACACCTTTTGGAAAGTGAAGGACCTAATTGAATGTAGACTGGAACAGATGGTTGAAATACTGAGGAAGGGTGAGAAATTAGAGGATGTGATCACAATCCCAAAATCCCTCATCGAGATTTTCAACAAGAAATCTAAGAATAATAGTATGATCATAATCATTTGGATTGCTCTAGAATCTTGGAAGAAATTCCTCCCAGAGATGAAGGAAAATCACAAGATAATTTTCTAGCTCAAGTAGTAGTTGTTCCTTTTACAAATTTTGAATCAGTTTTGAAGTTTTGGTCATACTAAAAAAGGGGAGATTGAACACGTGTTTTTTCATTGATGTCAAAGGGGGAGAGAGAGCAGTGGAAAATGCCTCATCAATCTTAGGGGGAGCTATGTTTTGAAGTTTTGAAGTTTGGCAGCGTACTCATATTGGTTTTGACACTTAGTCATTTTTCACTAAGTCTTGCCATCAATGCAAAAGGGGGAGATTTTTGTCATATGGATTCTAGTGTTGTCATTGATGGAAACCTAAGTCATTGATCTAGTCCACAGTACAAAATGAAGAATAGGGTATCCGTTAAAAGTAAATATGTTGATCTATATACTTCACCAGACTATTATTTTGAGTTGTGGATCTCAGAGAAAGGTATTTTGATGAACTTGTACTATCTTATTCAAGAGGTATCAAGGTGCACATTTATTGGTGGAGGATCTAGGAGATTTGGTGCATTGATTTTTTGGTTATCAGTTCTAGAAGGCCAACTTGGTAGATATAGCTGTTGTGGATGTTTAAGGTGTGATTGGTTAAATGTTTTTGTGTTCGAACATGTTTATTTCGGTGCTTACTATAATATATCCGACTATGGGTGGTGCACATTAATAATTAGTTGTGGATTTAGCTGACTATTGAAAAGTATTATATGTTTTAATTAAAGTTGACATACGAATGATCAAATCTTTGATTGCGGATATATATAAGAGATCGGTTGTATCATTTGGTGATATCGAATCATATGATATGTTAATTATTTTAGTGTGTGATGTGAAATTCAAAAGAGTAGGTGTGGGAATTCATCTGCACATATAAGATTGATGATGTGAATTATAGAGCAGAGCAAAGCAGAGCGAAGTGCAAAATCAAATAGAAGGTCCAAAATATGATCTATGAGCCTAACCGAAACTATTACCTAGCATGAGTAGATGCTATTAATTCATTTCAACCCTTCATATGGTTTTAATCGAAACATTTTGTAAGGTAGTGAGCCTTTTCTTTTTGAGTGGTGAGCTCTAGGAAGTTTGTCTGAATGCAAGCGCATTCACATTTTGTGAAACTTATATTTGAGTACTAAAATTATGGATTAACTTCCACTATGGTTTTTCCCCTAACATAATTTCCATGTAAAAATATTTGTGTTATGGTGTTGTGGATGATTAATTTGTGTATTTTCATCTTTCCTTTAGTTGAATATTGAAATGGTATAAATATCAGATTAATAAAGGTAAGATTTGTAGAACACTGATTCACCCCCCCTCTCACTATTCCCTTGAGTCCAACATATAGCCCCAACAATTTCTCTATCTCTTGTGTGCAGGTATTGAATAAATTCATGATATGGAGGCTTCATCACTCATACGGTTGTAAGCATTTATTTTCTCTCCTTCTCCTTATCTTTGTCATTTCTACTTTACTTTGTTTTAGTTCTATTATATTATGTCATTTTCTTACATTCTAGAAGTTCTTATCAATTAGAGTAGAAGCATTCACTTAGCCATTTTCTATGACACACTTGATTTTTGGTCTATACAAGATGCCAATGTGTTGTGTTGTCGTCTGTATTCTACATTGTCATCCTTTGGCTAAGATTTTGTTAGTTTGTCCAGAGAATCTCTATGACCTTCTCTTTTTGGTTCTAGAACTCTTACCGTTGTTCTTTGAGGTAGTTTAGGGAAATTCACCTCAAGAGTCTCTTTGATTGAATACAAATCATGTGTAGAAAATCCCCCTTCTCTACACCCTCCATCTCTCCCTCTCTCATTCTCTCCCCTCTATTTGTCTCTCCCTCTTTCTATCTTTATTTGTCTCTCCCTCTCTCTCTCTATATATTTTCATCTCCATCTCCATCTCTATCTTCCTCTCTATATCTCTCCCTATCTTTATCTCCTTACCTCTCCTTACATCTCTTTCCCTTCTATCTAAATCCCATTATATATCTCTCTATCTCTACCTCTTTCTATCTATATCTCTCACTCTCTCCCTATCACTCTCTCTTTCTATATCTCTCAAATTCTCTATCCTCTCTCTATTTCTCTCCCTCTCTCCCTCCCTCTCTATCTCTCTCCATATCTCTTTAGTTCTCTCTCTCTTTCCCTCCATCTCTATTTCTCCCCCTCTCTATCTCTCTCCATATATTTCTATATCTATCTAATTCTCTCTCTTATCTCTATTTATCTCAGTCCATATCCCTCCCTCTCTACCTACATATACATATCTATCTTCCACTCTATATCTCTCTTACTTATACACAAATACACTCCTTATTTCTCCCTCCCTATCTCTATCTCTATCTCTATCTCCCCATATTTAAATTCTTCCATATCTCCCTTTATCTCTACCTCATTATCTATCCATCTCTCTCTACCCCTATATCTTTCCCTCTCTCTTCCCCTCTCTATATATGACTTCCTATCTCTATCTTTATATTTCTATCTCTCCCTCTTTCATTCTCTCCCCCTTTCTCCCTCTCTATATATTTATAATGTAGGAGAATACCAAGTGGATTAAATATCCACATCACCAAAAAAAAAAAAATTTTGCAGTTGTTTTCTTCAATTTTGATTTTGATTTCACATTTTTGGTGTGTGGTTGATTTAACAGATTGACAATTGTTGTGTAATGCCTATTGAAATAAATTTTATCATGTTTTAAAAATAATTGTCTAGTGAAAGGAAAATAAAATATCTATTGCACCATTTCTAAACCATGGAATGAAGATTTGATGCATATGAAGAAAATGGTATTGTTGATTCACATTTAAGTGGCATAATTAATAAAATATTTGAATGTTAAAGGCATAAAATTCCCCCACCACATCACTACAGGAAAAAGAAAAAAAAATGTCCATATGAAATACCAAAAAATAATGAACAAGAACAACATATAGAAAAGAAAAATTAGAGAATACCAAAGGAAATTGGCAAGAGGAATGCTCGTTGTCATAGATGAAGAGAATTTAAAAAGAAAAATAGGAAATTATGTAGGTGGTGTGGAAAAAAAAAGGGGTTGCATTGGAAAAAAGTAGCAGGTGTGAGGGAGAGAACAACATGGGTATGTGCATGATCATCATGTAAAAAACAAGTCCTTAAGTGGCGATTAAAATTCAAAAAATAAGAGTTAGGCAACTTGACATAAAAATTTGAATAAGGTATCTATATTATTTTAAAAATATGTAAGAATAGAGTTTTTAGCAAATTAAATTTAGTTTCTAAACTACTAGGTTTATTTAAAAAATAAATCTATTTGGTGAAAATTTGAAATTTCAATGTAGTAGTACTTAAATTTCAGGAAAAAAATAAGAAGTAGGTGTGTGTTTGACCACCCTAACCACAATAAAATGATAATATTTTTTTATAAGATTTTAGATATAAATAGAGGACTCATGTTCTAATGTGATGCATATTTTTTGTAATTTTTTTCCAAGTAAATAATTAATTATGAATATTTTATACAAGTTTTAAAAAATATAAAAACTCGTATGTTTGACCACCTTAAGTTGGTCAAAACTTCATGAAATTCATTTTTTTTTAATCTTATAGTATGTGAAGCATATAATGTGACACATGTTTCGAATTCAAAACATGTGATATAGTTTGAAAGCTATAGATGTTTTTCAATTAGCCTATAAATTAGGACTTTAGTCATAATTTAAATAGAGAATGAATAATAATTATTTATTAAATTCAAAGTAAAACATAATTTATATTAGTGGAAAGTTGAGAATCTTCTTAAAAAACCCTTTTCATTTCATCAATTTTGGGTAAAAGAATTGTCGTTAGCCACATGGGCCATCATATCACTTACATATCGCCACTTTTTGGCCATCATGATCCTTCACATACCCACAAACAAGGAGAGAGTTGCAAGATAGAGGAGGGGTCATGGGTGTTGAGGAAATAAGAAGAGCACCCATGCAATAGAAAAAAAAGGGGTTGGGCCATTTAAATGGTAATCTAAATTTTAAAATCCATAAAGAAATCATGTGCAAGGAATGAATTATTAGTTTAAATTGAATATTAAAAGAATAGATGAAAGAAAAATTGGAGGGGCGACACCAATTTGAAGGGAAATATATTGTAGAGTAAAAAAGGAAGAAATGTGGGTTGTGGCATATTCTGGTCCATTGCAGGCATGGGATTAAATGCAAAGCTAAATAAGAAGGGTTAACAAAGTCAAGAAGGAAAGATAAATATCATTACGGATTGAGAGGGAGCTATTAGAGGAAGTGGCAAGGTAGAGGAGCTAACAACCAATGTAAGAAATAAATACACATTGAATTGATCGTGGTTGGTCATGAGTAGGGGAATAAAGAGAAAGTATTGACATAAAGAAATAAAAAATAAAGAGCACATCAGTTGTGCCATATTCTAAGGAGGAACAAATTAAATGGGAATTTCATTTGATATTTAAGTTGTATACATATTCACTATCAAATGAAAATTAAGAGGCTTGGAACATAAATAAACTCCTTTCTCATATCTAGCTCCTTCTTCAAAGGATTTCTTGTTTTCAAGTTATTGCTACATAGGAGCTAACTCTTGTAGCATAGGGAAAAGTAACCCTTTTTCACACTTAGCTTGGAAATGAACAATTAATGATAAAATATACTTAATTGTGCCTTATTTAGGGTGTTGCAAATTGTTTTATTACAATTTCACACTAATATAGGGCTTTATTAATTAATTATGATTAATTAGAGCTTAATTGGCCCTTTAATTCAAATTCAAGCCTTATTAATTATATTTTTGAAGGATCTATCCTAACATCCATTAATAATATTTCATAACATTTACATTGGCAAAGTTGGACTCCTAGAAAACTGTGCTAGAACCCATTCACCACTTTGGGTGAACTAGTCCTCCTAACCTAGGACACCCCTTTTTGGGCATATTTGAGGTGGGTTTGTGATTTTATTTCACCTCCCCAAAGCTAGGTCCTAGGAATTTGTTGTAGGACCCATTCACCCAATGTGGCAAATGGATCCTCCTCGCCTTGGACCCCCCTTTTTGAATTTACTCGTGGCAGGATTTTACTGATTTTGAATTCAAAATCTAATGTCGTCTTGAATTATTTAAATTTCAGGGTTAATCCTTAGATTTAGTATAAATATAAAGTTAATTCACATAGTTTCATCCTAAGTGACCTATCAAGTTCAAGTGATCATAAGAGTACATTCACAAGAGCATTATAGAGCATTTCAAAGGCATTCAAAGATATATTATCAATGTTTTATTGCAGAAATTCAAGGTTATATCATCATGTCAAAGGCATAGTGCATCAAGCATGTTTTTGAGCTAGTGTGTGTTGATGTACCTTTGAAGATCTATTTGCAAGTATTGATTTACATCTAATTCAAGATCAAGATCTACATTCTACATGGCCACTTCATGTTAGTTTGCAGATTTACATTCCAAGATATCTTCCAAGGTGTCACCATTGTTCATGTTCATGTTTCATGCTTCTATTTCACTGTTTCATCACAAGGTTTAATTAACTAAATGGGGATTGACCAAAGGAAAAACCATATTCTCTAAGAATTAACATGTTTTTCTCCTCTTTGATGTGTTCTTGTAGGTTTCTAGGTTGAACATCAAGTGGAGAACAAGATTGAAACAAAATTTTCAAAATTGTCAAGTTGCAAAGTTGTCATCCATATTGGAAGAACACGAAAACGAGGCTACAAAGTTTGTTTCAGATTTTTGGGAGTTGAGCACCGAGGAGCGGGAAGTGTAGACATCAAGGAATAGAACCCAAATCTCAATTTTTAGAAACCCAAACTGGGACCCATTTGCCACTAAAGGCGAATGAGTCCTCTCGGACCTAAAAACAACAAGTTTTTAACAAGGTACACATTGTTTCTACCTCTCAAAAACATCCCTTATAGTTGCTATAACAGTTAGGAGTCATTCCTGATTGTTATTTATGCATTTTGGCCTTCATAATTGAATGAAAACTTAGAAAAACATAGTGGTTTATCATCTTGTTCACTCACCATAGTGATAAACTCTATTTTTCTTCGTTTCAACTCTATTACTAATTCTTTGGCTAATAGGGATATAGATTATTCTCTCTCTAGAGTATAAAGACTTCTCTCAGCATGATTGTGCTATGATTTTTTCTCTTTAGCACTTATTTACTTCCAAATTATGTTTAATGATTTTTCTTATTGAACAAATGTTTTTGGTAGTTTATGGACGAATTTTTTAATTCTCTTTTATTGGAAAATCCTGACATCCATTGCATGGAATTATAGATCTTTATTGTGGTCCAAAAAAAAATTATCACCTCCTCGGATTGTGTGAGATCCCCTTAAATGTGCTTGGATTATTTTTTAATGTTTCATATGGATACTTTCCCAGCTATAAATTTTGTTACATAGGCAACTATGGAGGTGACTTAGTTAATGTTTGACAGACCTAGATGGTCTTGGAAGAGCTATATCGTCATCATGACATTGGTCTAGCAATTTGTGACTTATTATTACCAAACATGTGTCCCTCCTCACCATCTTCCATCCATATGTGGTCATGTCACACATGGATGGATGAAGGTGAGTGGGACGGCTTTGGACACCCACCTCACTTGATATTGTGCTTGTATATTATGGCACTAATTCCTAGTAAGAATGAAATGACTTGTTAATACATTTGTTAATGATGGTATTCATTGGTGGTCTCTCCTTCTTGCAGCACCTGACAAATTTTTATGTGTTCGGATCATAATCTCTAGGGTCTATTTATTGTTGAGCTTATGTGGATTCTCCTACTATATGTTTGTATGTTTGGGAGAATTGTCTCCCCTTGGGATGCTAGATAATTATGACAATATCAATTTCCTTTGTGCTACTTCATTTCACATGCTTTCTAGACATCCTTATGGCTTATAAATGTTATCACTGGGTTCTTGTAAAATATTTTTTTTGTAGGGTTCTTATGGAGTCATCTTTCATAATTTGTATTCTTGCTCGGTATCATGAAATTTGATACTACCATCCTTTCATAGTTGGAGAATGCGTAAATATTTTTCCATTCAATGCCTGCAAGTTGCAAATGTAATTTTTATAGTTCTTGGGTCTAGGATTGGTTGGATTCTCATCTGATGGCTCTAACAAATGAAATTTCCTCCTTATTTATGTTAAACAATAATGGATGTCTTTTGGTGCACAAATATTGTCAAATTTCTTGGAGGGGTATACTTACTACCTCATGTTTGTCCACTTTCGGCTCTTCAACCTACACTCGATAGCTATGATATCTTGCATGGATCAAAATTGGTGGGTGGGGTTTTGTGTCATCATTAATTGATTTTGGATCTTGTCATTACTTCCCTTCTAAGTGCAATGGTTCATGGCTTGGTAGAGGATTACACTTTTGACTTCTCTTTGTGGATGAATGAAATGATATCTAATTTGGGTGTGGTATGTGGAATGGTACAAAACTTGTTTAATTTTGTGCAATTTTTAATTTGTCATGCTTTGGAGGAATCACAAATCACCCCATTTTTCCCTCCTCCTTCAGACTTAGCTTCTTCCTCTAAAAGCGGTACTCAATTTTCTTCTTCTCCTACTTTAGGTTTTATGGATCTTTAGCTTTATTTATAGTTAGCCTCATATTTCATTGGGGATCTTTAGGTGTGTGATTTATTGTTTTGTGGAACCCTTCTAGATACATGACTTCTTCCTTCTTGTAATGTGTTGCTTAGTCTTCGGGTGTCTAGCTACTTTTTTGGTTATCAGTTAGTTAATTTGATTTCTCCTCTATTGTAATGTTCTACTGTAAACATGGTTTGATATTTTATTTCTCTCATGGATTATTAATTCTCTCCGGTAAGCATGATTCCCTTTTCTCTCTATCTCTCATAGATATTTTGTAATTTTTCCTCTTGGCTATGAACTGATATGTAACTTTCTTTTGATAATCAATAATATTTTCAGTGACTTTGCCACTTTTATTTAAAAAAATTTGTATACATATTAAAGAATAAAAATGCTATGGGTTGTACCATGTAGAGGAAGGTGATAATTCAAGTGGGAAAGTGAGTAAAGGAGAAATTGGAGATTGAAACCAATTTAAAACTTGTAGATTGTAACTAGTTATGGATTGTGAATCTTATTTTTATGGAATAAGAAATCAGTTCGAAAACATTGGATTGCTTCAAAAATTTGGTGTCATTTGAAATTATTTTTTAGAATAATTATTTTTGTGTAATTTAAAATTGGTTTAAATTTATAAATGCAATTGTTGATTTAAATGTAAAATGGCTATGAAGTCATAATCTACGAATTTGTATAATTTGGGTTTGTGATAGCTGATGGAGTAAATTTCCCTCTACGTCAATTGGTATCATAGTAGGTAATCTTGAGAGTGGAGAGTATCTACTAGGACCTACAGGTAGAGAAGAGTGTGTGAAATGAAAGAGCTGTCCATGAAGCTCGAGAGAATTCTTGTAGGTGTATAAGGAGTCCTAAGAAATTGAGAGCTAGGAGGGACAAGCCACAAAAATATAGTGAAGAGAGTGATGTGGATTGTAGATTAAGGTGAGATTGTAATAGATGAATATGGGATGTTTCATTAGAAGACTCGTGAGAATATTGGAAGAAAGTGGAGAATGAAAATTTTGAAGAGATGAGAAAGATAGTTTGTGAGGAAGTGGAAAATATCCAAGCCAAGATAGAGAAATTGGAAAAGAATATTGGAAAAGATAAGAGAACATTAGTGAAGAAAAGTGAGAAGAAAAATGAGGAAATCTATATGAAGAGTGAAATACATGAGTGTTGCAACCCAAGACAGAAGAATAAAGAGGTGAGAGTAGCCCCTACCAGAGTAAATGAAGAAGTTCCAATGAAGACATTCCATGAGGAAGGTATGGAAAAAGAAGAAATAAAGAATTAGGATGTAAGTACATAAACAGTGACTAAAGATCATGAAGTGATGAAGTGCAAGAATTTTGCAGCAAAGGATGAAGAAAAAGAAGTTGGAACAATAGAAAAGGAATGAGATAAAAAATTGTGATGATTATTTATCTACTTTGGTGAAATTAGAAGGAGATGTAGATAAAGAAGAGAGCATGTAGATGGAAACTTTCAATTTCCATGAGGTATTAAAATCATATTGTGATGTAGTTGCAAATTGGAGTACAGATAATACATATTTACATATGGGAGTTGTAGTGGATGTTGTAGGTAACGAAAGGTGCAGGTGGTCAGTTATTGGTGGGATGAATCCCACAAATGAGAAGAGGAGAATAGAGAGTATTTGGCGAAGTATGTTAGTTCATAGTGAAAATGAGTCCACGAGAGGAAGGAAGATAAGGATGCAACATTGTTGGAGGGACACGACGTGTGTTTCAACAAGGTGCCGAAAAAAGAGGAAGAAGAAATGACTGTATCAACAAGAATGAGTGAAGGATTTCATTATAGGTTGGTTCCAACCTAGAAGTGTAGTTCAACTACTCAACTCCACTTTTGTGGACTATGCTCACAAAATTTCATACTCAATGTGTTTGATGCTGAAATGTGGAATTTTTTTTTGCTTTCCTTCTTAGAGTTTAGGACTGAGAAGGAAATTTTTCACTAACTTTCACTGAAGAACAAGCCCTTGAGATCTCAATGCAAAGGAGAAAGAGATCTTGCAAGAGGGATGTTCTAGGGGCTAAATGCTAACTAATAAGATGTTCACCACCAAGTTTAGACTTGGAAAGGAAAATGAAATGCAAGTTGCAACACAAAATCCTAATTGAATGTAATGAACTATAAAATGACCTAGAAATGTAAGTGAAACAAAATAGAGAACTAAAAAAAGGAAGATGTGCACTTCGAAATCTGGAAATGACTAAGTAGAGGTCTAGAACATTAGAAAATATACCTTTAATGTTGACTGGGAATCATTTTCCAAGCTAGGAGAATCAGTCCTAAAACTAGATTCTTGTGTAGGAACAAAAATCCACCAAATGGGTATGAGAATCTGCAAAAATATAAATTTTGACTAGAACTGGGACTCATTTGCTAGAAGTGGTGAATCAATCTAGTTAGGCTTTTCTAAAGCTTCAAAGTTTGATCCTGCTCTTCTCTAGATACTCTATCTTTCCTAATTGATTTTCGATCTGAGACCCTGATTTGCAACTTGTAGGTGATCTCCAATGTTCTTCAAGGCTTGATGACAACTTTGACAACTTTGAATGATTTGACAAATTTTCTCCAATATTTCTCCTTAGGAAATCTGCAACCTAAATGATAGGGAGGGTTGGAGGAATCACTCTATGATTCTTGCTCTAGGTCTTACGTGGAAGACCCCTTGGTGTCTCACTTCACCACCTTAACCTATAGGACCTACCTCTTGACTAGGCTCCCCTGGTTCTCCTTTCCAACCCAACTACCAACACATATTCTTCCAACCAAGTAAACCTTGGTGCTTTCTTTGCAATTCTTCCCTTAGCCCTTAATCCACCCAAAAGGCTAACCTACTCCCAATTCTAGATCTCAGCTTGCAGGGGTGTGGAGATGTCTCTAACAGGTTCACACCATAACATTATGGTTCTTGAGGGTCCACCTTACTTCACTTTCCCATCACTTCCATCAAACCCTCATTTAGGGTTAAAAAGGCTACTAGCCCTAGGAGCTCCAATTAGCCCTCCTTCTCCGAGAAAACAAGCTAGTACTCTAAAGTCTTCTAAAGAACATAGGATATTTCTTGGAGGTTCCTGGTCCTCATGCCTACAGATTTTGGTGGTCTTGACCCTCAACTATCCGCACACCGGTTGGACCTTCAATTTACCAAATTTGGCCTTTTTGAGCCCTTTCCCTGACCACACAGGAGACTGTCATGAGTTTCTCTCACCAAATTGATTGATGAAGCTTCCTCCTTCATGCCAATTATTTGGAAGGCATCTGGTTGCCCTCTCCACACCATGACTTGATAGGGAATGATCACCCCTGCAAATCATGTGCCATGCACTCCTTGTCTTTCCTAGTCAGACACTTCTTGGCTCGCCTAGGAGAAGAGTTCCATGGTGTTTTCTGAACTGTTAAAGACTCCTACACCTACCATATATACAATCATGGAGTCTAGTCACAATTCCCAAGAGGCCATATGTTATGTACAGAGGGAATGTGATCTAAACCTCCATTTTCAACTAACAGTTTGTTAGATCAGCAACTATGCAAGAAAACAAAACTATGTACAAACATAATTTGAAAATGAATCAAGAATCTAAGCTACTACCACACAATACTTAGTTAACACTCACATTACATCCTACACCACCTATAGAATCAAATTCAATCCATTAAAGCTCTTTTTTGAACCAAAACCATAAATTCACATTAAGAACCCATTGTTTTTTTACTTTGAATTCAAAATTTCAAACAAATGTAAAAGATCTCAACCTCAATTCCATGTCGAGGTCACCCTTATATAGGGCCACTAAAGTAGTTAAGCTCGGCCCTAACCCTTCCTCGGCCGCTTGTGGCTTCCTTTAAGGCTTATTTGCAAAATTTAGGAAAACTAACACCTAAAAAGGTCTAACACAGTCTTAAACCATACTTGTAGCCAAAAACTCAACCTAGCCAATGGTCAACATGACCTTGAACAACTCAACACCTGATCACAAATGCCACTTAGGCACAATCATAAAGGAACAAGAAGATGAAGATAAGTTGACCTAGACAAAATTGGCCAAACATGACCTTTTAGACAACCTTCCTATGATGACCTATTGGGTGCTCCTGCACCATTCTCCTCCCCTGGACAAACATGAAGAAATGTGGGGAGAGAGTAGAGATGGGTCAATACCTTGCTTCTTGAACTGAGCTTCATCCACCCATGTAGCCTCTGAGTCTGGTTTGCCCCTCCATTTGATGAGATGTTCCATGTATTCCTTATGTCAGGTAGACTTCTTCACCCTTGACCCCAAGATCCTCTCTGCTTGTAGCTTGTCTCTAGGAGGTAAGGTTATGTTACTCAAATCCTTCAAGACCTCCATACTAGTCTGATCCACATTAGTGATTGATCCTTTATACCTGATCAAATCAGCTACATTGAACACTGGTGAAATGCCTAAATCTGCAGGTAGCTCCACCTTGTAGGCATTCTTCCCATACTTAGCTAATACCTTACATGGTCCCACTCTTTTCATGTGCAACTTAGTTGATGTTCCCTTCTTCAATATGGATTTTTTGAGGTGGACCATAACATAGTCTCCTACTGCAAATTGTAGATCCTTTCTTGACATATCCACCTTAGTTTTCAACTTTTGAGTAGCCTCGGTGATTGTCTTCTTCACCTGCTCTTGAATCTCCTTCATGGTCTGGGAGAAATCCTCAGCCTGACCACTCCTATGCTCCATAGCTCCTAGATCCCTGAGCTCACACACACCTCTTGGGTGCATTCCATACACTATTTCAGAAGGGATCTTCCCTATGGACCAGTTCACACTATCATTGTAGGCATATTCAGCTTGTGAAATGACCATGTCCCATGTTTGTCCATTCTCCTTGGTTAGACACCTAAGAAGGTTACCTAACACCCTATTAACCACCTCAATTTTTCCATCAGTTTCAGGATGGTAAGCTGATCCAAAAGACAGGTTGGTACCTAATCTGCTCCATAGAGTCTTCCAAAAATGACTCATGAACTTCACATTCCTGTCTGAGACAATGATCAAAGGCAATCCATGGATCCTTACAATTTCTTTGAAGAAAAGGTGAGCAATATAGCTAGCATCATGGGTGGTCTTGCAAGGGATAAAGTGAATCATCTTACTGAACCTATCTACCACCACATAGACACTATCAAACCCTGTCTTAGTCTTAGGGAGTCCTACCACAAAGTCCATGCTAACACACTCCCATGGTCTATTAGGAATAGGTAGGGGTTGATATAAACCTTCATTACTAGCTCCTCCCTTGGCTTTCATACATACTACACACTGCTCCACATACCTCATGAAATCCCTTGACAGCTTAGGCCAATAGTAGAACCTCTGCACTAGTTCCATTGTCTTGTTGATGCCAAAATGTCCACTAAGACTACCATTGTGCTTCTCCTGGATGACATTCTCTCTCATTGATCCTCTTGGAACATATAACTAATTCCCCTTGAATAACAATCCACTTTGCAATGTATACTCTGAGTATTGACTATGAAAGTGATTCTCAAAGTCAGAACACACCTTGTATGCCTCTGAGAAGTCTTCATCTTCCCCATAGAGATCCTTGAAACTCTCTATCCTAATGCTCTTGACCTGTATCTCTTGCACTGTCAGCAATCTCCTAATTAGTGCATCTGCCACCTTGTTCAACTATCCCTTCTTGTTCTTGATGGTGAAAGTGAAAGCTTGGAGGTACTCCATCCATTTTAGATGTCTATTTCTCAACTTCGCTTGTGTGTTGATGTAGCTAAGTGCCTGATTATCAGTGAACACTACAAACTCCTTAGGTAGGAGATAATGCCTCCACTTCCTAAGTGACTATACTAAAGCATAGAGTTCTAGGTCATAGGTAGAATAATTTTTCTTGGCTTCATTGAGTTTTTCACTGAAGAAAGCTATAGGCCTGCCTTCTTGGATTAGCACTCCTCCTACTGCAATTCCACTGGCATCACATTCCATAGTAAATAACTTATCAAAGCTAGGTAACAAAAGGATGGGTTGAGTTTCCACTTCTTGTTTTAGTTTCTCAAAACCCTTCTCAGCTTCTAGAGTCCACTTGAACTTAGTTTTTAAACCACCTTTGATTGTATCAAGGACTGGTGCACATATGCCACTAAATTTCCTTATGAATTTCCTATAAAATTAAGCCAATCCATGAAAACTTCTTACCTCTGTCCCTGTGGTTGGTGTAGGCCAATTTAGGATAGCTTCCACCTTGCTTGGATCCATCTTCAATGATCCTTGGGACACTACAAACCCCAAATACACAAGCTCCTGTTTGAAGAACTCACATTTCTCTAGGTTGATGGCTAACTTCTCTTCTTGCAATCTTCTAAGAACCAACTCCACATGCTTTATATGTTCTTCTGTTGTCTTGCTAAAGATGAGTATATCATCAAGATATACCACCACAAATGTCCCTGTAAAGTCTTTGAGAACTTCATTCATGAGGTGCATTGGAGAGGCCAAATGGCATAACTCTCCACTCATACAACCCATTAGTTGTCTTAAATTCTATCTTCCACTCATCTCCATCCTTAATTCTGATCTGATGGTATCCACTTTTGAGATCCAACTTGGTAAAGTACTGAGCTCCTCCAAGACAATCCATTAAGTCCTCAATCCTAGGAATAGGGAACCTATACCTAATTTTGATTCTATTTATATCTCTAGAATCAGTGTATAATCTCCACTTGCCTCCTTTCTTGGTTGCTAAGACCACTAGAACTACACATGGACTAATGCTCTTCCTAATTAACCCTTGATCCAACAACTCCTGCACTTGTCTAGCTACCTCTAGGTTTTGATTCGGTGTAAGCTTGTAAGATGCTTTGTTTAGCAATGAGGCTTCTGGTATGAAGTCAATCTAATGGCTAATGGCTCTCTTTGGAGGTAAGATTATAGGTGTACCATCACTAACTATGTCCTTGAACTGTTCTAACAACTTCTGGACTGCTTTCGGTATGACTATTTTCTTGGCCTTGTCTTCTTCTTTGGGTTGCACCATAACCACATATCCTTCACCTCCTTGATGTAGGTTATTAATGAACTCTTTTCCACTACTTAATAAGACACTAGGGGTATTTGAATTTCCTTCTTCCTCATCTGACAGTGACTATAATTTGAACTTCTTTCCATCCTTATTGAATGAGATAGTATTTGCCTTTCCATCATAGATGGCACCTCTGTCAATACTGCCATGGTCTACCCAATAGAAGATGGCATGCATCCATGGGTAACACATCACATAACAACTTATCCTTGTAACCTCCAATGGAGAACTCCACTATTGTTTGCTCATTGATAAGAACACTCTGCCCTTTGTTTAACCATGTCACCTTGTAAGGGTTAGTGTGGGGTACTTTCTCTAACTTCAACTTCCTTACTCCCTCCTCTAAGATTATGCTGTTAGTAGACCCTGAGTCCACTATCACCTTGCATACTTTCCCAAGTATTTTGCATCTCACTCTAAATAAGGCTCTTCCTTGACCGGTTGTCTAATCAAAAATCTTCTAAACATCAGGTTCTCCCCCATCTCTGATTCAATGTAACTAACCTCTGGTGATTTGGTACTCATGGTGTCCTCCTTTGCAACCTCTTCCCTCTTTGGTACCCTGCCTTCCAATCTATCACTGACCTCATCGGCCTTGGTTTTCACATTACTCAATGCTTGCTCAAGTTGAGCTAGTCTTTCCCTCAATCTCCTATTGTCTTCCTCTTGGTCTTCGACCTTCTTGGTCAATTCTAGATTTTTCACCATGATTGTAGAGCCACTAGACTCAAGATCAGACATACAAGATTCTATCCCAAATCTTTTGTTGCTTTGATACCAATCTGATAGGGAGGGTTGGAGGAATCAATCCATGATTCCTACTCTAGGTCTTATGTGGAAGACCCCTTAGTGTCTCACTTCACCACCTTAACCTATAGGACCTACCTCTTGACTAGGCTCCCTTGTCTCTCCTTGCCACCCCAACTACCAACACATATTCTTCCAACCAAGTCAACCTTGGTGCTTTCTTTTCAATTCTTCCCTTAGCCCTTAATCCACCCTAAAGGCTAACCTACTCCCAATTCTAGATCTCAGCTTGCAGGGGTGTGGAGATGTCTCTAATAGGTTCACACCATCACACTATAGTTCTTTAGGGTCCATCTTACTTCATTTGCCCATCACTTCCATCAAACCCTCATTTAGGGTTAAAAAGGCTACTAGCCCTAGGAGCTCCAATTAGCCCTCCTCCGAGAAAACAAGCTAGTACTCCAAAGTCTTCCAAAGAACATGGGATCTTTCTTGGAGGTTCCTGGTCCTCATGCCTACCACTTTAATATTTTGGTTGTCTTGACCCTCAACTGTCCGTACACCGGTTGGACCTTCAATTTAGAAAATTTGGCCTTTTTGAGCCCTTTCCCTGACCACACAGTAGACTGTCATGAGTTTCTCTCACCAAATTGATTGATGAAGCTTCCTCCTTCATGATAGTTATTTTCAAGGCATCTAGTTGCCCTCTCCACACTATGACTTGATAGGGAATGATCACCCCTGCAAATCAAGTGCCATGCACTCCTTGTCTTTCCTAGCCAGACACTTCTTGGCTCGCCTAGGAGAAGACTTCCATGGTGTTTCCAGAACTGTTAAAGACTCCTACACCTACCATATATACAATCATGGAGTCTAGTCACAATTCCCAAGAGGCCGTATGTTATGTACAGAGGGAATGTGATCTAAACCTCCATTTTCAACTAGCAGTCTGTCAGATCAGCAACTATGCAAGAAAACAAAACTATCTACAAACAAAATTTGAAAACGAATCAAGAATCTAAGCTAATACCACACAATACTTAGTTAACACTCACATTACATCCTACACCACCTAAAAAATCAAATTCAATCCATTAAAGCTCTTTTTTTGAACCAAAACCATAAATTCATATTAAGAACCAACTGTTTTTTACTTTGAATTCAAAATTTCAAACCAATTTAAAAGCTCCCAACCTCAATTCCATGCCGAGGTCACCCTTATATAGGGTCACTAAAGTAGTTAAGCTTGGCCCTAACCCTTCCTTGGCCACTTGTGGCTTCCTTTAAGACTTATTTGCAAAATTTAGGAAAACTAGCACCTAAAAAGGTCTAACAAGGTCTTAAACCATACTTGTAGCCAAAACCTCAACCTAGCCAATGGTCAACATGACCTTGAACAACTCAACACCTGATCACAAATGCCACTTAGGCACAATCATAAAGGAACAAGAAGATGAAGATAAGTTGACCTAGACAAAATTGGCCAAACATGACCTTCTAGACAACCTTTCTATGATGACCTATTGGGTGCTCCTGCACCACTAAACCTATGAATCACGCACAAAGGAGAGGGGAAAATTTTGTTGGGTAGGGGTCTTCCTTGGCTAAACCCCTTGTTGGTAATTAAAACTTGAAATAGAATGAAATAGGAATGGAGAATGATGAATGAACAAAATGAAATGGTGTAACTCATCAAACTCTAGAAATGAAAGGCTACAAACATGTGTGAAGTGGCTCCAAAGGATGTAGATCTTTACTCTAGCTTGAAGGTAATAGATCTTGAATGTAATTCTTGCTTTAATCACAAAACCCTACATCACAATTGTTAGCTCCATCATAAACATGATGCATGGAATCCTTGACATGATGATTGATGCTTGAATATTTCTCTGAAATGCTTGATAATCTAAACTTGAATTCTCTTTTTAATGTTTGAATTCTCTTGTAAACTCAAACTTGCTATGAGAATGCTCATTCAACTTGCTATGTCAAAAATGAATGAAAAAAACTTGTATGTATACTCAATTATGCAAGAATTTCTAAAATTACAACACTACAAGTCAACATCAAATATAGGAGAATAAAATACCACCAAAAATTTGAATTAATTTTAATTTTTGGCCACATGGGACTCATTCACCCAAAGTGGCGAATGAGTCCCACCAAGCCTAATTTTTGGGACCATTTTTAAAAATTCTTATAAATGTGTGAAACCAAGTTTGGGAAAAAAAAATATAGGTGCAACTCATTCGCCCAAGGTGGTGAATGAGTCTCAGATCACTAAATCTGAGCCATTCATACTTGAAACACTTGAATTATGATTGGCTAATGATTGGTGTCAATATTATCCTTGAAAAGATGCAATAAATGAGGCTTGTGGATGCAAAATAAGGCCAATTAAAGAATAAGAAAGCCCAATTATTAATGACAAGCCTAGAAAAATGTTGAGGTGAGTTTCAAAACTTCACAACACTTTAAATAAGGCATGATTAAGGTTTATTTTTATTAGGTTTATTTAATTAATAAAACCTTAGAAAAGTGTGAAAGTGAGTTACAACACTTCACAACACTTTAGCAAGGCACCATTTAAATCCATTAGTTTACAAGGGCCAAAGACCTAATGTGAATGTGTCAACCACATTACAACACTAAATCAAGACATCATTAATCTCAATTCCACAAGGAGGGCCCAAACAAGTGTGAAAATATCCCCGAAAACTTTTTTTGACACTACATTTAGCCCCCTCTTTAGTGAGAGGATGAACTTGCTTCAAACTCGCACTAAAATAAACAAACATGCATCAATAGGGGTCCAAATGCACCAATTCCAATAAGATGGGATGACAATGATGAAGAGGGGTGATCAAGCCCCCAAGATCAAGATCCCATGACAAACCAACATAGGCACAAAAGAACACATGTGAGAATGATATAAAGAGAAACATAAAACCACAATCATACACTGTCAAAGATGAAAAAGAGAAAAGGTAAAAGAGATAAAAGAGTCAGATCAAGATTTGACCATTGGTTGATCATGATGTGGATCAACTCTTTGCGATTTGTTAAAAAAAAATGTATACTCACTCTGAGGCAATGAAACTCCTAGCTATCCACTGGGTGAGAAGTCCAAGAAGGTGAGACACATACACTCATGTCTGGTATACACTCACACACACGTACGTTGGGATATGGAGAAATTCATGCCTTAGTTGTGCTTCTCTCTCAAACCATACCAAAGTTATACCCCTTGATAACTTTAATAAGGTACCACACAAAAATGGTCTCTGACCTTCATGAGACAACCAAAAATTTGTATGCTTGGAGCTCATGAACAAAAAACATGGATCTATAGGCATGCAAGATATGTTATGCAAGGTGGCCATATAACTACAAATTATGCAAAATAGGAACATTCAAAGAAGTCTTGCTTAGTTCATCTGACCTGTCTTTATAAGTGTTAATAAGTAAAAAAGATAAAACAAACTAGAAACACTTCTTAATGAAACATTATATCAAGATTCAATCAGCAATTAACTAATTTAAAGCACAAATTTGTTTAAAGTGTCTCATTGTTTCCTATCTCCAAATATTTATTAAATCATAGAGGGCTCTTATATTTTGTAAGCACTGTGACTGTTAAAATGCCAATCTAGAGAATGAAATGATGTTGAATGTAATGATTTAAATGATTGATAATGGTTTCTAGATGATATGAAACTACAATGATGAAGCTGCAATAAAACTATTATGTGTCCATAATATGAATTCTACTATTGCTATGATGCTTGAATGCTAAGATGCTTGATTGCTTTTCCTAAAAAGTAAGATTGCACAAAGATGAGGGATCCATTTCCTATTGAATGAGGTTGTATTTATAGATTCACGATAGCACATTTGCACAAAGGTAGCACAACAAAGTTTTGGATTCAATATGGAGAATTGAATGGTGAGAGATTGAGAAGATTGAGCTGATCATGAGAATGGTTCCCCCCCATGAAAAAAGCAAGCAATATGATAGGAAGAATCAAAGGAAGAAGATTTGAGAGATTGATTCAAATTTTTCTCCAATTTGTCTCCACAACTTCCCATGAATACCAGTTGAATTAATTAGATATTAAATAGCTAATTTTATTAGTGTGAATAGAGGAAATTTCCCTTTATTTGAATATTTTGATTTATCAAAATAAGATATTTAATTAAATGAAACAAATATTTGACCTTTACCTATTTAATAAAAAGGGATATGATAATTAAATAAAAAATTTAGGATATCTTTATTTAATTAAGAGGAAATATGATAAGATAATTAAATAATACAAACTTTGGAGTTTGCTTATTTAATCAAGATAGAATAAATGAATAAAATATAGAAGAAAATAATAATGACAATAATTAAATAAAACAAAGTGTTTAATTTTTTTTATTTACTTAAGAGGAAATAATAGAATAGAGATTAAAGAATTTATGATGAACTATATAAATAAATATTTCTATTTATTTAATAGTAGAAGAATTTAGGGTAATTAATCAAATAAGTCGTATCTTAATTAATTAGCATCTCCAAACCATTTTTAGGTGTATACATTTTTCCCCTCTTTGAAGTGATGTGTTTACACATTGCTTCAAAGAAAATTTTGTGTTGTTGCTGCTAGTATCGACAAAAAAAAATTTAGTACAACGAAAAAAAAATTAGTATGCCCCAGACATTGATTTTCAGGTGATCGATGAATATATGCCCCCTTGGGAGATAAATTAATGATTTTTTAATTTGTTTGGATTTTTCGGAAAAAATTCAAGTTTTTTTATGATTTTTCCAATGATTTGATGATGATTTGATGAAGATTTGTTGGTGAAATAATTTATCTCTCAATTAAAAATGTAGAAATTTTGGCCTTAGAGGAGTTGGAATTAATTTCCTTTGAGAAAAATAAATAAATCCCATCAAAAATCCCTTTAAAATAACCTATAAAAGGTCAAAAAGGTCATTTTCAAATGAATTTGTACATGTGAGCTTTGAAACCTTGTGAGAGAGAAATTTGAGAAAAATGTCGATTCCTTACCACACCCACCATTTTGAGCGCATGTGATGCCACCAACACCCTGTTGCTTATAGACCTTCGATATGTACCCATAAACCTCCTCTTGTTTCATGCATTCTCGTTTTCTGTGTAATTGTCCACCTTTTGAATTTTTTCGTAGTTTAGCACTTCAAGCAATGCGTTGTAGTGCTTCAACACTTTGTTGTAGTGCTCCTAGGGTCTGTTTCAACACTTCTGAGAATTAGCACTTTTATTATGTAAATTAGCACTTCAAAAGGATAGATTAGTGCTTTAAAAATATTAGCACTTTGATTAGGTAATTTAGCGCTTCAAAAGGATAGATTAGCGCTTTGAAAACATTAGCACTTTGAGCTACTGTTCCGGTGCTTTGACCACCTAAAATAACACTTTGAATGATGTGGCACTTCGATAGTTTTTTCTAGTGCTTCTGACTGATGAAATGGCGCTTCTTATATTTTAGTGCCTTCAATTCCCGTTTTAGCGCATCCAAGTCAGATTTGATAAAATTTGTCAAATTTGTCCTTGATTTTGTCAATTCCGAACATGTCAACCATTTGGTTTGATATGAGTTGATGATCTGAATAACCTTGATGATGTTCAACCTCATGATTAGCGAGATATGATGATTGATGATAGGTGAGAAATAATTACAAATGTGATGAACCTCATGATAGGTGAGGTATAATTAAAGATTGATAAGGATGACCTCATGATACATGAAGATTGATGATGCTTGCTCATGAATTTTTATCAAAATTCATACCAACAACTTATTAGATTTGATAGGATAATTGATATGTGATATTTTGACAAAGTGTACTGATTTTGAACATTTCATGATGATAGGAGGGTTTGGATAACCTCCAGATATGAGATCATTTTTTGTGGACATTCGACTTGATACCACAACTTATGCCATAGAAGAGACAACTCATTGTTTGATGTGGACTAGCTTCACTTCTTGACATGCCCTAAATTAGGATTGATCGAGGTCTCCTCACAGCATTAGCCGAGCGGTGGCACAGTGACCATAACACCTTCCACCTACCCACTGGCAAGATGACAGTCACCCCAGACGATGTCTAGCAGATTTTACGGATATCGGTTGTTGGGGAGATCGTAGTATATGATTCGCAGGAGCAAGATGGTACCGATGCTCTTCAGAGGGTGTTCCAAGATGATCACATTGTTGGGATGTGGATCCCATGGTTGGAGGTGGTGGATGCATAAGCCACCCTACCTTCAGTTCTTGCATAATTCATTGGAGGGTTCCTTTGTCTTGATCGTAGGTCAAAGGGATTATCTGTTGGATGGGGTCGCATACTAGAGAGCATGGTCATGCACAAGACTAGATATGCTTAGGGGATGTGTATGTTGGCTTATATGTATCATGATTTACATGCGCTTGTATACTTGAGAGGGTGTATTTATCATCGAGAGTCACTTTGCTTCAGGTTTGGGTGTGGGAGAATATTGTTGTCATGCGACCAGTGCCAGTATGAGAGAGACCTACCACCAGGCTATATGTTTTTAGATATAGAGGTTGACTTACCTAGTCTAGGATGGGTAAGTTGGAGCATTGGAAGTGTGTATTGGATGACCTAGAGGTTGTGTCATGGCATCCATATTTGGATTATGAGCATTGGGATGAGGACGATGTAGAGCTAGGTTATTTATGTGATTCTATGTACCTAATTGGAGGGACCTGCTTCATATTAGAGAGATTTCTACTGTGGAGAGTTTATAGATAGTATGGGATTATTTAGTACATGCCCCAGAGTCTTGCACATTATGCCCAATGACAGAGTGACACAACAGATTGGGGACCATGTTTATCATATGATGCCATAGTAGAGGGATACCATGCCCTACAACCTTTAGCCTGGGACATGCATCGTGATATTGTAGAGGCACCAGTTATCGCAGAGTATGTGTAGTATCTTGCATTGCATCCATGCCTACAGATCACTATACCTGATGATCTAGCACCATTACCTGTGGAGGAGGAGGTTGTTGTTTCCCCTAGTCGATGACGAAGGCGAGAGGAGGATGTGGAGGAGGAGTAAGAAGTTGATGTTGAGGTGGAGGATGTTGGTGAGGAGGAGGGAAGTGGTGATGAGAGTAATGGAGAGGAGGATAGTGATGAGAGCAATGGAGAGGAGGATAGTGATGAGGAAAATAGTGATGATGGAGACGACAAAGGGGATGGTGGTAGAGGGTTTGTGGTAGGTAGTACAAGTCCATCTACTAGTGTGCCTCATAAGAGGCAAGTAGTGGTTACATCCTCTATGGATCAGACATAGATCACCAACCTATAGGGTAGGTGTAGATGTTATAGGGTCAGCTGGCTCAGACACAGGGGTTGTTAGCTCAAACATAGACATAGATGTAGACCGAGGCACAGGCTCATGCACAGGTATAGGGATAGCTGGCAATTACATAGATGTAGATTGCCACATTGAAAATGAAGCGGGATAGTGTGAGGTAGATTGAAAAGAAGGCATGGCTACTACAGAGAGATTACAACGGATAACCAATGGTACTACCATTGGTGATTATATGAGGGAGGTTCTTCGTGTGGGGCGAGAGGCAGAGTTTTATAGAGGTCATTACCATGATGCAATTCTTGCTGAGTGGAGAGTTAGTTATGCCCCATCGCGATTAGGCAAGACCCATTCTCAGATTGTTAGTGAGGGTGTGACTCAGCCACCACGAAGAGATTCAAGTGGTCTCGGTCCATTTGGTGGTGGAGGTACTGGTCAATCTAGCAAAGGAGGTACTAGTCCTGAGATGCCTGTACCATCTGGCAGTAACTGATCCTAGCTGTCTGATGTGATTTGTGATAGATTTGAGACATGATGTATACTTCGGTTCAACCAGTTTTGATGTTGTATCTCTTTTATTTCAGACTTCATTGTATACTTGACATTGATGATTTATATGATCTATATGATATGCAGCGGACTTTTATCGATCTATGATGTGTTCTATTATGATTCCATGATGGATGTATTTATTTTCCATGTTCTATATGCCATGTGATGATCTTTATACTATGATGTTATGGATGCATTTTTTATAATCACGACATGCTATGATTTACGATCTATTTAATGATGATGTATGATAATGATGTATATTGTGTAATGGGTATGGATGAATGATTTGAAATGGGTAATGATGATTTAAATGATATATGAATATATGACATGCAATTTAAATGTTTTAAATTCTTTATTAATATATGTGATGTAAAATGGGATGTGTGTGATTTTATGTTAATGTAAATGCAAATAGATGACGTAATAAATGGATGATAATGATGTATGTTAATAAAATGATGAATGAATGTGAATGGAAATGCAGTGATATGATATAATAAAAAGAAAATTCCATGACAAATGAAATAATAAATGATATGTTTAATGAGAAATGATTGATGGATGAATGAAATGCAATGATATGATTTATTTTTGAGATTTTCCTGTAGAACTTTTATGTGTTATGGAAAATATGATATGATGAATGCAAAATTATTTGATTCAAATGTATGAAGATGAAATGATAAATACAAATTCTTTCTAATGTATGCCAATGAAAATGATGATGCAACTACATGGTTATGATGATATTTTTGTTAACGTCAGGTATACTCAATCTTTTAATAGAAAAGATAATCATCAATTTGAATCCTTCATGAGCTTTTGTAACAAACCCTCTGCAGATGTAAAAATTATTATGAATGTAATCTAATTTTATCATGCAACTACATGCAAAATATTGGTATTCTAACAATACTTTTGTTCTTTGTATCATCATAGAGATTTAAAAATATTGAAGTTGAGTACAAGCATCAATGGTATATTTTAGACCAATGACGACCTCAGTACCACTTTCATGATTTTTGATATTGCAAGCGAACACAAGAATCTATGTATAATTAAACCGAGATGACCTAAGCATTTCTTGCATAAATAGACAATGATTAATTATTTAAGTGTGTGAATTTTGAATGTCATGAGTGATACATTTCTAGAGCATGTCCCACGACAATTCACACCATAAATAATTAATTCATAGACACCAAAAAAATAAAAATATCATTCTCCTTCCTTACTTCTCTAGTTCAATACATCATCGAGTTGCTCTAAAGAAATGATAACAGAATAATCAAAGTATGATATATCCAACCTTTACTTAAAGTGTTTCAACCATTAGTCAGATTAGATCATCCATCCTAATTTTATGATGTTTTTGTGATTTTCTGAGTTTTTGAATCAAACCAAACCTAAAGACCTACCCTAGGGGCCTCGGGGGTTGATCAAAGATTAACCTTTCCTACGTTATACACGTAGAGACCATGTAGTTCAACTAACACAGACTCATGTTTTTAGCTTTTTGAGACTGACTTTTTTGACTTTTTTTTGGATTTTCTGTTGTGATATGGATGAACAATGTGTTTCTGATGATGATTGATGTTCGTTGTTGGGTTTTGCTTTGATCACTTTTTTTGTTGCATTTGTCATACTGTTGTTTTTCCATTTTGTTAAGCTCGATGTTTTATTGCCCCCAATGAGGTCTAGATGTTGCCCCCAAGCTATGGTGAGACATGACTACCTATAATGTTATGATAGTGGATGTAAAGTGATGGTGAAAGCAATGACCATGACATGCGTCAAATAGATAGAAAAGCTGGTTAAATCACATATAGCGCATGTTTCTAGGTTTTCACTACATGTTTTTATTGCACTTTTGTTTTTCATTGTTTTTTATTTTTTGGGTATTTTTAATCTTTTTGCCATTTTTTTTGTATTTTTCTATCACCGAATGCCTGTTTGCCAAGTTTTCATCAGGGTGACCATTTTTAGGACTTTGAACCATAAACTAGGTGATTCAAGTGTAGAATTTTTTGAGATGGATGTTGTTGATAGGTTCATCAAATAGATCTCCTTCAGATGTTGATAGTTAATAGGCTCTTGATCCATAAATTGATATGATGACAAAGGGACCTAGCCAGTTAGGTTCAAATTTTCCTTTCTTTTCTCTGTCTTGTTGATTTCTAGGGTTTTCCTTTAGGACCAAGTCACCAACTTGAAAGAATCTAGGCTTTACCCTATGATTGTAGCTCCTGAGCATTATCTATTGATATGTCATCAGATGATTGACAGCTTGTTGACGACGTTCATCCAACAATTCCAGTTCTTGTAGTCTAGAGATTATGTAATCCTCATCTAAAACTATTCCCTTCAGTGACACATAGAGTGATGGAATCTACACCTCAATGAGTAGTTTGGCCTCTAATCCATATACCAAGGAATATGGTGTAGCTCATGTTAGTGTTCTGATGATAGTTTTGTAGGTCCATAATGTAGGATTGAGTTGAACATGCCAATCACGTCCAACATCATTAACCATTTTCTTGACTATTTTCATAATTATCTTGTTGGAGGCCTTTGCCTAGCCATTTTCCTGAGGATAGTACGGTGTTGAGAAACGATGTTGGATATGAAATTTTTCAAATAATTCCTTGACATCCTGGTTCTTAAATGGTCATCCATTATCAATGATAATGGACTGAGGTATGCCATACTGACAAATTATGTATTTTAGTATAAAATACGAGATCTGCTTTCTAGTAATTGTTGTTAGATGAACTGCTTCTATCCTTTTTGTAAAGTATTTTGTTGCTATGATTATGATTTTTTTCCCATTGGATGAAGATGGGTTTATATTTCCTACCAGATCCAGTCCCCACTGACAAAAGTGCCATGTTAGTGTGAATAAATGTCTTGTACCTAGCTAGTTCATTCACTAGGTAATTAGGGGACATATTCACATAGTTAAGTTTACTTAGGATAAAAGATTATTTCTAAAAGTCTTAATTGGCTTTTCTAGAACTTATCTTATCTAGCTAGTATTGCTTGATTCCTGGGTAGTTAGTTTGTTAGTTGTTTCATGTAATAGGATTAAGACACTTGTCATGATCTTGTCTAATCCTATCTCTCATCCTTGCCTTTATAAGAAAGGCATCTCATGTACATTTGTATCAACTCAATCAATTCAATCAATTCAATCTTGCATTGTGAAGCAAGATTTCTTGCCATTATCTCTCTTGTGGAAGTGGTTTTGGTCTAGAAACTATTCCTAGGGGTGTAGGGGAGTCACCATTTACTCCCACATGGTATTAGAGCTTCAGTGTTGTAGACTTCTTCTCAGAGAAACCAATCTTGTTGAGAGACCAATCTTGCTAAGAGACCAATCTTGTCATGAACATTTTGTTGGGTGCAAGTTGGGGTCTTGAGAACCTTGCCATTGAATCCAAGGCATTAGAGAAAGTCAAGATCGACTTTTGTTTCATCAAAATCTGACATATTTTGTCAAACGTCCAAGAGTTTGAAGAAATTTGTTTTTATTAGAGTCATTTTTCATTTTTCCTTTAGAAATTTAGTTTCCACTCATTTGCGGGAAAAATGATTTATGTGTTTTGTAGCCAAGATTGAAATCTCAAATGGGTATCTTTTAGATTTTGCATATCTTGCACAGATCTGCAAGAAATTGCTGTACAAAAAGTGGTGTGTCATTTTTTTTCCTAGCTGAAGGTTAAAAAAAATAAAAAAAATCATATTCTACTTGTTGGATCAAAAAACGATTCCTGGGTTTTGTTTATAGCTTTAAAATATTTCTGGATTTTTGTTATTGTCTAGAAATAGTGAATAGACTTTTCTAAAATCAAATCAAAAATAAACTTTTTTGCTAGAAAACTCATTTTTTGCAGGCTAAATTCAATATTTTTTGAAAAATCCATATCTTTTGGCCACGGTGTCCGTTTTGGCAAACGAATTATTGTCGAAAACCTAGTAGTCTCAGTTTTCTAGTGGTGTAGGTGTTTTGCAGAAATTTTTCAATTTTGTGACATTTTTTCCAGGTTGAAGATAAATCTCCATTGTTGGCTTCGGAGCTCATATATTTGTGTATAAAATGGGTTTCTTAATTACTTTGGAGAAAGGGAACTATAGACAATGGAGTAATTTAATTCTCATTCATCTCAGTGAGTGGAATATATTGTCATATTTGTTTAATAAAGTTCCTTGTCCTAGCATAGATGATGAGTATTACATTTGGAAAGGCCTGAGGGCTAGAGTCTTTAGAGTTATTTTTGAAAATGTAAATGATGACATTTTGGAGACACTTATTCACTTTGAATGTCCTCATGCTCTTTGGGCTCACATTAGAGAGGTGTATGGAGACCATGATTCTTCTCCATCTCTTGAAGATCCTCTTTTCAACTCCAATGTGCTTCTTCATTCTTCAGAGTTGATAACCCATGCTTGTGACCCTTTGGAGGAGATTGTAGATGCTTCAGAGGTTCTTGATTCTTCATCTTTTGTTGATGAGTCATTGAGTACTTCTAGTGATTCATTGCAACATATATCTGATAGTCTTCCTGATTGGGATTCCTAGTTGATAAAAAATACTTCTTTGTTTGTGGAGTCTCACATTTCAGATTTGGAGGACAGATTTGAGGTTTTATCTCTCCTATTTGATAATAGTCATGAATCAAATATTGTCACTTCATGTTCATCTTTAGAGCTTGTTCAAGATCAGTTTCCACTTGTTCCTGGTTTCTCACAATTTGTTGTGATTGGGCATTTACCTGATTGGATTGTGGCATCATCTTCATCATCCAAGAACTTGGCAACACATGCACAGATTTTAGAGACACAATCTTCATACATATGGATTCCTCTTCCTACTTCTTCCTATCTAGAATGGGAAGCATTCCTACAGTTGTACTTGGTGTATCTTCTTCTCAAGGTGAGAAACATTTTTTGTAAGCATTGGATTATGTTTTGTCTTCAAACATTAGCCATAGTTGCAGGTGATCATTCATTGTGGGGGGGACATCTTATCTCTCTACTTACCTCTTATGGGGGGGTCATTGATTGTATATACATGATGGATGTAGTCCTTGGGGGGTATCATTGAGTCCTCCATACATCATGTTTTTTTTGTTTTGCTTTCTCTCTTTTGGAGAGGAGTTTTGTCTTACTAGGTTTTCTCCTTTTCTCTACTTGTGAGAGATTTTTCATTCACATTTGCATTGTAAATGGGTACCTAACATGGTGTCGTAGTCGAGACCCATCTTCATCTTTGCATAGTTTGCATAATAATCTTCTCCCTAAGTTTCACTTAAGGGGGGTGTTGGTGTGAATAAATGTCGTGTATCTAGCTAGTTCATTCACTAGGTAATTAGGGGACATATTCACATAATTAAGTTTACTTAGGATAAAAGATTCTTTCTAGAAGTCTTAGTTGGATTTTCTAGAATCTATCTTATCTAGCTAGTATTACTTTATTCCCAGGTAGTTAGTTTTTTAGTTGTCTCATTTAATAGGATTAAGACACTTGTCATGATCTTGTCTAATCCTATCACTCATCCTTGCCTTTATAAGAAAGGCATCTCATGTACATTTGTATCAACTCAATCAATTCAATCAATTCAATCAATTCAATCTTGCATTGTAAAGAAATATTTTTTGCCATTATATCTCTTGCGGAAGTGGTTTTTGTCTAGCAACTATTCCTGGGGTTGTTGGGGAGTCACCATTTACTCCCACAAAAATGATAAGACTTCTCCATGTTCGACCAGTAATACCCTAAACGAAGGAGTTTCTTTGATAGATTTATCCCACTTGAATGAGTTCGACAAATACTTTCATGAACCTCACGTAAGGTTGTCTTAGATTTATTATGTTATAAAAATTGGAGAAGAGTACCATCTAGACCTCGACAGTAAAGCATGTCAGTGATTAAGGTATGTCAGGCAGATTAGCGGATGAAGTTGCATTTTTTATTTTTGGAAAGATCAAGAGGAAGGATGTTATCTTTTAGGTACAAGTAGGTCTTTCCATAGATGGAGTTTTCAACGACATCTAAATGGAATATGGTTTGACATTTAGGATTACCATAACCAGGATTTTACACTTTTTCTACCATAAACTCATAACGACCACATTTTTCTGGCAACTACAAAAGAGAAGCAATTGTCGCCATAGCATCTACCGCTTTATTTTCTACCCTTGGAATTTTCTCAAATTTGATATCCACAAAGTACTTTTTGAGATCATAAATCAATTGCTTCTATGCCATTGAATTTTCATCTTTCGTCTGATATTCATCATTGACTTGATAAATGACTAATTGTGAATCTCCATACACTTGTAGCTCTATTACCTTCTATTCAATTGCTACTTTGACACCAATGATTAGTGCCTCATACTCAGCTACATTATTGGTACATGGAAACATGAGTCTATAAGATCTTGGGATGGTGTGTCCTTCAGGTGTAACAAGCAATATCCCCACACCAGATTCTATTTTTGTGTATGACCCATCAAAATAAAGCCTCCATTGTTGTTTTGTTACAGTAAGAATGTTTGCATCAAGAAACTCCATTGTCATAGGATGATCATCAGTTAATGGTGTGTTATTAGAAAATGTGGATTAATTAAACAGTAAACTAACACACTGATGAAACATTCTATTAAAGAAAACTAACTAGAAAGCATAAATGCAAACTCTAATGACAATACGTTCTTCAAATTTGTCCCATCATCCTCTATCTCCAAGGATTTGATTAAAGGTGCTGGCTCTCAGTTGTTAAGCAACAACTTGTTGAAATGGCAGCTTAGGAGAATGAGATTGATTGAAAATGCATGATCATGACTATATGATTTAAGCTATGAAATTGAAATGCTATGATGCTAGAATGTTGATAATACTGGAATGTGGCTATAGTAACTATGTATGAAATCTAGGATTCGAGGTCCTTTTCAACTCATAAGAGAGCTATATTTATAGATTTTTGAAGGCAAGAAATCCAGTTGGCAAGGATCAACGGTTGAGATTCAAACCTGTAAAATGAACGGTGAGAGATCAAGAAGTTGAGAAAAAGATGGAAGGTTGAGAGAAAGATGGGAGATGTTTCCTCAAACACAACTTTTTCCATTCAAAATGAAGGAAAGTTTCCATATGTGCACTTCATTTATGAAGAGTTAGTTGATAGTTGAGGAAAAATCCATAATTAAATAAATAAATTTATTTAATTGCATGTGACAAAGAATTAAAAGTTTCCATAATTTAAATAAATAATATTTAATTATGTGTGAGAGATGATAAAAGGTGCTTTAATTAAATATATTAAATACTTAATTAAATATGAAAAGAAGAAAGCTTCTAATTAAATATTTTTAGAATATTTAATTGTGGAAGAAAAGAAGAAAGCTTTTAATTAAATATTTTTAGAATATTTAGTTATATGAAGAGTGAAGAATTAGAAAGAAAGCATTTAATTAAATATTGGAAATATTTAATAAAATGTGAAATGAAGAATATCATTTAAATTTAGAATTTAAATTTTTGATAATTAATATAAATAAATTGTGAAATCTGTTTAATTAATTAAGAAGAAGATAGAAATAATTAAATAAACTTATTTATTTAATTAAACCAGGAGAATTGGAAAAATGAACAATATAAATAAATAATTAAATTTATTTATATGTAGATGACTTAAGAATATTAATTAAATAATTCATATTTAATTAATTAACAAGTTTGGTTAACCGTGACCATTTTTAGATGTGTACATTTTTCCCCTCTTTGAAGTGATGTGTTTTTACGTATTGCTTCAAAGATTTTTGCCCCAGAATTTTAGAAATTACCGATGCTATATGCCCCCTCAGGTGATGAATCAGATAAAGATGATTTTTAGAAATTTTTACTAATTTTCTATCTGATTCATCGACCGATAAAGATGATTTGATGAAAACCCCTATTGAAAGATTGATATGAAGATGAAGAACTTTGATTTTTTTCCTGATTGATGATGCTTTTCGATTGATTCAGCATGTGATAGTGAATTTGTGATGATTGATTGATGATAACTGATAAGAATGATATGATAGATTGATAAATTTGATTTCATGATTGATGAAAAACAAATAGTAATATTGATAAAGTTTCTTTTATGATTGATGAAAAAAAAATAGTAAGATTGATAAATTTTCTTTCATGATTGATGAAAAAAATAAATAGTAAGTGATTTGATTGATTTGATTGAAGAGGATTGCTACAAGAATTTGATGAAGATGATTGATTGGTTGAATGAGTTTGATTAGAAGAAGTGATGTGATTGATTAGAAGAAATTGAAATAAATGATTTGATGCATTGATGTGAGGGACAAGAAAGGATGATAAGAAATAGGAGATTGGTAAGAGAAAATAAGAAGAAAGAAAACACAAATAAATTCAAAAATGAGTATGATGTTGCCCCAGTCAAACTACAAGACGAGATGGATTGATGATGATGATGATGATAGTGTTGTTGATGAGGGAAGGATTCATCTCGAAACAACATAAGGATAGGGAAGGATACATCCCGATGATGATGATGATGATGAGAGTGTTGTTGATAAGGGAAGGATACATCCCAGAACAACACAAGGATAGGGAAGGATACATCCCAATGATGATGATGATCAAGGCTTGCAGTAAGGCTAGGAACAAGACCAAAGGTATGATTAAATGATTTGTGCTAGATTGAATGGATTGATTAGATAAGATTGGAAGAAAGGATTGGATGAATTGATTGAGATGATGAAGATGAGATGTGATGGATATGATAATGCTCATGTATAAACTGAGATGGATGCAATATATCTAATATGCAAACTAAAATGCAAAGTTGTCATTTTGTGAGTTGCTTTATGCTTTACGTTTCATCATTGAGTCTTTTGATATGTTGAAATTTAGTACAAGCTTCAAAGGGTATGTTAGCACCAATGATGATCTGAGTACTGCTTTCATGATGTTTGATATAGCAAGTTAATACAAGCATCGAGGTATAATTGAACCAAGATGACCTGAGTATTGCTTGCATAAACAGACAAAAGTTTACCGTTTTCCTATGCAAATTCCAAAATGTCATCAATGATACATTGTAGAGCATGTCCCATGACAAATTTGCACAATACTAATGATTAGCTTACAGACAACAAGCAAAGAAAAATCATACTTCTTCCTTGTGATTCTAGTTCAGTACATCATTGAACCACTCCAAAGACATGATGTCATCAAATATCAAAACAACAATTGCAACTTATTGCTTTAAGTGTTTCATTCATTGTATTTAGATTAAGATCATCCAGTTTTTTTCAGTTTCAATGTATGACATGTCTCAAAGCTATTTTGACCATGCTTGATTGGATATTCGATTGTTGATCTGATACTTGATAATTGACACATGTTGCTTGTTTGTCTGCTCAAAAAGTTGATTTCCCCCAGGGAGTTCAGGATTTTACCCCCAGTCTAGGGTGAGACACGACCATTTTATTGATGAAATCATACAATTTATTGATTCTGCTTTGGATTTCAAGAATATTTTGATTTTTTTGAATTTTGATGTTTTCTAATTTTTTTATTTTTTGGATTTTGGTGTGTTTTTTATGTTTTATAATGAATTTTTTTGAATGTTTTTGGTTTTTTGATTTTGACGATTTGGATATGGACATGCATGATGATTTCAGTGCTCTATTTTGATATTTTGTTGAAAACCAAGCTAAGGTTGATTGATCAGATTGATGGATTGATAGTTTGACTAAGTGTGTTAAGTCAAACAAAAGTGATAATGCATTTTTAAAACCTAGGAAGTTGTGTTATCCTAGAATAAACTTGTACAAAAAAGGATGGTTTGACTAAGTGTGTTAAGTCAAATGAGGTGATTATGGATTTGATAATTTGGCTAAGTGTGTTAAGCCAAACAAAGATGATAATGAACTTGTAAACCCAAAGAAGTTGTGTTATCCTAGAGTAAACTCATTCACAAGATGATATTTTGACTAAGTGTGTTAAGTCAAACAAGGTGATAATTGATTGGATTCGATTGATCAAGATTGATGAAGCTTGATTTGGAAAAAAATTATTTTGATGATTTGATGTGACACTGACACACAACTTAGATGTGACTGATATGAATTGTTCAGATTGATGTTCGACGAAAGATAAAGCTTGATAAGGAGCATCTTCCTATCAAAATATGCCATGGGCTAGTGATTTGGATCTTTTGGCTAGCAAATGCTTGAAAAATTTGATTATACGTCTGCCAATGTTCAAATCACCAAATAAGTTGTGGAGGATATAGATCAAGGTTTATTCTTGAATCAAGATGTAAATATCTGCCCCCAGTGTCTAGCAATGTTTGAACGGCCATGGGTGGATTCTTGAATAGGTGTATGGATAGATATTGCAAGCATGCAAAGGATGCCAAGGATTATCTTGTGACAAGATTAGGTGTTCGAACAGAGGAATGCTCATTTTGATAATGCTTCAAGGCTCATATAATGTTTGGATTGGATATGATCAATGAAAATGACCCATGTCAAGATGTTTACCATAAAAAAGTGTAAAGTATTTACCAAACTTTGTTGAGATCAAGATAATCTAAATAGATGGTAATGGGCAGGATAAACGGTTCATGGATGAACGAATGATATGGCTAGAATGTTGGCTTTATTATGGATGCGATAACATGCTTTATCCTGAATTGGTGCACATAGATGCTCGATTCTACACATGACGCCTGTTTGCCAAGTTTTCATCATGGTACCTATCCAAAGCGCCATCGAAATGGTTTTTGCTAGAGAACGATTTTTCTCTTTACTGTTTTCAATCCTTTTTTTTATTTGATTTGATTTGATTTGATTTTTTGATTTTTTTGTATTTTCTAAGAGATTTTAAGCTGATGTTGAACCACCTAGTGGTGTTGATGTTGATGCTTCTGTCATAATGTGCCATCGATATCCTGCTAGAAGAAGCTGCTTTGCCAAGATACGTGCACTTGAAAGAAAATTTTGAGAAATTCGTTTTGCTTTGCTGATACTAGAGTTAACTCTGTCTTTATGTGCACATCGCAATAGAATGCCTTTTGAATCCTTATGATGAAGGGTCATTGCCAACACATGGTAAATGAAATAATTTGATATCATGCGTGGAGGCATGGATGGAGTGTGTTTAGGAATAAAAGGTGGATTAGTTGAAAGTTTGGAACCTTTGACTCTCCAAACTTGGGAAGATGAGCAATGATGAATGGATATGGAAGTGTGCATGGAATTAGGACCAACTACTGGATACACTTTTTATGTTGCTTGAGAAGCTTACTTTTGCCTTTGTGGACATCTTTGATGGATACTTGCCCCATAGTTTCTTTGACTGATGGATTTTCATAGGGATAATCTTTCTTTGTATTTTTTGGTATCCAAGTGTATTTGATTTGTCTAATATGCTTCTTAGCTTCTTTTGCTTTGATAACGTTCTTACTACTTTGATTCAAGTATTTCTTTTAAGGTTGGTCCCAATTTGTGGATGGGGTGATGGGTGGACGAAGGTTCATGACGTGGCTGGTTGTAGTATTGGCATTGGTTTCATAATAAAGATTCTTCATGCCCCCTATGTTGACATTTGCTTGAGATGAAGTTACCCCCAATTTTATGGAAGTATTACTAATATGTTGAGATCCCTTGATTGTCAAATAACCAAGGCCTTGATGCTTAGGATTTCCAATAATCTACACCGGTTCTAGGATACCTTGTTCATGGAGGCCTAATCCTCTACCTTGATAATTCATCTGCTGAAAAAGCCTATTTGCAGTAGGATATGATTTAAATTGGAAACAAGGTGATAATCCTTCTCTCCTCTGTGGTGGATCTTCAAAAGTGAAAACTTCCTTATTGATAAGATAATTTTCCCTTATAAAGGTGAGTGATCCAAGTTTATAAATGATATGATCTTCCATAAGTGGGATGAATTCCTGATTGGTATGTTTATCTTGATCTTGTGAGATATCGGATTGTAATGCTCCTTCAAGAGGTGTTGATGCTTCATTGTCCTTGTAAAAGTCTTCCTCATGATTCATTCTTGATATGCTTTCACATGATGTTTCTGATTCACAAATTTTGTAGAAGCCTTCTTCATGACCCATTTCTGGCATGTCTCTGGATTTCTCTATATTTTGACCATGTGTATAAATGTTAAGAGTAAGAGACTCTTGTTCCTTGGTAAGAGTATGAGACTCTTGTTTTGAATGACTACCATCTATGTGTCCATCCAAAGAAAGCATATTATGGGTAGATGGAGGAGTATGTGCTATATGGATATGATCATCATTTGCGATATCTTGTATAGATAGGAGATTTCCCATTAGATCATTGTAGTATCTCAGAGATATGAATTCTTGATCTTGACTAATTCTGGAATTACTTTCTACATGTTTTGGATCAAATTCTTGACATGGGTCGATTTCAAAGGATGGATTTCTTTCATAGGATTTTTGGACATTGTCATAAGGTATGGGAAGTGGCTCAATATCCTCTTGATCTTTGAGTGGACTTGGATCAAAGGGTGAGTTGAGGATTCTTTCACTGTTCACAACCGTGAGGTCGAAGGATGTCAATATGCCTTGGGAGGGACCATTGCTAGACCTTGGCCATAACTGTTGATCATGATTTGAAATATGTTCTTGAGATATGTCCTCTAACTCATTAGGCACTGTAGAGACATTTTCCATATGATCATTGGTTAATGGATCATGGATTATGTCAATAGGATCAAATATCATCAAAACTCCTTGAAATAGATCTTTGTAGGAGGGGTCTTGATCATAACTAAAAAATGGCTCTTGATGAATGTTGATTTGATCACTAGATGGGGTAGACATATCTTCACAGTGCTCATTGATGGATTGAGTTTGATCATTATCTTCAACAGTTATGGTGGAGAAATTTCCAATGTTTTCAACCATATGATCAACTGATGTTGACATTTCTTGAAGAGGTGTGATGAGCCCTTGACATGAGGATGATGGGATACTTTGATCTTGACTAGGAAAAGAATCATTAGATGAAGGAGATGGATTAGCTTGATAATTAGATGGAAGGGAAGCTTTGGATAGGATGGAAGAATTGTCATGCTTTTGGGATGTGATTGAGTCATGAGAGGGTATGGATTCATAAGATGGGGTGGAGGGAGGACTTGGAAGAATATTTTGTTCTTGAGATGGAAGAGGATTATCATGGGTGAATAATGAAAGGAGGGGATCATAATATGATTCTTGAGATATGGGATCTTGATCAAAGATTGGAAGGGTTTGTAGAATTTTGGTATCATGGGACGGTGTGGAAAGAATGTTTTGATCGAGATGTGTAGATTGAAATGAATCATTGGATGTAGAGGATATGATAGAAGAAAGTGATTGAATGGAATCGTTAACTTGGGTGGAAGAATCATGAGGTTCATTTTGAATTATGGGGGATGAAGATAAATGCATGGCATGACAGGATTGGTCAATGTTATTTGATGGCTTAGATTTGGGCTTCCCATTTAACCTTTGCAAAAATTCAGAAATATTGAATTTGGTTGATGTTGTTTTTGGAGGAGAAAAGGTCACGTTCATATTTCCATAAAAGGACTTTTTAGTTGTGCCCCCTTTTATTTCCTTGATTTTCCTTTGGAGTGCTCTTATTTGTTGGGTAATAGTACTAAAATTGATTAAGGGAGTTTCATTATTTTCAGGATCCTCTTTAATTTTCTCCATATTGTAATCAGAGGGCAATTTGGCACCTTGGTTTGCCAATAAAAGAAAGTATCCTTCTTTGTTTTTCTCTAAGAATTTTTCCATAGCTAAGAGAAACTGTGGATCTTGTTCAACTTCTTGGAGCATTTCTTCCGTTATCTCTTCATTTGAAGTATTTCCATCAATCCTATGAACAATATTTTCTTCCCTATCACCCATGTTTTAAAGTGGATCCCCTCTTTCGTCTTCTTTGTTTTCAGGACTTTTTGGAAATAGGCATATGATTACACAAATTTTTAACTTACTTTGATCAAAAGAATGAAATAGTGCAATGTTGATGGATATGAAAGTCAAGATAGAATGAAGATTCTATGACTTAAAAGATTTCCATTCTTTAGCTCGTGATTCCTTGATTGAAAGGATGAAAATCCTGTTTGCAGGAATTAAACCAAAGATAAAAAATAAAGATGATTTTTCACTTTGTGAGGTTTGATCGTAGCTTTGTAAAAAGATGGATTTGATGAATGCCTAACGTGCTTGAGTTCTCTATTGCAGAATTTGATTGGGATGAGTAGTGTATGTAATTATAGGTTGGGGAATATAAGAAGAACGAATACGCTGACTATGGTTGTGCCTTTGAGAAAGGCCTCTTCTTTGAAAGAAGGCTTGTGAGTATAAAGGTTCTACAACATAATCGTCAGTGAAACCTCTAATATAGTCATGATATCGGTGAATAAAGGTCTTGTGTTCAAGCAAGACTTTTCGACTTTGGTATAGAAATTTCCTCTTCTTCAATAACTTCTTATAACCGAGAGATTTCTTTGGCTTTCTAAACTTCCTTTCTCGAGACTTCATGGGAAAAGGTTAAAGAATTCCAAACTCTGAGCATGGAAAAGACTAGACTGAGAAGACCGATTTCTAAATGTCAAAAAATTAACTAGGTTCAGAAGACACATGCGCTAAAACAAAGTATGAATGCGCCAAAATAGACTACCTATGTGCCAAAACAGAGCATAGATGCACCGAAACAGAGCATGGATGCATCGAAGTAGAGCACCGATCTATCGAAATAGAGCACAAATGTGCTAAAACAGAGCATGGATGCATCGAAACAAAGCACAAATGCGTTGAAACAAAGTATAGATGCACCAAAATAGAGCAGTGATGTACCAAAACAGAGCAACAATGAACCGAAATAGACCAAGGATGCACTAAATTATTCGTTTAGACTTCTAAGACAGACATGTTTCAACAATTTGATAGTTTTCGATGATCTTAATCTGATTTAAATGTAAAAAAGACAACATAGAGAAGCAGACATTTGTTTTGTTAATCCTAAAATCTAAACAAAGAGTGTATGTTCTTGATATTTTCACAGGTTTTAGACAAGCTAAGCATTCCAAGCAGACTCACTCTTAGTTGTCAAATAGGTCATCATAGAAATCACAGCCCATAGCTTAAAATTGTGTTGACTCACACAACCATGTCACCCCTTAGAGGGTGCCCATGTTTTTGTCTTTTCCAAGTGCGTACTCAAGGTGACGAAAGTGGATATCGAATCCCCTAAGCAAAAAAATCTGTGGCGATTATATGGTGAGTGTCTTGGGGGTAGATTCTTCCCTCCCCTTGCACAATGATTAAAATGATGTTTGGATACTGACATGATTGGCTTTCTACACTATGGTTCATAGTCAAGGTTTCCGTTCGGTACGATAATAGATAAACTCCCTCAGGAGACCTCCCAGCCTTTAGAACAAAGGCTTTGGGGATGGTTATCATGCACACTACCATCAAACTGTGGACTTTCTCCGAATTCACTTTTTATTATAGTGGGTTGGAAAACCTGGCTTTGGTTGTTCCCACTTAAGTCGTTCCTCTTGGGTGAGTACTTTTTCCCACAAGAGCAGGCCCTCTAAAGGATGTAATAAAGCATAAACATTGTAGGAAAATGAAAAAGGCAATCTGGTACTCTGGTCACCCAGTTAAGGGGAGAGCATAGACCTATTGCCATAGACAAAGCAAACAATGTTCTTTTTATAGCACCAAATGACAATGATCTAAACTAAGTTAATATTTTTCTTCACAATAGGCATGGGGTTCATTTTAACTACAAAAAATAGTGTGTGGTGACTACCCTAGGATTGATAGATTCTAGATTTTAAATTTCTATCCTAGGGTTGGTTCATTTTTCTTAAAAATTGAAATGAAAACTTTTTTCGCAAATGGCATCAAAATCAAAATTTTCTTTTACAACCACTGGTCACGGTCATGTCGGATCTAGACAACAATTTAAGAATGAGATTATAATTGCTCCCAAAGTGTTTAAAAACACTTGTTACAATCATGTGATAATGCTTTTTCTTTCATCTTCATGCTCCATGGTCCTTTAAAACCTTCAATACAAGCTCTAAATGTTAGATGGGATCAAGAAACAAGAATATATGAGGGTTAGATAAATGATTAAGCATAACAACCCTAAAATTTAGACCAAGTGTCATTGTGGTTTGACATTAAGTGAGACTTTGAAAATTTTAACTCTGTAAAAGTTGATAAACACCTAACCATTAGATAGCTTATGAAATTATACCCCATTTCAAAAAAAAAACTCCAAAAAAGACCAAAATATGACCAAGATATGGCCATTTCAAGATTGACTATAAAAGCACTAAAATAGCTCGTATGCGCTAAAACATAGATGCACTAAAACAAAGCATGGATGTGTCAAAAGATGCCATGTATGAGCTAAAACAGAGCCTAGATGTGCCAAAATATGACATGTATGCACCGAAATATGTGTCAAAACAGTCTCTGGATGCGTTGAAACAGTTTGTCTATGCGTCGAAAGAAAGCTTGTATGCGCCAAAGCGCAACTCCAGTCCATCACTTGTCAGAAAATTTTGCAATAAAAAGATTGAAACGGGGGATGCCCCACGGTAGGCACCAAAAATGTGTTGTTAAAAAATGTGGATTAAGTAAACAGTAAACTAACACACCGATGAAACATTCTATTAAAGAAAACTAACTAGAAAACATAAATGCAAACTCTAATGACAACAACTTCTTCAAATTCATCCCATCGTCCTCTATCTCCAAGGATTTGATTAAAGGAGTTGGCTTTCAGTTGTTAAGCAACAACTTGTTGAAATGGTAGCTTAGGAGAATGAGATTGATTGAAAATGCATGTTCATGACTATATGATTTAAGCTATGAAATTGAAATGCTATGATGCTAGAATGCCAATAATACTGGAATGAAGCTATAGTATCTATGGATGAAATCTAGGATTCAAGGTCCTTTTCAACTCATAAGAGGGTTTTATTTATAGATTTTTGAAGGCAAGAAATCTAGTTGGCGAGGATCAACGGTTGAGATTCAAACTTGTAAAATGAACAGTGAGAGATCGAGAAGTTGAGAAAAAGATGGAAGGTTGAGAGAAAGATGGGAGATGTTTCCAAACACAACCTTTTCCATTCAAAAATGAAGGAAAGTTGCCATTTGTGCACTTCATTTATGAAGAGTTAGTTGATAGTTGAGGAAAAATCCATAATTAAATAAATAAATTTATTTAATTGCATGTGACAGAGAATTAGAAGTTTCCATAATTTAAATAAATAATATTTAATTATGTATGAGAGATGATAAAAAGCGCTTTAATTAAATATATTAAATACTTAATTAAATATGAAAAGAACAAAGTTTCTAATTAAATATTTTTAGAATATTTAATTGTGGAAGAAAAGAAGAAAGCTTTTAATTAAATATTTTTAGAATATTTAATTATATGAAGAGTGAAGAATTAGAAAGAAAGCGTTTAATTAAATATTGGAAATATTTAATAAAATGTGAAATGAAGAATATCATTTAAATTTAGAATTTAAATTTTTGATAGTTAATATAAATAAATTGTGAAATCTATTTAATTAATTAAGAAGAAGATAGCAATAATTAAATAAACTTATTTATTTAATTAAACCAGGAGAATTGGAAAAAGAAACAATATAAATAAATAATTAAATTTATTTATATGTAGATGACTTAAGAATATTAATTAAATAATTCATATTTAATTAATTAATAGGTTTGGTTAACCATGACCATTTTTAGATGTGTACAAATGGAGCTTTGGCTAACTATTCAACAATTACTTGACCTTTGATGGCTCTCCTTTCCACATATTGGAGACCAAATTCACTTAAAAGCATGACCCATTTGGCTAGTCTGCCTGTTGTAGTAGCCTTGTTGAGTAGATATTTTAATTGATCAATCTTTGTTATGAGCTTGACTCTGTGAGTCAACACGTAATGTCGTAACTTTTGGGTAGCAAATACCACCACCAAAGAAGAATTTTTGATGAAGATGTAATTTATTTCGTAGCCATTTAGAGTCATGCTGATATAGTAAATGACCTATTCTCTTCCCTCATAATCTTCCTATGCCAATAGTGCTTCTCAAGAAATGTTCATTGTTGCAATGTATAATAGTAAAGGTCTCCCTTTTGTAGGTGGCATGAGAATGGGTGGTGACATGAGATATTGTTTTATCTTGTTGAAATTTGTTTCACATCCTTAATCCCATCTGAACAAAACATTTTTATGCAGCAAGTGATTAAAGGGATGACTTTTGTATGCTAACTAGGAGATAAATCTCCTAATTGATTGTAGCCTACCTTGTAGAGACCTTATTTGATTGATGTTCCTTGGTGACGAAATTTCCATTATTTCATTTACCTTGGCGAGATCCTCTTCGATACCCTTCTCTGACACTATGTATCGTAGGAGTTTTGCTGATGTAACCCCAAAGACACATTTCTTAGGATTCAATTAGACATTGAACTTCTCTAGTCTTTTAAAGATTTTTCCCATGATATCTAGATGTCCTTCTCTGGAGTATGACATTTTAAAGATATCATCCACATAATCCTCCATCAAGGTATGCATCATATCATGGAAGATTGTGGTCATTGCATGTTGATATGTTGCCCTCGCATTCTTCAACCCAAAGGGCATGCAATTCCAGCAAAAAAGTTCCCCATGGACATGTTAATGTGGTTTTCTCCTGATCATCTAGTGCTATTTTGATTTGGTTATACCTAGAGAAACCATCTATTATTGATAACATGGCATGTCCTACTATTAATTCCAAAATGCTGTCAATGTTAGGTAAGGGGAAATCATCCTTGGGACATGCCTTATTTTGATCTTTGAAATCTGTGCATATTTTGATACTACTGTCTGGCTTTGATACATGGACAATATTTGATATCCACTTAGCATAATCGATAGACCTGATGAATCCTACATCTAACAACTTTTTCAGCTCAGCCTTTACCATCAAGGCAATATGTGGATGCATCTTCCTTAGTTTATTTTTTACAGGTTTAATTCTAGATGGTAGAGATAAATGATGCATTAAAAGATTTGGATCTAAACCTGCAATATCAGAGTATGACCATGCAAATTTAATGCTTCTTTCTTCAAAGAACTTGACAAATTCAGGCTTTCCATGTTCGATCACGGATGCTGCCAGATGTAAATTTTTTGCCTTTTCTATTGTGCCAATGTTAATGGATTGTGTAGGCTCCACCAGTATTGATGATATTTCATGGTAATGCTCTGGAAGGGTGTCAAATCTCCCATCTTTCAGTGCCTCAAAGAGGTTTTCACCATCTGATGCATTCTTTATTTTTATTTTTTGAGATCTAATGCTGCCATTGAATGGTTTTCACCATTAGATCCATTATTCTTGTTGTTAATTTTGCAACTCGAAGATTTGACATCCTCTTGTCCAAATGAGTTGTTATGAGATTTATGATGATAGCTTATGTTTGGCTCACCACAACAAAGGAAATTTATGATAGTATCATCATTCACAAAGATGGGTACATTGATAGGTTCAGTTGGGTCCCAGTCCATAAGTTTAGGATGTATTAAGGGTAAAAATTTATCAGATTGACTTTGGTCAATGGTTGTGAGGGTTTGAACAACTATGGTATCAAGGTTTTCAATAGGGATGTCGAGGTCTATGATATTACTTTCCTCCAAGTCATCTAGCTCACTCGATGTTTTTCCATCATCGCTTGAGTCATCGATATGGTGGGATTCAAATACAAGTGGTCTAGTCCTTGAGCTTTGTCCCTCCTTGCGTGTGGGTGCATAATCTTTTATGACATCAATTTGTATATGTGTATGATACATTAGAGTAAAGATCCCGTTCATACTCATTAGAATCTATTTCAGAACTATCTCTCATTTGAAGGATTCTTTCAACAACTTTCTAAGTCATTTCCTCTTTTGATTCCCCTGTATAACCTAGTCATGTTTTATCCTTTGACTGAAGTGTGATAGGTTGAATGGGTTCAATGATTCCTTCAATTCTTTTTCCAACAGGTCCTTTTCCCTCATAGCCCATTTTCTCTAAAATAGCTTTTCCTTTCCCATATTGATCTGTCTATGTGCCGATGTTTGTTGATGTTGAGGCTTCTTCATCTTTGTATAGCCAATTGAGGATGGCCTTGTCTTCTGATTCATCTTCTAGAGTACCATATTTTACAAATCTTTCATCTAGAACTATGGTAGTTTGTGATAGTTTTTGTGTTATTGTTGTCAGTTGTCCATATGACCTTGGAGATGGAAGCAACTGTGAAAGACATAGTGATTGCCCAATGGAGTATTGTCCCATGCCTTTATCGGTTAACTGAATCTTTTCTTGAAATTGTTGTGATAGAGAATTCAGAGGACCCTTATTGTCTGACAAAGTAGAATCAACAACAGTTGTTTCTTTTGATTGACCCTTTTTCTCAACCCATTTAGATACAATGGTTGGTTGTTTTTCACCGTTAGATGAACCAGAAGTGTTTTCTTCATTATTATGGGGAAAAAAAGTGTCTTGAGATGTTTTAAGCGTACTATAATGTTCGAGATTATTGTAGTCAGTTGAGATAGTCACCTCTTGTCCATTGACTAGGAATTATAAGCACTAATGATAAGTTGAAGGTACTACTTACATTTAATGTATCCATGGATGTCCCAAGAGTATATTGTATGTTAGCTCTTTTTCTAGTACTTCGCAAGCTATATTCTTCACCATTGGTCCTACTTGAATAGGTAACATGATCAATCCCTTGGAGGATCTCTCCTCTTCGTCATAAGCTTTTATTATCATTTTTCTTTGGGCATCAATAGCATTATCAGAATAACCTAGTACACGGATCAAATTTAAAGTGAAAATATTTAAACCATCTCCACCATCTATTAAGACATGTTTAACATGGTGTTTGTGGATTAAGACTTCAATGTGAAGTGCAGTATTGTGTGGATGATTAAGTGATACATCATCTTGTTCAGAGAATGACACGCAATGAGGCATGGTCAAATGTTCCACCATAGCTTGAAATTGATAGAAATCTAGATTATTGGGGACTGTGGTGGCCACAAGATCTTGTTTCAAAACCTCCTTATGAGATGGTGAGATCTTAAGGATTTCTAATATCGATATCTATGCTAGTATTTTATGTAGTTTCTTGACTATGTTGTATTGATTTGAAGGGGGAGTATTAGTTTTGGATGAATCTCCTTTCAAAATTACCTTGGATTTCCCCCTTGTTGTTACATTGATTGGTTGGGAATTTTGTGTCTCTTTGATTTTGATGACATTAACCTAATTTTTGGATGTGTCTATGTTTGGGATTAGATCTAATGGTATTATGTCATGGGTTCCAATGCCATCAATTTGATTATCAGTGATAGCATCACTCTCAACTATAGAAATATAGAATATTGTACCATCATAAATGTAGTTGACACTTTTACCTTTACCGTCTGTAGAAGAAGACTCTCACTTTTTTGTAATTTGGTAAAGCATCTTTTAATGCAGTATGACTGTTGTTGGTTTGATGTCCTTCTATGTATACCTTTTCATTATCAATTAGGTCTTTGACTCGATGTTTTAACTCCATGCAATCATTTTTCTTGTGTCCCTTGTTTTTATGGAACTTACAATAGTCTACATCATTCCACCAAGGTGGTTTTACCTATGGATCCCAAAATTTTGCTTCACATGTGGTGATAAGTCCATTTGCAATAATTTCTCTCATTTTTTATTCTAGTGTTTGTCCCAATGGTGTGAATCTACATCGGTTAGATGATCTTTGATATGTTTGAGGTTTAGATTCTCCATTGTTTGGATTGTTGTTTTGATTAACACTTTATTTGATGTTTTGGTCATTATTATGATTTGTCTTTGCAGTAGTAGCCATCAAATTAAATACTAGTTTCACATTTTATGCATCATTTGTGGTATCATTATTTCCAGTATTTCTATTATTTTGCCAAAACTTAGCTTGTCATTGTTACCATAGTGATTTGAGGAATTGGTGTTGTTTGATCCTTCATTGTAATGTTTTATCACCCATATTTTTACTAACGCTTCTTCAATCTTGGGGCCATTCTCAATTACTTTATCAAATGTGGGTGGACATTGAAGTTCAAGCCTATAGCTCATTTCATCAGTGAGCTTGTCAATAAATAGTTCCATTTTTTCTTCTTCGGGTATAGATCAAAGATACCTAGCAAACAACCTTTGCCATCATTGTAGAAATGAAAGGAATTTATCACCTTTGTTTTGTTTCATGTTGTAAAGGTCTTTTATTGTTACCTCATGTTGGATATTAAAGGAAAATTGTGAGATAAACCTGTTGACTATTTCTTCAAATGTTTGAATTCCTGGTTGTAGTTTAGAAAACCATTCCATACATTGACCTCCTAATCTTCTTGGAAAAAACCTCATTAGGAAAGTTTCCTCTTGTTCAAATTCTAAACTCATGGTCCTAAATTCCCTCACATGGTCAATTTGATCGGTTTTACCATTGTACTTTTTGTATTTCAATAATTTGCAATGTCTAGGAAATGGTATCATACCCACACTAGGATCAAAAGGATAAGGACAAATCTCCTGTAATGAGTACCTTTTATGGTTCCCTTTTGCATGTCTTGAAGTCGTTGTAAGTTCTGTATTTGATGTGTTAGGGCAAAAATTTGATTTGTATTTTGTGTGTATTGTGGTGTTTCAATTTCATTTTCTCTAGGTGTTTCTTTTAATCGATTGACATCAAAATATTTTGGAAGTTTTGCACCTGATTCAGCTAACATTAAGAGGTAGTTTTCCATGTCTTGTTCTAAGATATTTTCCATAAATTTATGGAAGTTTGGATCCTGTTGTGCGTTTTGAATGTCCTCTTAGGTTATTTCATTTTTGTCATTTTGGTGTAACCTATTCCAAGGATTTTCTTCGGCCATAGTGTTTGACATTTCAATTTCTTTTTCTATGAGTCTCTGTCTTTGTAACCTTGTCAAGATTGGCATACAAGTGGTTTTTTATCCTTCTAAAATTTGATCTTCTATGTTTGGATGAGTGTCAAATAAAATTTTAACATAGTCAAATAGGATGATATATCCTATTGATGAGACTAGGTTAAAAAATCTGATTATTATGTTTCATTTTGTGATGGTAGGATGATAATATCCTGATGAAGAAAATTAACCTAATAACCAAGATTTTGGTTTGATATGTGGACACTTTATAGTTTGAAAGATTTGGGTTTTAGTTGAAAATAATTTTGACTTGTAAGAACCTATTCATTTTCAGGTTTAAGACACTATCTAAACTCAAAAAATGTTTGTTTGATAAAAATCTGAGTTTCAGATGTCAACAAATCTGACAGATGTGTATAGAATTCTCTATTTTTTTGCTCTTTGGAAGCCCTAAAACACAATGTAAAAGTGCTAAAATAGACTGCAAAAGTACTATTTTAGAAGCGCTAAAATAGAGTGTCTAAGTGGGTATGTGTAGTATCATGATGGGCCAAAAAGTGGCGATATCTAAGTGATATGATGGCCCATGTGGCTGACGACTTTTTTTTTACCCAAAATTGATGAAACAAAAATGGTTTTTAAAGGAGATTCTCATCTTTCCACCAATATAAATTATGCTTTACTTTGAATTTAATAAATAATTATTATTCATTTTCTATTTGAATTACAACTAAAGTCCCGATTGATAGGCTAATTGAAAAACATTTATAACTTTCAAATGGTATCACAATTTTTGAATCCGAAACATGCGTCACATTCTATTCTTCGTATACTATAGGATTTTAAAAAATAAAAATGAATTTCATGAATTTTTGACCAAGTTAAGGTCGTTAGACAGACAAGTTTTTATATTTTTTAAAATTTGTAATAAAAAAATCATAATTAATTATTTACTTGGAAAAAAATTACAAAAGAATATGCATCACATTGGGACATGAGTTCCATACTTATATCTAAAATATTATAAAAAAATATTATCATTTTATTGTGGTTAGGGTGGCCAGACATACACCTACTTCTTATTTTTTCCTGGAAATTTTAGTACTACTGCATTGAAATTTCAAATTTTCACCAAATAGATATTTTTTAAAATAATCCTAGTAGTTTAGAAACTACATTTAATTTGCTACAGATTCTATTCTTACATATTTTTGAAATAATATAGATAACTTATTCAAATTTTTACGTCAAGTTGCCTAACTCCAATTTTCTGAATTTTATTGCCACTTAAGGGCCTGTTTTTTCCATGATGATCCTGGACATACCCAAGCGCTAAAACAAACTGCAGAGACACTATTATGAATGTAGAAGTGCTAAAACAGACCTCAAAAGTGCTAAAACAGAGTGTGAAAGCGCTACTTTGGGTTTCAATAGTGCTGTCCAATTTTCCTTCCCGTGAAGAGATTGATTTTTGAGATTTCTGATATTTTGACAAGATACCTCCGCTAGTAATTTTTTGATGTTGGATGATAAGCCTAATGTTTCTAATTTTTCTCTATTGTGAGAATTGATCGGGCCTGTTGGAATATTCTATCATTGGTCGTGGGATGGAAGATTGACAAATAGGTTGACTACGGTTAGGTTCCTGTGAAAGAGATCTTCTCTAAAAATAGGCTTGTGAATAGAGAGGCTCTAAAGCATAATCATCAGTATAACCTCTAGTGAAATCCTGAAACCTATGGATTCAATTTCTATGATGAAGAAATTTTTTTCTACCTTGATACAAGAAACGTCTTCTTTTCAAAAGGTTTTTGTAACTAAGTTGTTTCTTTGGTTTATTGACTCTTGTTTTGAGGGATTTCCTAACAAACTTTGTGTATTTCCAATCCCTAATCATAAATTTCACCATTTGGTTATGTTTGACTCCTTTTTGTTCTTCTGGATGATCTTTATTTGAGTTAATGATTTGAGAACACAACAAGCAATTTTAGAATAGTTATTTTTAAGTCTAGAATCTAAAAAGATAGTGTATGTTCCAAGAACCACACATGGTCCTATTTTCACTAATTTGTTTAACAAAAATACACTTCAGACAGACTCACTCTTAAGGTCAAAAAAGGTCATCATTATACTCAACAACCCACATCTTATAATTGTGTTGACTCACATACTCGTGTCACCCCCTATAGGGTGCCCGTGTTTTTGTCTTTTTCAGGTGCGTACTCAAGGGTAGATTTCTCGATCCCTTCAGAAAATGGTCCTTGGCAATTATATGGTGAGTTTCTTGGGGCTAGTTTCTTCCCTCTCCTTGCACTGCAAGTATTACAATGCCTGGTTATTGACTCAACTGGATTCTACACTATGGTTTGTAGATAGGGTTTCCATGTGGTGCAGTAAATGATAGACTCCCTCAGGAGACCTCCCAACCTTTAGAACAAAGGCTTTAGGGATTATTATCTTGGACACTACCATTGAGTTGGAATTTCATCAACAACTTGATTTTGATTAGAGTGGGTCAGAATCCTTAGCTTTAGGCATTTCTACTTACGTCATTCCCGTAAAGTGAGTACTTTTCCCACTATGACAAGCCTTCTAAAGGATTTTAAAAAGCGTAAATTGCATGAAAATAAAGGATGAGTCTGGCGTTTTGGTCACCCAGTTACTCAAAGAGCATAAGCTTATTCGCCACACAAGCACAGTAATCAATGTTTTAATTTTTAAGCCCAAAAATACGATGTACTGGGTATGTGCAGGATCATGATGGGCCAAAAAGTGGCAATATTTAAGTGTTATGATGGCCCATGTGGCTGACGACTTTTTTTTACCCAAAATTGATGAAACGAAAAGGGTTTTTAAAGGAGATTCTTAGCTTTCCACCACTATAAATTATGCTTTACTTTGCATTTAATAAATAATTCTTATTCATTTTCTATTTGAATTATGACTAAAGTCCTGATTGATAGGCTGATTGAAAAATATCTATAGCTCCCAAACGGTATCAAATTTTTTGAATCTAAAACATGTATCACATTCTATGCTTCACATCTATAGGATTAAAAAAATTTGAATTTCATGAAGTTTTGACCAAGTTAAGGTGGTTAGATGCATGAGTTTTTATATTTTTAAAATTTGTAATAAAAAATTCATAATTAATTATTTACTTGGAAAAAAATTACAAAAAAATATGCATCACATCAAGACATGATTCCTCTACTTATATCTAAAATATTATCATTTTATTGTGGTTAGGGTAGTCAAACAGACACCTACTCCTTATTTTTTGCCTGAAATTGAAGTACTACTGCATTGAAATTTCAAATTTTGACCAAATAGATTATTTAAAAAACAAAAAAAAACCTAGTAGTTTAGAAACTAAATTCAACTTTCTACAGATTCTATTCTTACATATTTTTAAAATAATATAGATAACTTATTCAAATTTTTACGTCAAGTTGCCTAGCTCTGATTTTCTGAATTTTTATTGCCACTTGAGGGCCTATTTTTTCCATGATGATCCTGCACATACCCTACTATTCTAGGTGAAGATGTTGCTCAACAAAATGATAATGTTAATGTTAAATGATACAATAAATGTGTGATGACTATCCTAGGATTGATTCTTTCTAGTCCAAATACATCAAAATAAAATTCTAGCTGTGGTCGCGTTGGATCCAGACAAGAAATTACTGAAGCGCTCAAATAGAGGGTAGAAGCGTTATAGTTTACATTATATGTGATATATTTTTCATCAAAAGCACTAAATAATTTGGTTGAAGCGCTATAGAATTCAACTGAAGCACTATACAAATTTGAAGAATAGTGGTCAACTATGTTGGGAACTTCTGGTAGATGCATTGAAATGGACTATGGAAGCACTATAGTTTTCTCCTTATAAGCATTGAGAATTTCTTCATAAGCGCTAAGAATTTCTTCAAAAGTGCCTTAATTTTTCTCGAAGTGCTATAGTTTTCCTCTGAAGCACTATAGTTTTTGTTGGAAGCATCGAAAAATATCTTGATCACGCTAAAATGAACACACTAGAATCTTGTATGACACTTTTCAGAATTTTTTTATGAAATATGGGGTTAGGCCCCACGGTGGGCACCAAATTGTAAGTGCGAATAAGTAAAATAAATAAAACAAACTAGAAACACTTCTTAATGAAACATAATATCAAGATTCAATCAACAATTAACTAATTTAAAGCATAGAAAACTTGAAAGAGTCTCATTGTTTCCTATCTCCAAAGATTTATTAAACCACAGAGGGCTCTCAGATTTTGTAAGCACTATGACTATTAAAATGCCAATCTAGAGAATGGAATTATGTTGAATGTAATGATTTAAATGATTGATAATAATTTCTAGATGATATGAAACTACAATGATGAAGCTACAGTAAAACTATGATGCATCCATAATATGAATTCTACTATTGCTATGATGCTTGAATGCTAAGATGCTTGATTGCTTTTCCTACAAAGTAAGATTGCACAAAGATGAGGGATCCATTTCTTATTTTATAAGGTTTTATTTCTAGATTCACGACAACACATTTGCATAGAGGTAGCACAACAAAGGCTTGGATTCAATCTAGAGAATTGAATGGTGAGAGATTGATAAGATTGAGTTGATCACGGGAATGGCTCCTTCCCATGAAAACATCAGACAAGATGATAGGAAGAATCGAAGGAAGAAGATTTGAGAGATTGATTCAAATTTGTCTCCAATTTGTCTCCACAACTTCCTATGAATACCAGTTGAATTAATTAGTTATGAAATATCTAATTTTATTGGTGAGTGAATAGAGGAAATTTCCCTTTATTTGAATATTTTGATTTAGCAAAATAAGATATTTAATTAATGAAACAAATATTTGACATTTGATTATTTAATAAAAAGGGATATGATAATTAAAGAAAAACTTTAGGATATCTTTATTTAATTAAGAGGAAATATGATAAGATAATTAAATAATACAAACTTTTGAAGTTTTCTTATTTAATCAAGATAGAATAAATGAATAATATACAGAAGAAAATAATAATGATAATAATTAAATAAAACAAAGTATTTAAATTTTTTTATTTAATTAAGAGGAAATAATAGAATAGAGATTAAAGAATTTACGATGAGCTATATAAATAAATATTTCTTTTTATTTAATAGTACAAAAGAATTTAGGGTAATTAATCAAATAAGTCATATTTTAATTAATTAGTGTCTCCAAACCATTTTTAGGTGTATATAGTCTTTAACTTAGGGAACATTATGCCAAATGTCTCCAAGAGAAGACCAATCAAAGAATAGAAGATTCACAACTTAGGGGATGTAGTGTGTCACATCAAGCCACTAAGAGGAATATAGTATGCTAAGATAGATCACACTCTTGAGAGACATCACACCCAATTTCATCCACAAAGCAAGAAAAGTGTCATATGAAGTAAGAAAACTACACCATGAACCATGAAATAGAAAAATGCAAAATAATAATGCCAAAGTATGCCCCCACTTTAAAGAAATTGCTAAACACCATGATGTGAGCAATTACTTTAAAGTAGAAAATGGTAAATGAAAACAAAGAAGATATGAGAGCTAACCTGGAAATCCCTATGCCAAGTCATATGTTTCCAAATCAATCTACATCATGTAAGAAAAAGAAAAGAGAGGGGTTTCCCACAAAATGAAAACACCAAAAACATAAGTGATCTATGGATTTGGGGTCAGTATGTTCTCAGTGCAATGTTTCAAGAGAGCTCATAATTGTCATCATTCCCAAAATACACATAGAACTGGAAGAATGAAACAAAGAGAGAAAAAAAAAAGAAAAACCTTTCGGGTCAACATGGAAAAGACATGGATATCTCGATGCCTTGTGTCATCCCCAAAAGGAAAACACAAGAAAAATGAAAAGACTTTTGGGTCAACATGGAAGAGACATGAATGTCTTGATGCCTCGTGTCATCCCCAAAAGGAAAACACTAGACAAACAAAAATTAGAAAAATTGAAAAGAAGTACGACATAGAGAAGAATGAAGGTACAAATAGAGGAATGCCACAAAGAGGGAGAGATACATCAAATAGAATGCCAAGAGGGATCACATCATGCACATGAAATCACACAAAAGAAAAAGGAAAAAGAAATAATGCAAAAGACGAGTTAGGCACATGTGATTCAACCTATTAGTAGTTCGTTCGCATCCCAATCATGTTCATTGTATACTAGTCATAGGTGGAAAACTAGCCAAAGGGACAATAGAAAGTTCCGAACTAGGACCAGCACCAGGTTCAATACTATTTTAGGAGAATAGCCATTTAAGCTCATGGAAGAGGAAAACAATGTATTCAATTAATTATGCACCTCTTCATCAATTTTAGCAACCTCGTCATCATCATCTAAGTTAATCACAATAGGAGGTCAAATGATAATGTCCATGGAAGATTTCAACTCTTGTTGCAGTTGTTGTATTGGATTGTTTTGTGTTGGGGAAGGGGTAAATTCATCATGCATTACTTTAGTCAAGATTGGATCTTTATTTTCTTTGTTTAATTCTTCATATAACCTATGAGCAAGAGCATGACATCTATGCATATGCTCTCTAGAACCTATATTTATTTTAGTTTTGTTTTCAAGTTGCATTTGTGTAGGAGTGGGTTGATCAACCATAGGTTTCTTTTCTTCCCTAAGGGGAGGAACGAAAGGAACCATGGGAGGTTGTTTAACCACTTTCTCTTTGCATTTGTAAATCTGTTTTATTCTAGGAGGTGTGGTGGGGTTTTTTTCATTGTCTCTTGGTCTTTTGTAGGATGTAGGTGAAGTTTTATCTTAGGTTGGTTTTGGTCATTTGGAATTTCCTTAGGTTCAAGCATAGTTTTTTTAAGGATGGTAGGCTCGGTGGTAGGTGGAGACATGTTTCAGAGGGATAAGTTTTCTATTTTCTTTGCCTTGAACTTTTGATAGGACAAGAAAAGAAGTCTTCTTGTGGTTTTATAGGTTCTATAGCTTCGAGCCAATTGAAATCTAAGGATAAGTTTCCCTTGGAGGAAAAACGATTAAATCCACTATGCTGGATAGTAGTTATTTCATTATCAAAGGGAAAATTTAAGCATTTATGTATGACTAAAGGGACTACATTCATGGAGTGAAGCCATGGATAGCTGAGCTTCACGAGAAATTGGTTCGACTGTGGGATGATGGAAAATGAGATATCTAATGTTTTTGGTCCTATTTGCAATGGTAATGTGATTGATCCCATTGTAGGGCAAGAAAAACCATTGTGCATCTTGATCCATGCTTTTGGTTTATCATATATATCTTCATAGAGCTCATGTAGAAGGAAGAATTCTACAATGATCACATTCTCTCCACAAGCAAGATCTATTAATATCCCATTAGTGCACTTATCATAGATATGGCCAACTATGTAAATAGGACCATCAAGTTCATGTTTAAGTATATCTTGTGAGGAGAAAGCAATCTCAAGAGGCTTTTTAGGTTGGCCCTTACAATGTTGAGTTTCAACCAATGCAACCAAACCATTGAAAGGATTTCTTTCTTGTTGACCAGTATCCATAGGGCTTTGTTGAGTTGTTTCTATGTTCTCATCATCCATGTCAACATTCATTACAATAGCCTTTGTAGTTTCACTAGCATTGACAAATGAAATACTATGTTTTGGCATGGGGTTGGGGAAAATTTGCAAGTTTTGGTTAGGAGGGGTGATAGAATTATTTCCTTGATCACTAACACCTCCAATGGAAAGACAACCGGAATCAATCAGGTCTTACAAAATATGTTTAAGATGCTTGCAATGTTTTGTATCGTGTCCATTTTGTCAGTGATAGTGGCAATAAGAATTTCATCTAAAGTTCAGAGGTAGAGGATTATTAGGATTGGGTGTTTTAACGGGAGGCAAGGTAATCATTTATTGTTCTAAAAGATGGGAAATTGTGTTATGAAAGGTATTGGGTAAGGGAGTGAATTGTCTTTTCAGGTCCCCATAGCTAAAGGGTATCACAACTTTAAAAATAGCTACTTGGTTATTAACATTCTGAGTTGTTTGTTGAGGGGGATTAAATTGAAGGAATCCTTTATTCTATTTTCTAAAAGGTTCGAAATTGTTTTGGTTTATAGGCTTGGATTTCTAAGTTTGGCAAGAAGTGGACTTTGTATCTTGACTACTAACCAAATTTTGATAATCATAGAGGGTAGTGCACAAGTCCATGAAGGATGAGAATTTCATCATGGTGAGCTTATCTTGAATCTTTCTTTGCAAATTTTCTATGAACATATTTTCAAGGTGAGGGTCGAGGACCTTGACATCAATTTGGGAATAAAGTGATTGATACCATGAGATAAATTCAATTATCTTTTCTTCTTCTTTTTTCTTGCGTCTCATCAAATTGGCCAAGTTCATCTCAGGGGCCATATGCACTTGGAAATGGTTTACAAATTCCTCAACAAGTTCATGCGATTGATAACGTGAGATAAAGTCAGTTATCTTTTCTTCTTCTTTTTGCTTGCATCTCATCAAATTAGCCAAGGTCGTCTTAGGGGTCATATTCAAATGGAAATGGTTTAAAAATTCCTCAAAAAGTTCATTGAATAAATAAATTGAGTTGTTCGGGAAAGAAGAAAACCATTCCAGGGCGGTATCTTTCAAGGACCTAGGAAAAAGCTTAGCCAAAAGTTTATCATCAAGGACAAAGTCACTACATAAGGTACTAAAGAATTAACATGGTTAGAAGGATATCCCTTTCCTCCATATTTATCGAATATAGGCACCTTTACACCTTGTGGCATCGGTGTGCACAATATCACCAAGGAAAATGGAATACTTTTGACATTATATGTAGGTGGGCCATTTTGATTTTGGTTGATGGTAGAATCTATTTTTAAAGGGATGAAATGGTTTGGAAGAGTTGATTTATGAGAGGGTCATGTTGTGTGGTCTCACAACATAGCCCAAGTGAAAACTAACACTTATGGTAGGTGCTAGGTATTTTGAAAAGAGTACTTTATAATTCAAGTGTTCTGGGTACTCAGTACCAAGAACTAGGAATGCCATAAATGCAAAAGGTAATGCAAATATTCAATAAAGTGTTCTGGTTTGAGAGTTAAGGTTTGATGAAGATGGAAGTTCTAATAAAAGCGAAGTACGAGAAAATTATGGGTAAACCTGAATACCAAGTACCAGGTACTGGGTAACAGTGCAAAGCAAAGTTTTAAAATTTTAAAGGTTATCTAAAACGTTTGATAATCTGGTAAATCAGTATAAAAGGATAATTATGCAAGAATATGTGATTTTCTTGAAAACATGTTATTTATGATGGATTTGTATGATAAAAAATTAATGATGGTTTTGTTTACATGAGATTTTTCTTTATAATTTTTTTTTTAAAGGGATTTAATAGATGGAATTTATGATTGCAGGAGAAGCAGATTGCGATGAAAAGTCTTGGTATGGATGATATGGAAAATGCAAGTTGCAGGCAGATCTGATGGTGTTACCAGGTTCAACAAAACACTCTGAGAGCTCATGTAGAAATAGACTTTGTTGTAAAGGAACACCGGATACCGGGGAATCGAGACTCTGGAATTTAAACATGTAGTGAAAGAGTGTAAACATTCTGAGGATTACTCATTCCTGGGAATGTTCAAACTAAGTTTGGACCCAAATGTAGGAACAAAAATTCCACCTAGATCATTTTGTATGTATGGGAATTTCCTACATTTTGTTTGGAAGATTTGTTTGGTTCTAAGAAGGAACCCTGATAATAAAAAGATGGAGGTTGACCTTTGTTGACTTCATTTGCAATTCTCTTACAAGTCACCATATTCCACCTTCTTTGATTTGATTCATCCCTTGGATTTCCTCTCATGTATAATTTGTCTTATCCTACCTATGTCTTACTTCTATAAAAGGCCACTTTTTTAAGTTAAGTTTTGAATTTGTGGATGTCGGAAGAGCGAAATCTTCTCTAAGTTTTGTTATTTTTTCCTATTTTCTGAATCATTTCAGACTAAAAACTTGTATTCACATACAACTTAATCAATATTGAAGCCAATTTCATAGCTACCTATCTCATGTATTTTTGTAGCTAGTTTTTTTTTTATTTCAGCCGAACAAGACTATGTGTTATGTTGTTTAAGGGTGCATACATAACCTACTCAGTGTCAAATAAAAACCCCCTTCTTTAAAAGCTCACATCATTTTATAGCTAGTTGTGAAGCAATCTAGTGAAGTATAAAGAAATTTGCTTTTATTTGCTTAAATCTTGGGGCATACATGGAGAATAACCAAGAGAAATTTTCTTTTTCAGTATTTTGATGCTTTATTTTATATTAGATGTTTAAATTTCTAAAAATATTTCAAAAAATAGATGAATGAATGAAAATTTATTGAAAATATTTCATTTTCTATGAATTTGTTGAATGCTTAAAGCTAAATCTACTTAAGTGATAGCACAATTCTTTAATGTTCATGAAATATTACCACAAATATTTTGATTTCATGAGATTATTTTGTGATTAAACTGGAAGTCATCTAGAATGCTTATGATTCTTAATGAAACTAGAGATGACTGTAGACCCCTTGATATTAACAAAATTATCGCATCATACCTTGAAGAAAACCTAGTATGGTCAAGACCTGAGTACCAAAGACTTGGGATTGAGCTAAGTCAACCATTTCCTATTACACAGACACCCTAAGGTTGCCCTGATTAAGTCTTTCAAGAAAGATAGGTTCTTAATGGTTTTCCTGTGAGGATTTTATCTACACTATTGTTGTGGGTGACATTGTCGTCAAGAGGAAATGGCACTAGAAGGAGGGCCTTGATTTTTTATTTTCTTCATATCTTTATCTCTGAGTTTTGTTTAGGAATTTGTATTGCTTTTAGGTTTAAAAGGTAGATTGTAAGGTGAAAGTCTAATGCAAGCCAATATTTCAAAAAAGGAAGTTGAAAAACTATAGAAAATTGTTAACCTATGATTATATCATTTGAGTTTATTCACTTTTGGTAGAGTCACCGAGTTTAGAATTCATGATACAACTGACCACAGTGAACTTGATTGTGATTTTTTTTTAACTATGGTAAGTTTGGCTACACATAAGGTGATTCCATTAATGGAAGAAGTTTTAACTACTAGAAGAAAGGAACTATTAAGGATAAACATTTTGGATTCTAAAAAATAGTATAACCCTAGTGGAATTGAAAATGTTAAATAAAAAACTGACATATCAAAACGTTCCGATAACTGTAATTGTTATGAAGAAAATCTTAAAGTTTTGTAAGAAGATAGGTGAGAATGTCGAGATTCAAAAATATTGCACCAAAAATGAGGAAATGAAATCAATGAGTCATCATTCTCTTCATACGTGGAAAACGTAAGTGAAAAGGAGCAAGAAAATCGAGTGAGAGACACATTTTTCTTGTGCCAAATTGAAAATTCACAAGCTAAAAAAGGAAATTTTCTTGATTTTATGCAAGATATAGAGTATCAAGTTTTTAATTTTTCTCTCTTTGATAGAAATATAATTGTGATATCGCTTGGTCTACTGAAGTTCAAAGTGAAGACAAGGTTGAGGACACAAAAAAAATTGGAGGTGAAGAAAATCAAGAAATGGACACAAGCATTCATGGAACAAAATAGAGTATAGAGGAAACCATGAATCAGGGCTGAAAGATGGTAGAGTATTGAAAATTTGGAGAAGGTGAGTGCGATTGACCTTTAATGAGCTCATTTTCGTACATATGAGCCAAGTTATTGGTAAGTACACCTTTGAATTTACATTTGTTAAACACAAAAAATTTAAAGAAATTCATTATTATAGTAGGACATTTGATATTTATTCTAGTGAATTTGAGGATAAACCTATTGTAATTTGTACTAGAATGACAATGGAAATAGTTATTGAGCTTAAAATAAATTGCTTTGTTAGGGTTATTCATTTGTTAGATTAGAGTTCTGGTTAGTTAGGGTTATTTTTATTTTTGTAGGGTTTGTTTTGTGTTCATTTTATTTCTTTCTTTTTCTATTTGGCCCTTTGAATTTGAAAATTTTGTTTAACTTATCATACACATGAAAGTTAATTCAAAAATTTGAAACATTGTGTTGTGAAATGTAAAATGATAAAACCATACACAGTAAATACATGCTTTAAAATATATGACAAAGCTAAATATATGTGTTTTTTTGTGTGTGTGTCATGTATATACATCTAGAATTACCAAAATTCTTACTGTAAAAGGAGATTCCAAAAATAATAAAAAAGAGGGAGCTGAGTTGTAGACAAGGGTAGCCATTCAGTCAATCTAGGATGCCTCATCTATCAAAGCTAAATATCCTTCCTAGGAAATTTACCGGTGAACTTCAAAGTTAGGAGTATGGAGGTCATTTAGGAACGGTCAAAATGCAACCACTTCCCCATGTTCCAGGAACTAAGGAATATCATCCATTGAAGGGATTCTAATGGTCGGATGTGCAAAAAATAAATTAGTATCCACTCTCCAAATATTTAGGCCACACTATCCAATGCATAGCCGAGTTTTCACATCTTCAACAGGAAGGTCAATTTCTAGGAGAAATACTACAAAGTGAAAAGCCAAGTTAGAATAAAACTGGTAGTAACCTCTGAAATTTACATATTTTTCCCCAAGAACTAAGCACAAGTTTGGCATAGTGAAAGTGGTAGTCCAAATGAAGAAAAAAATTTCAAGCCTCTAAGTCATGATACAACCCATGAAAACATTCTAGCGGTGGGAGCAGGTCAGCAAAATTGGAGTATCCATAACCTAGAAGCAAGTAAGCACTAGCAGAACAAAAAATGCAAAATAAAAAGAAGGCAAAGTAGAAGTGTCAAAATTTCGAGAGAAGTGCAAAATCTATAGAAATTTGTGAGCAATTTGTAGTACATAGTTGTCAGGATTGAAGTCTTTGAAATTGTAAGCAAGGTGGCAGCCAGATGAGTTTCTCCAGAGAAAAATGTTAAATCAAATTAATTTTTACACACAATTGGTGAAAATTTGCTTCAAATTTGGCTAGTACAAAGATTGTGAATCAAGAAAGTTAAAAATGTGAACATTTATTCATGAACCGCTCTGCCTTTGTGATTATCTTTTCTTTTCATGGCTTCGCCTTGTTCGTTATCGCTCACATCTCATCAGCATCCTCCACATGGCCTCCTATCGCAACTTCCTATTGTGTCGTATCACTTTTACTCCATCGGGTTCCGTGCGTTCAACATGTGGCCTTCTCTTGTTCCTTTCTGAGTCGGGCCCACTCTACTGTTTCTTTTGCTCAATGTCCTCCATGTGGCTTCCCTTTAGAAATTTTTGTTGGGGCATCCCTCTTTCTTTTTTCTAGGCTCCATGTGTTCGATGCGCAACATTTTTTTGTGCGCCTATTATCTGGGATTTGTTTCCTATGCATGTGTTCTTCTCTACTGCCGTGTGTTCCTTACCGATGCTGCGTAGCCCTGGTTCATCAAAGGACATTCATGTTGGTGCACTGCTAGATGATCTTTCTATTCAATGCCGGCTCGACGGAATCTGGAGCATCAATGTTTTGCAAAAGCTTATTTCTCACAGGGGTTTTCAGGCGGTGGGTTGGCTTATTTAAGTAGCCTCTTTCTCTTTTTATGGTTGTTATTAGACAGATTAAAATTTATCGAGCACTAGGAAAGAGCCTTTTGTAATATTTTCTATTAAACTTGAGTTTGTAGACTGTGCCAATCAATTAGGCCTCTCTTTTTTTCATGCATTTGATAGGATATTAAAACTATGCTTTCATTTCCTAAAGTATATGAATGTCTATTTTCAGCTTTTGTAATCTTCATAAAACTTGATAAAATGCAGATCATGTTGTTACTCTTTTGCGTTGGCCTATGTTGTATTGGTTATGCTATGCAATGTATTGATGTTCTTATGTTTGGAGTGTTTCTGAAGCATCTATTTGGTAAATAGAAATTACTATTTGAGCCTTTGCTTGAACATTGTGCTTAGTTATTTCTCTTATGATTTGGTGCATTGCCTTAGTTTAGGTTTAATTATTACATATTATCTTTCTAACCCTTTACCTCCCCCCCATAAAAATGAAGAGTCGGCTTCGATAAAATTCGGAGGTCACTTAGCTAAGCACACAAGTCCCCCAGTAGCTAAGTCTCCCATAAGATTGTTGCCCCTGTGAAATTTTGTGGCAACAATTCTCTTTTTGGCACGCCTGGTGGGATGTGAACTAGCACGTTCACAAGATACTAAGAGTGTATGAGCCATAGGCCCGTTACTAGGTCTTAGACTGCAAGAATCCCTAGCATGTTTGTACCACCATTGGTTTTAGTCCAAGCGAGAGGTCAGTAGGCTAATACTTCACCTCCCCCTTCTCCTCCATCTCTTGCGCTAATGGCTGCTAGAAATTACGTAGTGCTTGTACCTCCTGCAATATGGTCTCCAATCCCAACATCTTCTTTAAAGGTTGTCCCTAAGTTTTCTAGGGACAAATCAAAAACACTGACGGAGCACTTGCAGGATGTAGCTGATGTATGTCTGGTGCATGGCGTCTCCATTGAAAATGTAGCTCTAAGATTACTCGCCCCCTCTTTTTGAGGAAAGGAATTGAACTGGTATCATACTCTTCCGGCTAATTCAGTTTCTCCTTGGGACGATCTTGGAGATCCTCTTTATGAACGTTTTTCAAATGTTGGTGACAATTCTTCGCTATATCACCAATTGGCTCATATAAAGCGAGATCCTCTTGAAGCTTTGACCGATTTCAATGTTCATTTCCATTTGACTTGGCAGAGAGTTTTTGTGGGAATTTGACCACCTCCAGATCTGGCGTTCATGTTCTATTTGAAGTCTATAAATGCTGATATCTATGATTCTACAGGCTCTCGATGGAAATACCTTACCTAATGCATACAACCTTGCCGTCACTACAAAGAATAATCTTATTGCTGCCAGAACATTGGCACTAAGACCTATCATGCCTTTATTCCCACAAATGACAGAAACAAAATCAGAGGTAGCTTTAACCAGCACTCCTACAACTCCTCCCCAGTCTATGTACATGTACTTGGGAACGACGTCGAGTGTAGCTCTAGTGCCTAACCCCTGATGATTGAATTGAACAAGATGAAGGAGCGGATGTGAACCATGATAAATGAATTGACCAGTATGAAGTGGCAATAGTATAGCTACCAGAAGCTGACTTACCAAAACTATCAAGGTGGAAAGCTCCTTTCTAGTCAAATCAGTGGCAGGATAGATCACGCGGAAATAACCAAGCTCAATAGAATAACCAAGTCGTTCCTATGACTATGTCGATGTAGACCATCTATCCTAGTTCAAGCAAGGAGCTAGTAGCAGGACAAAATATTCTTGCCAAAGACACTAATTCATGGTTCTTCCCTTGTAATGATGCACACATGTCCCGGAATTGTTCGCAAGGGAATTTTCTATAGAAGATAGAAGAGCAACGTGGTCAAGGTAACACACCTAATGCCAGAGGACAGACATATGCCTCTCAGCAGATGGATAATGCAGTCCTCGCTGCTCAAATACAAGGAATGTCTATAGAGCAGGAGCTAGAAATAGCTCTGGACCAAGTGCTCTTTTCATGGATGGAAGGAGAAGAGTCAACATTCCCAAATGACATTTTGGTAACCCGAGTGCCTCAGGTGCAATTGAATTACAACACGCATTCAAAGCAAAGACTCACTCGAGAATTCACACATTTGTAGGCTAAATATTCACCCAATGTAACACCCAATCCACCGATGAGCACGTCATCAGCTCAACAACATCCTAACGTTGTTGTCCTTGGTCCTACGAATTCACCTCTCCCGAATACAAAAGTTCTGACGACCATCAGAGCACTAGCCAAACAGCCAGATGTACCAGCTATGAAGCATAAGGAGCAAGCTACGGTAACTCATCAGTCACGAATTCCATTCAATGTCATGGAGCAGCTAAAGAAAGCCTCCACTAATGTTTCTTTGTGGGATATCCTGGCTATCTTGGAGCAAAATTTTCTCTTATAGAGAGCATTGTCGAGAGAAGAGAAAGTGTGATAGGGAGGTTGGATGAATCAATCATAGATTCATGCGCTAGATCTTGCTTGGAAGACCTCTAGGGTGTTTCACTCCACCACTTGCAGCCTATAGGACCACTTCCTTCTTAGGGTCCCCTGGTTCTCCTTGCCAACCTAGCTATCAACATAGATCCTCCTAGCAAGTCAAGACTTGGTGCAATCTTGAAACACTTGCCTTAGCCCTTAATCCACCCTAAAGGCTACTAATCCTCCAAATTCTTGAATTTAGTTTTATAGGGGTGTGGAGGTGCTTCTAAAGTCCTCAATCCATCCTACAAAGGGTATTAGGGGTCCAACTAGCTCCATCTACAGGTTGCTTCCACCAAATCCCACTTTTAGGCCTAGAAGGCTACTAGCCCTATTAGCCCTATTAGGTCTCCTTTTTCGAGAAATTAGGTTTTTTCTCCAAGTCATTCCAAAGAACATGCAAGCTTTCCTAGGGATTCCTGGTTCTTATGCCCACATCTCAAATATTTTTGGGGTCTTTGGTCTCAACTGTCCGTACAAAGCCCTAACTTGGAAATGGGCAAAACTAGGCCTTTTAAGCCCTTTCCTGGCTTCACTGCAAACTGTTAAGTCCTTCCCTCACCAGATGGATTGTTGGATTTTCTTTCCCCTTACCATGTCTTGGCAAGACTCATACCTTCCTTCTCCAAAAGGTAATTTTTCAAGAAATTGACACCCCTACAAATCAAGTGCTCTACACTAAGGTCTTCCCTAGCCGAACACTTCCCTAGCTCACCTAGGACAAGACTTCCACAGTAACTCTTGTGCTTCCAAAGGCCCTAAACTCTACAATATGTGCATACATGGAGTCTAGTCACTGATCCCAAAGGGCCATACAATTTGTACGGTGGGAAAGTGAACTAACACTCCATACTCTCAAACTACCTGGTTCAGACCAACAATAGTATGAAAACCAAAACTAATTACAAACCAAACTTGAAACTGAATAAAGAAACTATCTAATGCCACACAATGCTCAAAGAACAACTACTCTACATCCTACATAAATTACAGTGCCATGTTCAATCCATGAAAACATGACTTCAATGCAAAAACCAAAAAATTCACACTCAATCACAATTGCTCCCCTTGAATTCATAACTTCAAACAATATCAAATGCTTCCAACCTGACTCCAATGCTGAGGAATCCCCTAAATAGGTCACCAAATCAGTTATCCTCTCCCTTGGGCTCTCCTTGGTCGCTTGTAGCTCCATTTGAGCAGCATTTTCAAACATTTTGCAAGAATCCTAAAAGTCCAAAACCTCATTTTGAGCTAGAACCTTATGACACTATTCTATGGTCAACATGACCTTCATCTGATAAAAAAGCCAACAAAAATGACACTAAGGCTCACACACAAATGAACTAAATTAGATTTTTGTGTTGTCCTAGACAAAGTTGTCCTAGAGAAACCTCTGAAACAACCTATGGCAACCTATGGGTGCTCCTGCACCAACGTAAAGATGTCAAAGCAGCCCACTGAAGATAAGACCATCAGGCCAGACCTGGATATAGTGCTAGCAAATCTACCGGAAGAAAAGCTGGATGGAAAAGAGAGTAAGCCTAAACCCAAGCCTTTCTTTCTAATGCTTATCATTGGTAACAAGTTATTGCATAATTGTATGATTGACTTTGTTTCTAGCACCACCATCATACCCAAGAAAGTGGTTGATGCTTTGGGGCTCAAATACGAGCCTCTTAACAAAGGAGTCTTGCAACTTGACAGAAACAAGGTTGCAAATGATAGAGTAATTAAAGGGTTTCCTATGAAATTGTTCGCTTGTCCCATCATTACTGTGAATCAAGACACTGTACTCATTGACATCCCTCCTTTATTCAAGATATGTTTGTCCTGAGAATTCATTGCAAATTTTGGAGGCTACCTAGCACTAGACTGGTCACACCTGATCTTAAGAACCAAGCATGGAGCTAAGAGGAAACTATTGATAGAAACTTTGCATTCTGAACATGTGGCTGATGAAGCCATGATCAATTTTGAGGCAACACATACCTCAATCACCCGGGAAGAGATGTTCAAAGTTGAATTCCTCAAGGATGAGGAAGCAAGTAGTTCTCAGATGGAGAAAGAAGAGGCTCTCTTGAATGAGTTTATTGACAAGGACCCTTTTCGAAATTATCATGCAACTAGGCTAGGGACATATGTCATACATGAAGAGGACCAGATTATGCCCAGAGTGACTCAAGATTCTAGAAGAGGAGCGTCCTTGAAGTTATGGACTTTACACTTTGATGGAGCAAGATGCAAAGTGGGAGCTGGAGTAGGAATATGTTTGATATCTCCATCCGAGGATAAGACCTTGAGGTCCTACCACTTTCAGTTTGCATGCTCGAACAATGAAGCAAAATATGAGGGCCTTGTCCACAGATTGAGCTTTTCAGAACAAATGGGTGCAAATTAGATAAGGGTGTTTGAAGATTCAAAATTGGTGGTCAACCAAATCCGAGGGCTATCTGCTGCAAAGAATGTCTGTATACGATCATACCGGCATAGGGTCTATGATTTGATTGAAGGCTTTGAGGAATTCAACATCCAGGCTATTCCTAGAGAGCAGAACTCCGAAGCTGATCAAATGGCAACTGTCGAAGCTCAGATTGAGCCAACTTTCGAGTTAATAAAAAATAAGCATGCAGTGCGAGTCATTATGCAGCTTGTTGTTCCAAATAATGATCAAGATTAGCAAGTTTTTGATAGTGATGCTTGTAGACACCCAAAATTGTCCATGTCATAATATTACCTAGTCGATACATGACCTTGTAAAACATCTTGTAATATTTTACCCTAGGTCATTACATTATCCCACTTATCCCATTTATTCCACTTAATCACCTTCCCAATTAATTAAATAAATCTCATTTATTTAATTCCCCCTTCACATGTCTCAAAATAATTCAAATTAAATATTTGAATTAATCCCTATTATTGTCACATTGCAACATGTGTCACATGACTACAACTCTTCACATGCATAAATAATTTAAATAATTTTATTATTTAAATTATGAGATTCCCAGTCACATCCTATTTTTACCCCCATTCATTGTGCATCATAAGCATCTTTTCTTCCAAAATAAATAAAAGAATCCCACTTATTTCCTCATATCTTAATTTTAGCCTCATGTCATAACCCACTTAATGTGTGTCATAGACACTAAAATAAACTTTTAATCCTAGCCATACATATCACAAATTTGACTTTTAATCTTGACCATCGAATCAAATCAACCTTCTCCTATAAATCAGGCATTTCACAGGCCATTTGGAAGGATCCTCTTTCAGCATCCTTACTCTGCCAAAATTTCTTCTTATCTATCTTTCTATCTATTTTTCTTCTATCATATTCATCTTATCGTTATGCTGCAAAAATGAGCAATCAACATATCAACAATCAAACCTTCAAAATCTTGCATTCTCATGCAGGTGGAGAAGAGCAATGGAGATAAATCAAATCTAGCATGGAGATCGGTTTGCTTTGCTTTCTTGTTTTGATTTTCATGCTAGTGTGTGCTCTATTGTGCTTGTTAGGGTTTTCATATCTTGTTGTTTTAGTTTTATATCTAATTTTCCCTAACTACAATGCTCATATTAAGTCATTTATCTAGTTATCCAGATAATTTGCTAACCAATTGTAGCTAAAGATCGCCGAGGCCTATGGAGATCAAGTAATCCAGCTGAAATCCAATAAGCTCCTTAGGGGCCTAGTTACTTTGGAGAGTCTTTTTGACTCTGATGATGCAAGAAAAGATAAAAGAAAGCTTGTAGCTGATAAAGGCAACTATACCGATCTGCATGTCAGAGAGGATAAAAAGCTCAAGGTCAGAAAAGGAGTCTCCCAGATGAATTAAGAAAGGTTGAAGCACTTTTGTGAAGAATATCCGAGTGTGGTAGCAATGGTCCTACGATGATCTTAATGGATATGATCCCAGAATTATCCAGCACACCATTGAGCTACTAGAAGGAGCTAAGCCATTTCGTCAGAGGAAAAGGCTAGTAAATCCAAAGATTGAGTCACTCATGTCACAGGAGTCAAATAAATTGATTACATCTTGGATAGTGTTCATAATCAAGCATAGCACTTGGGTGTCTAACCTGGTGCTGGTTTGGAAGAAGAATGGTGATATACAGTTGTGTGTGGACTTCCGAGACTTGAATAGGGCATCCCTGAAGGACCATTACCCCTTGCCTTCCATGGAGATAATTCTACAAACGGTTGTTGGTTCTGAAATGTTTTCAATGTTGGATGGTTTCTCTGACTATAATCAAGTTCGTGTGAAGGAGGAAGACCATTACAAAACAACATTCACTACGAAGTGGGGAACATATGAGTATGCTAAAATTCCCTTCGGACTTTAAAACACTAGAGCCACCTTTTAATGAGCTATGGATATTGCATTCAAAGATTTAATACATAAGATTATCCTTATCTATCTAGATGACTTGACGGTGTTTTCTAAATATATCAATGATCACTTTGATCATCTTGAGCTTGTCTTCCAAAAATGCCAAGAGCTCGCGATTTCTCTAAACCCAAAGAAATGTGTGTTTGGGGTCCCTCAAGGGAAGCTATTGGGATATGTTGTCTCAAAGGAAGGTATTGCTATTGATCTGAAAAAGAGTTAATGCAATTAGGGAGCTCCCTCTACTCGTGAACAAAAAATGAGTGCAATATTTTTTGGGTAAGGTCAATTTCATCAGTTGATTCATTGCGGACTTTGTAGGGATCATTCGGCCTATAACCCTAATGCTGAAAAAGGACTAGATTTTGAAGTGGATGGGGGAAGCCAGAAAAAATTTCGAATTAATAAAAGAGGTTATCTCTTCTACTTCTGTATTAATTAATCCAGATTTGTCAAAAGATTTTATTATGTATGTCTTTGGTGGTGGCCACAGTATTGCCACTATGCTAATGCAGAAGGATAATGAAGATAAAATAGAATCACCTATTTCCTTCTATTCATGCACCCTGAAGGAATATGAGGTGAAATATAACTTTGTACAGAAGCAGGATTTTGCTATCATAAAGGGGCTAAAGAAGTTCTGACACCTTATATCATGCAACAAGGTGATTGTTTGTGTGTCGCACCCTAGTGTGTGGAAATATATAATGGAAGGAGAAATCATCAAGAAAAGGGCTAACTAGATAACTAAGATCCTAGAGTATGATATTGAAATTAAGCTAGTTAAGACTATCAAAGGAAAGGGACTGTGCGAGTACTTAGCTAAAAACAATGAACCAGTTGTTGAGTTCGAAGTCTCAAAACTCGTGTTGCTGAATGAGGAAAGCTCCGAGGATGATTGGTTGGAGGCTAGGATAAATTTTATGCAAACAAGAAGGTATCCAACCAATCTCTCTTCATTTAAGAGACGTTTTTATCGATTGTAAAATAATAGTTATGTTCTCTTAGAGGGAATTCTTTCCAAAAGAAATTTCAATGATATCCTATTAAGATGTGTAAATGAGGAAAAAGAAAAAAGGATATTGGATCAATATCACAATGGCCCAATCAGAGGGAATTTTTCAGAAAGAACTACTACAATCAAAAATCATATGTATTGGTTATTTCTGGCCGATATTATTGAATGAATCATTTTGATTGGTAAAGTCTTGTAGTGAGTGTTATTTTTTTGTTGGAAAAGAGAAAAATACTGCTATGCCACTGAAACCCATAGTAGTGGAAGAGCCTTTTTCTCAATGGGGTCTTGACTTCATTGCCATGATTAATCCTTTTTCATCAGCCGGTCATAAGTGGATCTTGACAGCAACTGACTACTTCACCAGATGGGCAGAGGCTGTGCCATTGAAAAATGTGACGGAAGCAAAAATTGTTAACTTCCTAGAAGAACTGATAGCTAGATTCGGCCTGCCAAAGACGATTATTTCTAACAATGCTAAAGCTTTTCTTGGCTCTAAAATGAGCTAATTTGCATTAAAATATGGAGTCTTCTTAAAAAAATCTTCTAATTATTACCCATAGGGGAATGGCCTCATTGAATCTATGAAAGAAAACCTCATCAGGTTGATTAAAAGAATAGGCCCAGATTACCAAAGTGAGTGGCATAAAAACCTCTGAACATCACTATGGGTAGATGGTATCATGCCCAAGCAAATATTGAAGACATCTCCTTACGAGATGGTGTTCGGGAAGGAGGCATTGTTTCCCATTTCTAGGGAAATCCCTACAATCCAACTACTCAAATCTCTTGAAATTGAGCAAAATGGAGCTATGGAGGTATGGTTTTCTAAACTACTTGAAGTGTAAGAGAAATGAGAGCACGCTCTCGAAGCAATGACAAACCGCTAGTAGGTAGTGAAGAATTGGTTTGATAAAAAGATGTCTGACTAGGGGCTACAATGTGGAGACTTGGTGCTCAAGTTTAACGAGCGCAGAGCAAAGCCCAGCTAGCATGGCAAGTTCAATAGTCTCTGGGAAGGGTCATTCAGGATCATCCAGTGCAAAAAATATAACTCATTTCAGTTAGAGACCATAGAAGGTGAAGCTTTGGGTATTCCAGTTAATGAAATACACCTTACAAAATTCAGTTGATTCAACTTACGCAATAGATTTGAAAAATTGTAAATATTTTTCTTGCTTTATTAGTTTGGTGTTTTTCTCAATGCTTTTTTAGAATAATAGCCACAGTATTGCAAAATTAAAATAAAATGAAGAAAGAGCCAACATATGGAAAACTTGCATATTATAATACTCCTGGGAGCATTTACATTTTATATACATATTGTTCATTGAGGCCCTTAGCCATGTTTCAAAATATATATATATATATATATTCGCTGACAGTATGGTAGAGTTTGGAAAACACAAAAACAAAATGGGAAAATATTTTTTCACACTTATTTAGGCATTGGAAGGACTAGCATCAGCACCAGGTGGCGCAAGGTGGGGAAACACCATCCTCTCGAATTTCTCTTACCATTGCACACTTCAGAAGGGTTCAACATTATGCATTCTCATGAGGAAGTGGCAAATGACGCGAGCCTTGCGGTGATGTTCCTCATGTGTTTCAAGCTCAAATTTGTGCAGAAAGGGCCTGGTTGGCATAGGTCCTCCTTCCTCGAGCATCCAACGTAGGTTGCAAATGGATGGGACCCCACGATCAAATTCAGCAGCTTGCACCACGTTCTCCAATCCCCCAAGGTAGTGTTGGGGAAAAACACACTTGATCAGTTTTATAATTTTGTGCCTAGAAACACCAATATCTAGTAGAGAAGCAATGAAGTGAGAATAGATGCTGGTGTTTACTCTATACTGGTCCTCATACTCTACACAATCCTTTCCTATTACTCATTTGATAGCCTTCACATATAACACATTTTTTACACCTGTTATGCACTTTAAGCACCTGCACCTAACCTTTCCTAAAAAGGTAGCCTGGGTCTTCTTGCAGACTAGTCTAATTGGCATTTCCATAGTCTATTGCTACTCTAGATAATTGATAAATTGCTAAATATATACTAGGGCCTAATCACTATGAATGCTGAATATAATTGTGGATCAACAAGGTTTCCAAGGGTCTTATTTATAGATGGTTGGGGTTCTCCTGATGAGGCAAGGTATGATTACGTCAGAAGAAAATGGTGTTGAGGAACCTTGACAATCGAGTTTGTGGCATGTGAAATAATATAAGTAATCAGGTGCAGTTGCAACTTGCTTTGTTCGAATTTTTGAAATGGGGACGAGAATGAGCCAATTTTCAACATGTAATGTTGTTGTCTTGATTAAATCAAGGAAAACCTTTTTAGATAAGGTCGTTGGTTGATGCGCTCGAGTACAATCAAGTAATCAGTAAATGGAAAGGCTCACGAAAGATATGGCAAGGCTGATTCAGTACTTTTTCCAAGAAAAATTCAAGGGCCACCTTATGTGAAGTCATGTCTCTTAAATCTAAAGAGTCTTTTGGCAGGATGCCAATCTCTTTACATGCATGAAAAAGGCTGGTGGTGCATGGAGTAACTAATGTGAAAAGTTGGCATGTATACTTGCTAAGCTGATTTTTGTGAAAATAAAAAAGAAAGTCGAGCACGCGGGGGGACATTTATTGTGTAAACTTGACAAAGTGTGTAACCATCCAAATCATTTTCAAAGAAGAGAAACATTTTCAAAAGCTAATTTGTAGAGTTTACAAAGTCTCTCGAGACTACAAGGAAATGGCTGATATTACAAGTAGTTCAATACAGGTCATGGGCACGAAGAGTATTATGAGCAAAGAATGCTTGTACCTTGTGTAAATATATATGCCCATGATTCATATGCTACCCCAGGAATTCCAACCAAGCCATCCTGGCCCTTTACTAGGCCAACGGATTAGAAAATAGAAGGCATGGTTTCTCCTCGAAACTAGGCCTTGATATCAGAAGATTGGGACAATGTTCGAGATTCCAAGTTATCTCAAAACCCCAAGAGCCTAAGGGAAGCTGCATGTGAAAAAATGAAGAAAATTTCAAACCCTTTATACAAACATTTATGGAACTGTGGGATTTCCCAGTACATGGTTCCTCTGGTGCATCATTGTCCAGAGATTGTGGTAGCATGTACAAATTTTTTTGACCCTCAGGCTAGAATCATAAGGCCCCAATTTGAGGGTAGTAATCTATTGCCAGGCCCTACAGGATATGTTGTGCATTCCTTTTTTCTCTCTTTAGAATGTTGAATATTTTGACATTACTAGAAGATGCTTTAGATGGCACAAGTGTTTTATAACACTGAGACTGGTCAGTTGTCAGATGTTTTCATCCTTCCTAGCTTCCCAATTGGTCTGGGTGATTTGAAGTTGGGTTTTTCCTTCATCTGCTCTATGTTGGCATTGGTATGCAGATTTGATATAGATAAGTAAGTCTTCGACTTCCAAGTGAGTCTTAGCTTCATGCTGAAGAAGAATTCCACGGCTCCACTGATGAAATTTGCGATGGTCATAATTGATGGGATGAGCCAACAGCTGAGGGAATTCGAACCTGGTTCTAGGTTTAGGTATTCTTCTTCCCTAGTCTACATGATTTTGCACCAAAATCTTAACTATTTCCAACAATTCATGGCCCTGGCTGTATTTGATGAACATGGCGTGAGAAATCCAGTTTCGACATGGACTCCCGTCTTGTCAATATTTTTTGATTACTACATGTTTTTGGACGCTTTCCTGGCTCTCACTTTGTGAGCCTTGGATGAGGATGGAGGCAGCATGTCTGCTCGTTTATCACAAAGCCAAATATCATGGATGAAGGGGCTTATGCCACCTTGAGATTGGTTCTTTGGTACAAATTTTACTATGCTCTGTATGCAAGGTTTCATCTAGGAGCCTTTCCAACTCCCACATTTTGTTTATGATAGAGTACTGGCCCTAGAAGTGTTCAAACAACTCTTTAATATCGAGAATGATTACTTGGGAGGGAAGCATCTGACGCTGTCGGCCATGTTCGGCTATGTATCGTTGGTAAAGAAAAAGAGCTCGAAGGTGAATAGCTCAGAGGTTATATACTCTAGGTTGGGTAATCTTGCGTTGGTAGTCATATGTGACAAGTGGTGATACAATCCTAAGAACAATCTGTCAGAGATTGGCATAAAGGTTCCACATCAGCCTCAACCATTCTAGGACCCTCAAAGAAATACAGATGAGGGGAATGAAAGATCATATGTCGGACTAGAGTATATACCTTCTAACTCAGGTCGACCGCCTTGGCTAAAATTTTATCACATTGTCGCAAAGCCCAATCCCAATCACAAGATGAGTCAATTTCTATGTAGTCAATTGAACAAGCTCCACTGGAAGCCTAAAAAAATTAGGGACTTCTGGACATATAGGCAGGATATAAAGATGACAAATGGAATCTTCTAGGAGGTGGATTCGAACAACCAGTTTGACGATATCTAGTGTGGCAAACATTCAGATGGTGAGAAATCTCCTAACCATTCAGGTTTCGAGAAGTTCTATGAGGTGGAAAGTGCAGCCTCAAATCGTGGTGATGAGGTAACTCAAAGAGCTCCCATAGTTGAAAAAGATCCTGCACGAGAAGTGACGGTTAGTAGACAACATTCACAGTAGGAGGACTCTTGAAATACACAAATGTCGGAGCCCACTAGCTCCTCTCGATAAAGTATGAAGAGGCCGAGGAGTTCCAGATGCCTGCCAAAGGTTATTTTGGATCTTGACAATTCTCCGGAAAAGGAGGGGCCACGAACAAATAAAGTTACAAAAGGAGAGGAGTCACGGCATGAAGAAGTGGTGGTACCTAATGGTGGTCTTTGATAAACTCAGGTATGTTTTCCTCCTTCTTCCCTCTCTTCTATGTCTTTGGTCTCCTCTAAATCTGCCCTTGCTATGTCCTTCTCACTAGTTGTTCCTGTAGCTAGTTATCTTGAGCAGACCAACATTTTTCCTCCTGTGGGTCCCTTCCCGTCTCCTGCATTGCCTTTTTCCCATGAAGCATAGGGAATGGTAGCATGTTCAGACCCTCTGAGCCAGCAATTTGCATCCCCGAGACCTAACATGATTGTAGGTGCTTCCCTGAACTTTCTTCCCTCCATGTTTTCATCTCCGGGTAGCCAATCCATCTCACCTTTCTCCCCAACAATTATTAATAGGCCTAGCAAGTCCACTGATGCAATGAGCACGCTATCCTTCCCACTAGTAGTCCCTCGAGAGTTTCCTTTTGCTGGTGGACTGGGCATTTCATCCCAGGAATATTTTTCACAGGTGGATGCAAATAAAATTGCTTGAGCAAGATGAATACAAAAAAGAAGGGAGAAGCATGCGTGCAGGCAAGTGGAGCCTCTCTTGTAAACTATGTTCAGTGAGGGCCAGAATTTGTTGATTTTTGTGAGAATCACCCCCAATGTGATCAAGCTGGTCGGGGATATGCTGCCAAGAGACTATTTTGTCAATGCCATAGGGCTAGACTTGCAACAGGCTCGTCTGCAAGATAAGGTGGAGCTGATGGAGGATACCTAGAGGGTCGTGACTACTGACCTCCTCAAGCTCAATCGCTAGATGAAGAAAAAAGATGAACAGATGAAAGAGTTGAGGGGGAAGGTGGATATCTGGGTAAACAAGGATAAGGCCTAGGAGATCAAGATTAATCACCTGTGGAATGAGAAGAATTCCTTTGAAGGCAAGGTAAATGAGCTTCAATATTTGGGCACAGATGTTGTTTCAGCCCTAAGAAAAGAGATCGAGTAGTGTCAAGTGATTGAGGCGACCCTCCATGATGAATTAACGCAAGTGAGTGATGGCCTGAAGCAGCTCCAATAGAGCACCAATGAGGAGGTGAATGAGATGAATGTCGCTTTGGAGTAGAAAACTAAAAAGTAGAGGTAGGCCAAATTGGCCTTGGGAGAGGAAGAGAGAGAGATTTAAACTCTGAGAAATTAGTTGTCCATCCTAGAAGGAAGCTTATCGGAGTTGAAGGTGGACCTAGGCAGAAAAACTACAAAATTGGATCTTTTGAGAGCCCAACCTCCTGCACCCCAAATGATATCACTGGAGATTGCTAAGGAACTACGTGCATCATACTGGGATAAGGTCAAAACATTGTGCCTTACTTTGCAGCCCTCTCTAAAGTGTATGGCGTAGGCAACCAGTCTATGCAGGGTAGTTAGCAAAATAATGCAATGAGTGTAGGAGGTGACTTCTGATAAAGTTTCAGAGGTCAGGCGATTGTTGGGAAAGTTATATACAACATCTGATGAAGCATTGAGCAGCATGGAGATTGAAGATTGAATAGTAGAAACTATGGGCATAAATATTCTCATCTCCATGCATGAATTCATCCAACATGCGGGAGAATGTGGGGTTAGATTGACCCAGATTACCAGTGATATGCGGGCAAAATTTTCCCACTTAACTCAATGAGGCCTCCCGTCACCCTTCATCGCAAATCAAATGGTGGCAGGTATCGAGCACATAATTGCAAAGAACGAGGAGAAGAAGCAAGATCTTTCCATTCTCCAATCCTTTGATTACTCTCCGACCGCCGAAAATATTGAAGGTATAGTGCATTAGTTGGCGCAACTCTTTTTCCAGCTTGAGTTGGAAGCGAAGGTATCTCGTGGATTTCCTTTGAAGGAAATCATTGATCTTAAGTTGGCACATGAAAATCTATGTGCTCTCTCTGTACCATCAAATGAGGTTTGGACCGGCCTTCAAGCTGCCCTTTCTTAGCTGTGAGCGATAATGGTGGTGTTGAACCAAGGTTTCTAGGGTTCTTCATTCTATAGGAAAAATATCCCTGTGAGTCGCCAAACTATGAACATTTATTAATGAACCGCTATGCCTTCATGGTTATCTTTTCTTTTCGTAGCTTCGCCTTGTTCATTATCACTTGTAGCTCCTCGGTGTCCTCCACGTGGCCTCCTATCAGGGCTTCTTGTTGTGTCATATTGCTTTTCCTCTACTGGGTTCCGTTCGCTCGACGAGTGGCCTTCTCTCATTCCTTTCTGAGTCGGGCCCACTCTACTATTTCTTTTGCTCGGCATCCTCCATGTGGCTCCCCTTCAAAGTTTTTTTTTGGGGTGTCCCTCTTTCTTTTTTCTAGGCTTCGTGTGTTCGACATGTGGCATGTTTCTGTGGGCCCATTATCTAGGATTTGTCGCTTGTGTATATGTTCTTCTCTATTGTTGCATGTTCTTCTCTACTGCCGCGTGTTCCCTGTCGATGCTGCATGGCCCTGTTTCATCAAAGGAAATGTTTGCTAGCGCATTACTAGATGATCTTTCTATTCGATGCCAGCTCGAGGGAATCTAGAGCATCGATGTTTTGTAGAAGCATCTTTCTCGTAGGGGTTTTTAGGCGGTGGGATAGCTTATTTAAGCAGCCTCTTTCTCTTTTTATGGTTGTTGTTATATAGATTAAAATTTCCTGAGCACTGGGAAAGAGCCTTTTGAAATATTTGCTATTAAATTTCGGTTTGCAGACTATGCCAATCAATTCGGCCTCTTTTTTTTTCATGCATTTGATACGATATTAAAATTGTGCTTTCATTTCCTGAAGTATATGACTGTCTATTTTCAACTTTTGTAATCTTCATACAGCTTAATAAAATGTAGATGATGTTGTTACTCTTCTTTGTTGGCCTCTATTGTATTGGTTATGCTATGCAATGAATTGGTGTTCTTATGTTTAGAGTGTTTCTGAAGCATCTATTTGATAAACAACAGTTACTGTTCGAGCCTTTGCTTCAACATTGTGCTCAGTTATTTCTCTTATGATTTGGTGCATCGCCTTAGTTTAGGTTTGATTATTACATGTTATCCTTCTAACCCTTTATCTGCCCCCCGTAAAAATGAAGAGTTGGCTTCGATAAAATTCAGAGGTCACTTAGCTAAGCGCACAAGTCCCCTAGTAGCTAAGTCTCCCATAAGACTATTGCCCCTGTAAAATTTTGCGTGAACATTAAAGATTTTAAAATTAATGGTGATCATTTCATTGTGTTTTTATTAAACCGTATTAATCATGAAGGTGCCCATGTGTGCAAAGGGGAAAGGAAAATGAAGTCGGTAAGGCAACACACATCATCACTTGGGAAATTTGAAAGAAATGATACATGTGCATTGAGGCATGCAAATTTAATGCAAAGTAGTGTGATTGTTGATAGGCCAAGGCTGGGGTAAAGAATAAGAAAGATTTAATACTTTATAATGAGTTTTAGATTGGTCTATATGTGTCAATCTGCGGGTGTAAACTTATGAGAGGTGTCGGGGCTATATGCCAATAGAAGGAGTGAAATTCGTGAGCTGAGTGGGGATGAAATGCAGCTAGAACCCGCATAAATTTCCTAAGTGAAGATCTGGTTTAACTTTCAGAAACTTGCTAGGAACTATGATGGGAATTTTTATAAAAACAACAGTGACAGGAACTGTCACTGACTGCAAAATAACAGCAGCAAGCTCTCTTATAAATCCATAACATAATTTGTGCTATATTCTTCAAATACACACAACAACATTGGCAGAATATTAATATTTGAAATGATTATCTAATGAAAAACAATTTTAAACCAGATTTTAAATAAAACACTACAGAAGATTAAATCGCATGAAAAGAAATAATTGCACAAAATTAAATCACACATTACTAAAACAATAAATTATAGAAATCCCTAAGATTCTGAGTAGTGGGACCTACCTCCTCAATCTGCCAAATGATTAAGCGAATAGTGTTGCTCTTACATGGTTTTCTTCATGCAAAGTATTTTATTTATTTAAAAAAATGGTACATCATTTGCTTTCATTGTTGCCTTGCGCTACTTATATATGCGCAGCTTATAACAACCTACGAATATCTATTCTTTTTGGCCTATAGCCAACAAGCTAAAAGAAACAAATATATGGATCACTAACATATAGATTAAAACCGTGTTGCTATAACAATAGATGAAAATAGAAGACGTGCTTTTGTTTTACTCCTCCACACAGCTAGCATTCACAACTATTGTAATAGATTCTTCTCTTTATATGGAAAATAGAAATGATGTGAAGGTTTGGAGATTTCTCTCTAGCTATCTAGCAACAAATATCTTAGCATGGGTTTCCTCCCTTATTCCACAAGAATAGCACACATGGAGCCTTGACTGATTGCATCTTCTCCATCTTTTTTGGACCACGAATTGTCTTGTAACAATAAATAGTGAAGGTTTTTAGTTTCCTCTTCATAGCTAGAAGTTGCATCTCCATTTGGAAATAACCACGATTTCTTGTGCTTATTCAAATTTGGCACTAAAGGGGTAACCAATGCCAACTTGGAGATTGAAATCACATTTGAAAAGATAACATAAATAATTTTTTGATCACAAAGTAATACACAAAATTTCCTGACCAGAAAGTGATAGGAAGTTCTTGTAGTATGCATGCTACAAGCTTTATTTCTCAATTCTGAAAATCATAATACTTATTAGTAATGAAAACCAATCATTAGTTTCCATATTTTATCCAAAACTCTATTAAATACCACTTATACATATTTAATCATATGCAACATAAAATGGGGAAATAGTATGATATGGAATGAAAATGGAATGTGGAAGTGGGTACGAAGGTATATGAAATAAGCTAAAATATGGCATAAAATGGGACACAATTGGTAGTCATCAATCGTGTTCAAGTGTCATAATGAAATTTTTGATCCATTAGTGTGGTGCAATGCCATCAAATCAGAATTGTTAGCCAAGTATTTAGTAGTTGCCATAAAATTTGAATGGAAGGGTGGTAACTAATCATTCTAAATCTAGATTTAAATTTGGTGATTAAGTTGTTTGCTATTAGATTTTAATTGATGCATATTTTCTAACATATAGTGAGTTACAGTTAGTTAGGATTTGGCATAAAAGTACTAAATTTTAGTTGTGAATACACACCAACAGGGAATTATTAAATGAGTTTTTGGGAATTAATGAAATGATGAAGGAATTTGCATTGAATGAAAAATCAAAAGGTAACCTTCGCTACCACTTTAATTCCCAACCTAATAGTGGGCTTCATTGCTTGCAAGTTGAAATGAGCTATGAATGAAATATCAAAAGAAAAATGAGCTATCAATGAAATATCAAAAGAGATATACAAAAAGATTATATATCAACTCTTTAGGCTATCAAAATATCTCTACCGGGGCTATGGATGCTTGGCTAGCAGTAGAGCTATGTTTGGGGGAATTACAGAGATAACCTTCTCGGGGCTATGGATGCTTGATTGGTAGCAAGGCTCTATCCTTGGTTGGATTTGGAGGATTACCAAATTATGTAGTTCAATATCAATGAACTAATTTTTTTCAATGAGTTCCAAAAACTGGAATTAATCAGAGCACAGGCGGATATTTCTAGAGGGAATTTTATTATTTTTATGTTAGAATCTAGGTTAAGGTAAAGATTTATTGTTTTAAAATATGCATAAATTATAATTTATGACAAGTGATTCAAACTCAAGTTTTGATTTAAATTTGGTTTTATTGGTTACAAATTGTTGTGTGGTCTCACAAAACGCCCCAACACTATAATACTTGGGGACCACAAGTGAAAAATAATGCTTCCGAAAAGTGTTGGCTAGTTTGAAAGATTACCGAAAGTGAAAAGAAAAGAGAAATATTTTGAAAAGAGTAATTCATAATTCAAGTGTTACGGGTACCGAGAACCAGGAACCGAGAATGCTAGAAATGCAAAAGGTAATGCAAATATTGAGTAAAGTGTTCTAGTTCGAGAGTTAAGGTCCGGTGAAGATGGAAGTTCAATTAAAACCAAAGTCTGGGAAAATTATGGGTAAAGTTGAATACTGGGTACTAGGTATCGGGTAATAGTACAAAGCAAAGTTTTAAAATTTTAAAGGTTATCTAAAAAGTACGATAGTCCGGTAACCCGGTATAAAAGGATAACTATGCAAGAATATGTGATTTTCTTGAAAGCAAGTTATTTATGATGGATTTATATGATAAAAATTTAATGATGGTTTTGTTTACATGAGATTTTTCTTTATATATATATTTTAAAGGGATTTAATAGATGGAATTTGTGATTGCAAGAGAAGTAGATTGCAATGTAAAGTTTGGGTATGGACATTCAGGCAAACTAAAGTTGCAGGTAGATCAAATGGTGTTACTAGGTTCAACAAAACACTCTAAGAGCTCATGCATTTTTCCCTTGGATTTCCTCTCATGTATTTGTATTATCCTACCTGTGTCTTCTATAAAAGGTTAGGGGATACCTTTTTTTAAGTTAAGTTTAGAATTTGTGGATGTTAGAAGAGCCAAAAATTCTCTAATTTTTTTTTTTTCCTATTTTTTATAGCATTTCGAACTAAAAACTTGTATGCACATAGAACTTAATCAATATCAAAGCCAATTTGATAGCTACATATCTCATGTATTTTTGTAGCTGGTTTTTTGTTAGTCCATCTGAACAAGACTCTGTGCTACACCATTTAAGGGTGCATCCATAACCTACTCGGTGTCTAAACAAAACCCTCTTCTTTACAAGCTTGCATCATTTTATACCTAGCTATGAAGCAATTTGGTGAAGTATAAAGAGGTTTACTTTGATTTGATTAAATCTTGGGGCATGTATGGAGAATAACCGAGAGAAATTTTATTTTTTAGTATTTTGATGCTTTATTTTAGATTAGATGTTAAAATTTCTAAAAATGTTTCAAAAAATAGATGAATGAATGGAAATTTATTGAAAATCTTCCATTTTCTATGAATTTGTTGAATGGTTAAAGCTAAATCTACTTAAGTGATAGAACAATTGTTTGATCTTCATGAAATATTACTACAAATCTTTTGATTTCATGAGATTATTTTATGATTGAACTGAAAGTCTTGTATCTAATGCTCATGATTCTTAATAAAACTAGAGATGACCATAGACCCCTTGAGATTAACAGTAATATCACATCATACCCTGAAGAGAACCCAATATGGTCAAGACCTGACTACCAAAGACTTGGGATTGAGTTGAGTCAACATTTTCCTATTACACAGACACCCTAAGGTTGCCCTGGTTAAGTCTTTCAATAAAGATACCTGTTCTTCATGGTTTGCCTATGTGGATTTTATCTACAGTGTTGCTACGAGTGACACCATTGTCAATAAGTTATTGCTCGTGCTATGAGATGGAAGTCAAAATGGTGAAGGGGTGTATGTGTTCAAGGGACAAGTGAATGGAATACTTATAGGTGGTAAGGTAGTTGAAGATATAATATGTGATGCCACATAGGGATGCTAGTGGGAATAGCCAAGGAAGGAATCACATTACTAGTTGGTTGCATTATTGTTGTGACTTGAGGGTTTATATAGGTAGATATTGAGGCAATTTTTATGGGAGGAGGAATTTGTGGTCCTCCTTGTCTTGTGATATTTCTTGTAGGTAAAGGAAATCTAGTGGTTGAAGTGAGATGTTTTCTAAATATTTGAACTATGTTTGGCATAAGGTCAAGTCCATCATCACTTTCAAGCATGTGATGAATTTTATCTATAGTAGGGATGGCAGTAGTTGAAATGTTATCATTTTTCACTTGATGTTGTAGGTTTGCTAAGTCTTCATGAATGTGAATTATTTTTTCTTGTGGGACACTATCATTCCTTGTTTCAACTTGCATATTACTCGAAGGAAAATAGTTGTTAAGGGTATTGTCCATACCTAGTGCACTAGTGTCAATACTAGGAGTGAAAGAGCTAGACAACCCAAGATCCACAATGATTTTTTTTATCATGGGATGACATGAGTCTCAAACTTCATCTCACTATAGTATTAGCAATAGAACACCAAATAATCATAAAAGGGCTACTAAATGCAAGGTGAATGCAAATGCAACATAAACTAAGAACAATGAAAATCTTATAACAAAAATTATAGAAACTAAAACCGAAAGGCAGTAATAGAAAATAACAACTCAAATATAGTATTTTGAAATCCAGAAAATATAGTTCAGAATTATCAGAAGGACTGATTCACTCAAGGTGGCGAATGAGTCGCATTAGCGATTTTTTCCAAAAAAAATCAAAGTTTTTCAATTGAATTTTATGCTTTTTATGTTTTATGATATGTGGGTATGTGTAAGATCATCATGGAAAAAACAGGCCCTTAAGTGGCAATAAAATTCAAAAAATTAGAGTTAGGCAACTTGACGTAAAAAAATTGAATAAGTTATCTATATTATTTCAAAAATATGTAAAAATAGAATCTTTAGAAAATTGAATGTAGTTTCTAAACTACTAGGTTTATTTTTATTTTTTAAATCTATTTGGTGAAAATTTGAAATTTCAATGCAGTAGTACTTAAATTTTAGGGAAAAAATAAGGAGTAGGTGTCTGTCTGACCACCCTAAACACAATAAAATGATAATATTTTTTTATAATATTTTATATATAAGTAGGGGACTCATATCCCGATGTGATGCATATTTGTTTGTAATTCTTTTCAAAGTAAATAATTAATTATGATTTTTTTATTACAAATTTTTAAAAATATAAAAACTTGTATGTCTGACCACCTTAACTTGGTCAAAAATTCATGAAATTCAATTATTATTTTTTTATCCTATAGTATGTGAAGCATATAATTTGACACATGTTTTGGATTCAAAAATTGTGATACTGTTTGAAAGCTATAGATTTTTTTCAATCAGCCTATCAATCAGGACTTTAGTCATAATTCAAATAGAAAATGAATAATAATTATTTATTAAATTCAAAGTAAAGCATAATTTATATTGGTGGAAAGCTGAGAATCTCCTTTAAAAACCCTTTTTGTTTCATCAATTTTGTGTAAAAAAGAAGTCGTCAACCACATGGACCATCATATCACTTAGATATCCCCACTTTTTGGCCCATCGTGATCTTGCACATACCCATGTATCCTGGATGCAAATGTAGATTTTGTATGTTTTTTAGTCAAATGAGGTGCAAAAATGAAAGCTATATGAACTTTCACTAATGTAAAAATAGAAACCCTAGAATGCAAATTAACTAATGCAAACCCTAATATAATGTTAATGCAAGCCAAATCTAAGATGACAATGCACTCCAAATCAGAATTATGATATTCTAAATGCAGGTTCACCAAAATCAAATGCGGAAAATTGTTTCTCTTTCCTTCTTAGAGTTTAGGACCTAGAAGGACAATTTTCACTAACTTTCACTCAAGAACAATCCCTTGAGATCTCAATGCAAAGGAGAAAGAGATCTTGCAAGAGGGTTGTTCTAGGGGTTGAATGCAAACTAATAAGGGGTTCACCACCAAGTTTAGACTTGGAAAGAAAAATGAAATGCAAGATGCAACACTAAAACCTAATTGAATGTAATGAACGACAAAATGATCGAGAAATGCAAGTGAACCAAAACAAAGAACTACATAAAGGAAGATGTGTGCCTAGAAATCTAGAAATGACTAAGTGGAGGTATGGAGCACTAGAAAATCTAACTTTAATGATGACTATGACTCATTCGCCAAGCTGGGTCAATCAATCCATAAATTGGGTTTTTGTGCAGGAACAAGAATATGCCAAATAGGTATCTGAATCTACAAAAATCTATATTTTGACTGGAACTAGGACTCATTCACCAAAAGTGGTGAATTGGTCTAGTTAGTCTTTTCTTAAGCTTCAAATTTTGATCCTAATTTTTGCTATTTCCTTTGTCTTTCCTAATTGATTTTTGGATCTGAAACCTTGATTTGCAACCTATAGGTGATCTCCCAGGTTCTTCAAGGCTTGATGACAACTTTGACAACGTTTCAATGATTTGACAACATTTATCTAATCTTGCTCCTTAGTAAATCTACTACCTAGACTTACAAATCACACACAAAATAGAGGGAAAAATGTTGTTGGGTTAGTGGATAGGGGTTTGCCTTGGTCAAACCCCTTGTTGGTAAGTAAACCTTGAAATAGAATGAAATATGAATGGAGAATGATGAATGAACAAAATAAAATGTTACAACTCACCAAACCCTAACAATGAAAGGATGTAAAAATGTGTGAAGTGGCTCCAATGGATGTAGATCTTGAATCTAACTTGAAGGTGATAGATATTGAATGTAATGCTTGCTTGAATCACAAAACCCTACATCACAATTTTTAGCTCCAAAACAAACATGATGCATGGAATTCTTGACATGATGATTGATGCTTGAATAATTCTCTAAAATAATTGATAATCGACTCTTGAATTTTCTTTTGAATGGTTGAATGCTCTTGTGAACTCAAACTTGCTATGAGAGTGCTCATTCAACTTTCTAGGTCAAAAATGAATGAAAGAAACTTGTGTTTATACTCAATTATGCAAAAATTCCCGAAACTACAACACTACAAGCTGACATCAGATCTAGGAGAATAAAATCCCACAAAAAATTTGAATTAATTTTGATTTCAGCCACATGGGACTCATTCACCCAAAGTGGCAAATGATTCCCACTATGCCTAATTTTTGGGACTATTTTTAAAAATGCTTAGAAACATGTGAAACTAGATTCAGGACTATGTTGCCAAAAAGTGTAGCCTTTGACACTTTTCACTCATTTGGGCCCTTGCTTATGGTTTTTGGACCACTTTTACCCCTTCCAAAGTGTTGCAAGGTGTTGTAAAACATTTTCACTTTCCTAGGCTTGTCATCACTAAGTTGACCCTTTTCTTATGGCATAATGACCTCGTAATGCATATACATGGCTTACTTTAGAGTGTTTCAAGAGATAATCTCAACAAACTTCAATAATCGGCTTTTAATTCTTGAAAACCACTTAAATTTTCCCAGGTGGACTAGGTCACCACCTTGGGCGACCTAATCCCATGTGGCATAAAAATCAAAATAAACTTAATTTTCTTGCAGGATTTTGCCTCCTCAACCCTAAAGTCGGCCTATGTTGTGTTATTTTTTGGGAAATTATGGCATAAATTTTATAAATAATGGTTTTCCCCCTCATTTTACATCTCCTTCCACCTCCTAACTAATTCATTTTTCACTCTCTCATCTTCTCAAGCACTCATCCACTACTCTTCTCAAGTAAGCTAGGGTTTGAGTACTCCAAGACATCTCTCCAAGAAGTATTCAAGGGTTGAATCCTCCATTGCTTCAATTCAAGATCAAACATCATTGAAAGGTAAACTCCATTGTGTCATGCTTCATTACATTTCTATCTTCATTTGGTTTAATTACTCAAAAGGGGTTTGACCAAGGAAAACCCCTAATCCCTAACAATCAACATTTCTTCTCCCTTCTTTGTGTGTTTGTAGATTTAGGTATTTTGTAGGTTTGAAAATAATTGAAGAATGGATTGAAGACTTATTGAAGAAACCTCCTTGTTGGCTAGGGAAAAGCATCAATTAAAAGTCACTTTCAGGCCTAAGAATCAAAGTTTCAGATCCAGAAACTTGGAGAAACAAAAAATGTAGACCAAGAGCCATAGAGTGCACCTTCATACTTCCCAAAATCTTGAAGTGAACTAGGTCACCATTCGTGGTGACTTAGTCCCACTATACATGCATTTTTTGGTTTTCTATAGATTTGAGTACCCTTTTGGCATAAATAATTGAAGAATGGATTGAAGACTTGTTGAAGAAACCTCCTTGTTGGCTAGCGAAAAGCATCAATTAAAAGTCACTTTCAGGCCCGAGAATCAAAGTTTCAGATCCAGACACTTGGAGAAACAAAAAGTGTAGACTGAGAGCCATCTAGTGCACCTTCACACTTCCCAAAATCTTGAAGTGAACTAGGTCACCATTAGTGGTGACTTAGTCCCACTACACATGCATTTTTTGGTTTTCTGTAGATTTGAGTACCCTTTTGGCATAAATGGGTTTCGACGGATTTTCACAAAAACTGGACTAGGTCGCCCAGAATGGTGTAAGTGTCCCAAGAAGCCCAAATTCTTGATTTAGCAACATTTCCAATATCTACAAGTTTCCATCTGCACACCCTTTTCATTTCCCAACTCTCTATCTTGTTTCATAAGCTTTCTTAGATAATTTAGTTTAATGTTTGCATATCACAATGTATTTTCAAACATTTCACATCCTTTAGGTTTAGCATTAATAAATGATATTTATTTTAGTTTATTTCACTTAGGCATCATATTTAGACACATTCACATCCCTCACACATGAATCCCCCTAACTCTTTTTGTGTAACTCCTTAGCATTTTTGTATCCCTCTCTATCCTTTTAGGTGAAAATATGAGTGTTAGAGACCCTAAATAGGTACGAAAATCTTTGTTACATTTTGGTTAACCCGACATTTCTACACCCTCTTTTCTGATTTAGACCTATTTAGCATCTTAGATTTGCATTGCATTGCATTTTGCATTGTTTACATTGCATTCTAGGGTTTAAATTTTGCATTAGTGAAAGTGCATTTAGGTTGCATTCTTGCATCTTAGAACATTACCCATCTCTAAAATTTTGTATTTTCATGTTAGGTCTACATCACCTAATACTCTAAACCACCTGAATTCATCAAAATATTTTGTAAAATCTCAAAAAAATCACCAGGTGGACTAGGTCACCACCTTGGGCGACCTAGTCCCTTTAGACCCATGAAACTCCCTTTTACAGAGCTAAAAATCCTATTTTTAAGCTTCTGTTTAGTGCCAGTAACTATCTGTATCTATTGGTTGTGTTTTTGTTACATGCATTTCAGGGTATGTGTAGGATCATGATGGGCCAAAAAGTAGTGATATGTAAATGATATGATGGCCCATGTGGCTGACGAGTTTTTTTTACCCAAAATTGATGAAACGAAAAAGGGTTTTTTAATGAGATTCTCAGATTTCCACCAATATAAATTATTCTTTACTTTGAATTTAATAAATAATTATTATTTATTTTCTATTTGAATTACGAGTAAAGTCTTGATTGATAGGTTGATTGAAAAATATCTATAGCTTTCAAACAATATCACATTTTTTGAATCTGAAACATGCATCACATTCTATGCATCACATACTATTAAAAATAAATAAATAAATAAAATCATGAAGTTTTGGGCAAGTTAAGGTGCTTAGAAGTACGAGTTTTTATATTTTTTAAATGTTATAACAAAAAAATCATAATTAATTATTTACTTGGAAACAAATTACTAAAAAATATGCATCACATTGGGAAATGAGTCCTCTACTTATATCTAAAATATTATAAAAAAATATTATCATTTTATTTTAGTTAGGGTGGTCAGACAAACACCTAATTCTTATTTTTTCCCTGAAATTTAAGTACTACTGCATTGAAATTTCAATTTTTCACCAAATAGATTTTTTATTTTTTTAAATAAACCTAGTATTTTAGAAACTACATTCAATTTTCTACATATTCTATTCTTACATATTTTTGAAATAATATAGATAACTTATTCAAATTTTTACATCAAGTTGCCTAACTCTGATTTTTCTGAATTTTATTGCCACTTAAGGGTCTTTTTTTTCCGTGATGATCCTACACATACCCTTAATTTAAAATAGCCTATATTATCTCATTTCATGCATTTCACATTTTCACTTTTCCATTTACAACATCTCATTTTCAGATCATTTCATAGTGTAATCAGCCATTTACCTTCTTTGAAATCTTAAAATTGCATTTAATCCTATGTCTTTACATTGCATTTTAAGTTTACATAGCTTTTGTTACATTTTAAATAGCATTCATGGTACTTGTGGATAGCATTAGACTTTTGCAATCTTCATTTTCTACATTAGTTCCTACATCATTTAAATCATTTTTTTTCAAAAATGAAAACACAACATTAACAACATCACATGCACCCACTCACAAAATTAGAGATAGAAATCCCTTTAATAGTGATGACTTAGACATGTTATATGAATCCTTTGATGACTTCATCTCTCATCCACTAAATATTTGATGCAAGAGGATGCAAACATTGATAATCATGAAAATCCTAATTGTTCTTCTCTTGATATCTCTCCCATTGGTGATGAAGGTATCTTAGTGAAAGAAGACACAACCATTGAAGATCATGATGGTCTGGCTTGTCTTCCTCATCCCCCTTCCCCTCTGCAAAAAATCCAACAAAAAGAAGATGAAAACATCATCTCCTTACCTAATCTCTATAACCATGATCCTCAATCTTGTTCTTCTCATATCCCTCCTTGATGCAATGAGGATAGGTCAGTGTTAGAAGATACACCTATTACAATTCATGAGATTCTTGACCCTCCCTTCCCTAATGCTCCTAACCTTTGGGATAGCCTATGTGAAAATCATAGTGGTCCTTCTCTTGATGCCTCCCCTCATTGTGATGAAGCTAGTGGTGAACATATTACAAGCTCTCCTACTAGGGTAGATAGTATGGAAAACAAAAATGAGATCTTCGATAATCAAATAGAACCCTCTCCTCATGCTCCCACCATTGATAACCCTATCATTGGTCATTCCCCTACTTGTGATGAAGTCATTTTAGCAGAACCAATCCTTCAATGTCACAAACATGTGGCTTGTATTTCTCCTAAAAACTCTCCTCCTAGGGAGGATATCATGACGCAAGACAAAGATAACATTGACTCTTCTTCCCTAGGGGACGTTAATATTGTTCAAACTCAACTCATCCTCTATCCTCCTTTAAACAAACCTAAACCCACATTCATTCTCTACCCACCTCAGCATAATGTGTCACAACAATTGAGTCATAATACCATTGCTCATACACATTACACAAGAAACAATCCCCACCCACCCCAACCAACCTCGACACCATTACCTTCCTCCCCTCCTATATTACCTACTACCTCTCACTTAAATTCACTCATTAGGGAGTATGACATTGTTGACCAACTAAGGAATACTTCTACTAAAATATCTTTATGGGACCTTATCCAAGCCTCCCCTCACTATCACAACATGATGCAAAATGCCTTATAATAAATTCCTATCCCTTATAATGCACAAACAAATGGCATAGTAGCAATGATTCAAGGCTTAAATATTGGCATTGTTTTACACCAAAGTGAGCTCCCTCCTTTGGACATGCAAAAACAAGATGAAGCTCATGTAATAATATCTCAATACAAATGCATAGGGATCAAGCAAACTCTTGTTGATAATGGCTCTACTGTTAATGTGTGTAGTTTCAATCTCTTGGATAGGCTCCATATCGATAAATCAACCATTCAACCTACCTCCTTATCTATTAGTGGATTTGACAGTGTAGGACAAAAGCCACTTGGTGTGATCACTTTGACTCTTACAGTTGGAATGGCCACATTAGACAGATTGATCCATGTTATGCCACATGATGTTTTATATAACCTCATTTTTGGCAGGCTATGGATTCATGCAATGAATAGAGTTCCTTCCACTCTTCATCGTAAGATGAAGTATATCTATAACAACAAAGTGTACATGCTTCATGTTGATCTTGAGCCCTTTAGTGTCTTGCAACTTTAGCAAAACAAATTGAAACCCTTCACCACTTTAACACCAATCAAACAAGCGGAACACGCACAACACACACCCTTAGATGATTATTGGGGTTCCTTAGACTTCACACCTCCTTTACTAAGAGAATCCAATATCATAAAAAAAGACTCTGAAAAAGGGAACCGTAGTCTTTTCCACACATGACTCAGTCGATCCTTCAAACACATCCACCTCGACTACTTTATACAAAAAATACAACAATGAACTCTCACCCAATCCAAAAAAGCTGAGAAATCTCTATGAAAAAGGTTATGATCTCATGAAACAACTTGGCTATAGCAGAAAAAGATCTGGTGCTAACGAACAAGGTATCCGCAACCCTATCGAGCCTAGATCAGGCAAACATCTAATCATGGTCTTGGAATTTTTCCTTTCATCAAAATCATCAAACCTTCATCCAACATCAACACCATCCCAAATCACCCTTCTAACCCTACCTTCAAAAGTGATCCTTTGTGTGCACTCCAACACACAAAGAACTCTTTGCTTAATGCCAATGTCATCTCACATAACACTAATGATCTGGATTCTAAATACTCCTCCAAAGGAGTGTACAAAATCTCACAATCTATAGTGCCTTGTGTAAGTATGACATTCTATACTAAGTAAGACCCTTCTTTTTTTCACACTAAAATATCACCTTCTCCCATTAATCAAGAGGGTATCTTGTTGAGTCTCCTCCAAGATCACTTGATCTCCCTTCCTCTGCAAACTCAAAAGAAATGTTCCAACAAACATTCCTTGTGTACCTACCACAGATTTCATGATCATCACACTAATGAATGTAAGGCCTTGAGTAATAAAATCCAACATCTTAAGGCGTTTTGTGCTCTCCCTTGTGTGGGGCCACCTAATTCCTCTAATTGATATTGATTTTCACTCAACCTTGAATTTCATCCATCCTTTCATCACACTCTTGTCCTACACTAAGTGGGGGTAAGGGGTTAGTTAGCCTTTTCCCCCGTATGTCACTTTTCATTGTCTCTTTTGACTAATCGTTAACCTTTCATGAACCTATAAGAGCAAGCTTGGGATGTGGACGAAATGTCTTAAGTTGACTCACATGTGACATACTATCCTCTTTCATGACACAGCTTCTCAGAAACATATGACTTGGCATAGGGATTTTTGAACAAGTTCTCATGTCTTCTTCCTCTTCTTCTCTACTTTAAAGAAATTTCTCACGACAATGGTGTTAGCAACTGCTTTAAAGTGGGGGCATACATCGACACTCACGTCTCACTTTGTGATTTTATTTTTCTTGCGATTCCCTCTCTTGCAAACATTAGGTAGAATGTTGCTCAAGATTAGACATTTGCATCTTTGCTCTCTTGGAAATAAGATGAGTCCATTTGTACATTTTACTCTCTTGGTGACATTACGCATCATGTTCCCTAGGATGATACCTCACACAAACTAAGCGAAATCCCTTTGAAAAATCCTTACACCATCAAACACCATTTTCTTTTGTGGCGCCTTATCAAAGTTATCATGAGGTATAAATTTTATATGGTTTAAGCGAGAAGCCCAACCAGTGACATGACTTTCCCCATAGCCACCTGTGTGTGTGTTAGTACATACCATCCACGAGTGTATGTTTCTCACCTTTTGGAAATTCTCACCCGGCGGACAACCAAAATTCTCGTCCCCCCAAAGTGAGTACACATCTTCATTTTGGACAAACAACCTAGATTTGATCCACAACTAGTTGGAAAAATGGTCGAAGCTTGATCCAACCCTTTTACTTTCCTTCATCTTTTCATTATAGTTCTTGTCATTGTATGATCATGTATCTTGTTTTGCTACAAACCATTCACCCTTGAATGTGTTCTGTTGCACTAATGTTGAGTTGACTTAGAATCTTGAATCTTGGGGGCTTGACCGCCTTCATGTTTGTCATTCTTCACCATCTCCATTGGCTAATTTAGTGTGAGTTTGAAGCAAGTTCATACTCTCACTAAAGTGGGGGAAAAATGTGTTGTCAAAAAGTGTATCCTTTGACACTTCTCACTCATTTGGGCCCTTGCCTATGGATTTTGGACCTCTTTTTACCCCTTTTCAAACCTTCTTTCAAAGTGTTGTAAGGTGTTGTAAAACATTTTCACACTTTCCTAGGTTTTTCATCACTAAATTGACCCCTTTCTTATGGCATAATGACCCCTTAATGCACATACATGCCTTACTTTAGATTGTTTTGGGAGATAATCACAACAAACATAAATAATCACCTTTTAATTTTGAACAACCACTTAAATTTTCTCAGGTGGACTAGGTCACCACCTTGGGCAACCTAGTCCCATGTGGCATAAAAATCAAAATAAACTTAATTTTTCTTGCGAGATTTTTCCTCCTAAACCCTAAGGTTGGCCTGTGTTGTGTTATTTTTGAGGAAATTAGGGCACAACTTATATAAATAAGGGTTTTTTTCCCTCATTTTACATCTCCTTCCACATCCTAACTAGTTCATTATTCACTCTCTCATCTTCTCAAGCACTCATCCACTACTCTTCTCAAGTAAGCTATGGTTTGAGTACTCCAAGCCATCAAGACATCTCTCCAAGAAGCATTCAAGGGTTGAATCACCATTGTTGGAATTCAAGATCAAACATCATGGCAAGGTAATATTCATTGTTTCATGTTTCATTACATTTCTATCTTCATTTGGTTTAATTACTCAAAAGGGGTTTAACCAAGGCAAACCCTCAATCCCTAACAATCAACATTTATTCTCCCTTCTTTGTGTGTTTGTAGATTTAGGTATTTTGCAGGTTTGGAAATAATTGAAGAATAGATTGAAGACTTGTTCAAGACACCTCCTTGTTGGCTAGGGAAAAACATCCATTAAAAGTCACTTTCAAGTTCGAGAATCAAAGTTTCAGATCCAGACACTTGGAGAAACAAAAAGTGCAGACTGAGAGCCACAGATTGCACCTTCAGACTTTGCAAAATCTGGAACTGGACTAGGCTTCCATTAGCAGCGACTTATTCCCACTGTACATGCATTTCTATATTTTTTGTAGATTTGAGTGCCCTTTTGGCATAAACGTGTTTCGATAGATTTTCATTAAAAGTGGACTAGGTCACACAAAATGGTGTAAGTGTCCCAACAAGCCTAAATTCCTGATTGAATAACATTTCCAATCTTGGCAAGTTTCTAGGTGTACACCCTTTTCATTTCCCAGGTTTCTCTCTTGTTTCATAAGCTTTCTTAGATCATTTAGTTTAATGTTTGCATATCACAATGTATTTTCCAATATTTCACATCCTTTAGGTTTAGCATTAATAAATCATCTTTCTTTCAGTTTATTACACTTAGGCATCATAGCTAGACACATTCACATTCCTCACACATCAATCCCCCTAACTCTTTGAATGTAACTCCTTAGCATTTTGGTATCCCTCTCTATCCTTTTAGGTGAAAAACCCTAGAAGTGTTAGAGACCCTAAGTGGGTACCAAAATCTTCGTTATAGGGACCAAAAAATCTAGGTGGGACTCATTCAACCAAAGTGGCAAATGAGTCCCAAATCACTAAATCTAGGCCATTCAAACCTAAAACGCTTAAATTACGATTGGCTAATGATTGGTGTTGGGATTATCCTTGAACATATGCAATAAATGAGGCTTGTGGATGCAAAATAAGGCCAATTAAAACATAAGAAAGCACAATAATTAATGACAAGCCTAGAAAAGTGTGAAAGTGTGTTACAACACTTCACATCACTTTAAATAAGGTATGATTAATGTTTATTTTGATTAGGTTTAGTTAATTAATAAAACCTTAGAAAAGTGTGAAAATGAGTTACAACACTTCACAACACTTTAAAAAGGTACCATTTAAATCCATTAGTTCATAAGGGCCCAAGACCTAATGTGAATGTTTCAACCACATTAAAACACTAAATCAAGGCATCATTAAGTTCAATTCCACAAGGATGGCCCAAACAAGTGTAAAATGTCCCTGGCAACATTTTTTGACACTATAGATGCAACAATATCCTAGGCAGATTGACGGCCCGCATCACCAAAAAAAAAAAAATTATTTAGAGTTGTTTTCTTCAATTTGGTTTTGATTTCACATTTTTGGTGTGTGGTCAATTTAACAAATTGACAATTATTGTTTAATTCCTATTGAAATAACTTTTATCATATTTGTGGAATGATTGGCTAGTGAAGGAGAAATAATATATCTAATGCACCATTTCAAAACTATGGAATGCAAATTTGATGCATATGAAGAATATTGCATTGTTGAGTCACATTTAAGTGGCATAATTAATTAAATATTTTAATGTTAAAAGGCATAAAATACCCCCACTATGTCGTTACAAGAAAAAGAAAAAGTAAATAAAAGGCCATATGAAAGGCCAACAAATAATGAATAGGCATAGCATATAAAAAGGAAAAATCAGAGAATACCAAAGGAAATTGTCAAGAGGAAGGGTCGATGCCATAGATGAATAGAATTTTAAAAACAAAATAGGAAGTTGTGAAGGCAACGTGGGAAAAAACAAAGGGGCTAAATTGAGAAAAAAATCAGTACGCATGAGGGAGAGAACAACAAACAAGGAGAGAGCTACAAGACATAGGAGGGGTCATGGATGGTGACGAAAGAAGAGGAGGACCAACACAACATAAACAAATGAGTTGGGCCATTTAAATGGCAATCTAAACTTTAAATTCCATAAAACAATATGTACAAGGAATGAATTTTCAGTTTAAATTGAATATTAAAAGCACAGATGAAAGATAGATTGGAGAGGTGACACCAACTTGAAGGGAAATAAATTGTAGAGTAAAAAAAAGGAAGGAAATATAAATGCAAAGCTAAATAAGAAGGGTTAAAACAGTCAGGAAGGAAATATAAAAATCATTGCAGATTGAGAGTGAGCCAGTACAAGCAATGGCAGGGTAGTGGAGTTAACAACCAAGGTAAAAAATAAATATGCATTGAATTGACCATGGTTGGTCGTGGGTAGGGGAATAAAGAGAAAGTACTGACAAAGAAATAAAAAATATAGAGAGCACATCAGTTGTGCCATATTCTGAGGAGGAATAAATTAAATGGGAATTTCATTTGATATTTAAGTTGTATAAAAATTAAAGAAGAAGAAAAAAATAATCTATAGGCTGCACAACATAGAGGAAGGTGATAATTCGGGTAGGGAAGTGAGTAATGAAAAAATTGGAGATTGAAACCAATTTTTAACTTGTATAAATTGTAACTAGTTATGGATTATAAATCTTGTTTTTATGGAATAAAAAAATATTTCAAAAAATCTTGGAATTCTTTAAAAATTTGGTGTCATTTGAAATTGTTTATTAGAATAATTATTTTTATGTAATTTAGAATTGGTTTAAATTGAAAAATATAGTTGTTGATTTAAATGTGAAATGGTTGTGAAGTCATAATCCATAAATTTTTATAACATGGGTTTGTGATAGTTGAAGGAGTAAATTTTCCTCTGTGTCAATTTATCTCTTCCATCTCTATGTATCCCTTTGTCCTCTCTATTTATCTCTCCCTCTCCTTCTCTCCATATTCATCTCCTCCTCTCCATCTCCATCTCCATCTCTATCTCTAACTTTCTCTCTGTAACACCTCGCCTCACAACCCTAGAGGAAGTTGCAATTAACTACTCAAACGAACTATTTTTTGTTTGTTTGTTTAAGTACAATTAATATGCAAGGTCACTACCCATTGCAAACAACCCCTAAGGTTATGAGACTGAGTTTACTTTAAGACCCAAACAAAAAACATGAATGGAAACCATAACATTCATTTACTTAATAAATTAGAAATACATTCATTCCATACATGATAAATTACATCAAAGAATAAGAGATACCATGTGATTTCATTAAACAATAATTAAACAATAATATTACAACTCTCATTCCCTGAATGAGGTAAATCCAATAAGCATGATTACAATTACAACTTTCCACTTCGATAAAAATGAGGGGTAATAAATCACTAGATCAACTAAAATGAATAAAGAATGAAATGAAATTGGATCTCACGAGCTCTCCAACTGGAAATCTCGTCCAAACAAACAAGAAGAAATCCCAACGGAGTAAGGTGCATGTTCAACCCAACCAAGTGGTACCCGAAGGCCCACCCCCCGTGCTAGGAGATAGTAACAAGGATTCCTAACCAAGACCATCTACCTCTAGACATAGGCTAACACAAAACTGAACTGAAACAAATTAAAATCATACATTACTTATCACAATGGTTACAATACTTCTCAAATTCCACAATCAATTACATCACTGATACATATATATTGTTGAGTTAGGAGAAGTGTCATCACAATGTTACATAGGTTATCCTGGAAAGTCTTCCTAGGCCCCAACCCCCATTTGGATTATCCTCGTAACCTCTAACGACTTCCGGCCCCTCATGCAAACCAATGCGGAATCAATTATCTTTCGTAGAGACAAGATAAGGATCTTGCCATTCAAGGCCTTCTCATCTCATCCCAAGTCTATACAAGCCCTTGCGTCCATGAGCGAGGCATAATTATCTCTGTTAAGTGTCTGATACTACCTAATCCTCTAATCAGTTTATTTACATTATCAATGGATTAACTAACTTACAATGAGTTATCTTGGCACCACTTTGTGTGTTGGCTCTCATTGCAAGCCACTCCTCTAAGACAACACATGGAACAACTCCACAACCCAAGGGTACACAAGTGTGACCTAAGTATATCAAATCCCTATCCACGACATAAAGTCAACACGTCCCCGTTTGTGATAACCGGGTAAGAAACTAGATACAGTTAGATGCACTACCCAAGGAAACCCAAAGGTTGACTAACATAACACGACAACCCACGTAACTGAAAACCCCATCTAGAAGACTTATTAACCCCTACCACACCATTTCCCCCAAGCGGAAACAGAAACATTAAAATGAGCAATTAAACAGGAATCAAATCTACTTTGGATTTACTAAATCCACTTCCTATATTAACATTCAGTAATTTATTGCCTTAATGAAACTAAATTAATAACATCTTTTTCAGACAAAAGATGAGATTTAAACTCAACATTTAATTCCCTAATTGCTTTTAAATAAATATAAAATAGACATTTATTTCTATGATTTAGAACCTATCATTTAAAAATTACTATTGGTTCTTTGTAAAATAAATCATTTTAAAAATCAAATATACTATTCCATCAAATATATTATTTTAAAATAAAATCAATAATTTGACCCAGAATACAATATTTTAATTTTCTAAATTAAACTTAAATCATGCCCTTTTAAAATCAACAATTTTAATATATATATATTTAAATGAAAATATATACATATAATAAAATCAATCGCTCAACTATATATATATAAAATAATATATACATATACATAATATATATGTATATATACACTCATGTATATATACTATATATATACATATATATCTATTTTATTATTTAATATATATATATAACCATTAATATTTTAATACTATATAATATAATATTAAATATTAATATATATATTCTAAAGACATATATATTAATATTTTAATATTATGAAAATATAATAATAAAATATTAAAATATATATATTTTATATTATTTATTTTTTTCTTTCCACAAAAAATAAAAGTCAAACACCCTAATTTTTTAGCATTTTGTTCAAAGGTCGTGCGCATACGCGAGGGTTTGTGGTGGCGGTTGTATACACAAACGACTAAAATTGTTGGTGGTGCTATGCTATGCATAGTCTGCCACCAGTAATGGTGGCGGCTGTGTCCAACGATCGTGGGGGTAGTGGGGGGCGTGTTGGGCGTAGCTCCCCCCACTTGCCTACCATGGGGGCGCGGTGGGGGTGAGCCCCCAGTGCCTCCCCACATCCCTGTGGGTTTAAATTTTTATTTTCAAAAAATGAATTTGCAAAATTAATTGAGAAAACAAACTTAAAATAACAATTTTCAGTCAAAAACACCATTATTTTTCCTTGAAGAAGTTCATTTTCAAACAGAGGTTTTTTTTCAAATTTTGAAGCAAGATTTAAAATGGGTTTTTTTTTGCAAATCAAACAGGGTTTCAATATTTTCAAATAGCACAATAAAAACTTGAGAAACCTTTCAAAATGAAAACTAATTAAATAAGAAGAAAACCTGAATTCAAAAGCTTGAAAGGTTACAATGGTGCTCTAGATTCCGCCTCTGATTTCAGCTCCTCCAAAAGATCCAACTTCTTTCTCCAAATCCAAAATCTCAAAAACAATTTCCTTCTTCCTTTTCTTTTTTTTCAATTTTCCATCCCTCTTGAAAACTCATGAAAAAATCCATATAATAGAGAAAAAAATCCAAAATATCTATGCAACCACCCTCATAAATTTTCAAAAATAGAATAGCAAATATCTCTATTTTTCAAATTTTTGAATTCAAAATTTTCTAAAAAAAGAAATTTAAAACCTTTTTCTTTAATTTTCAATTTCAAACAATATATCCATAAATTTCAAAATGAATAACTTAATTTATTTCAACACAATTAATTTAATTAATCAATAAAATAAATATAATCCAAGATTAAATTATTTATTAATTAAATTAAATTAATCAATAATTTAAATCACATTACTAACATAAAACTAGATAAATTTAATCAAGAACTTAACTACAAAAGCATATATTTTCCTTTATACATGCAATTAAATAAAATCAAGGCAAATGAACAAATAAATTTAAAGCAATTTAACCTAATGACACACTATGACTAGGGTGATGGCTTTGGCATAGAAAACCTAGCTACTATCTCCCAATTGAATACCGTTGGGCAATGGACACACTCAAACCTATGAAACTAGGTGGAGTCGATGTCATGTACCTATCAACCTGTGAACAAAGAGTATATCCACATACATATATATATCACAATTAAAACACATCGTGAAGAGGAAATCGTAGAATCGCAGGGCGCTCACAAGCGAGTGATGCAATCCCATCCCCTTCACCAATACAGTGTAACTAACTGACAAATCTAACATAATAATTTAATCAAAAGCATAAAGCATCATTAATTCGAATATCCACTTATGTTAATCTAAAGCACGCCATAATGATATCATCAGAATAAAATAACATCACATCAAAATACATCATCACATCATGATACAGCTATCCATCAAATAGTAATCGAGTACCATAGTCAAAGTACTAACATAAAAACACAACATAAAGGAGAAGAACATTGTTCGCACAATAGAGAAAAATGGAGGGGTATTACATCCTCCCCCCTAGGGTTAGGCTTACTCCTGGAAGCCTACAAACAAATAGGGATAGAGCTTCCTCATCCTAGCTACATCTTCCCAATTGGATGACGTGTCATCCCTAGGATCCCACTGGATCCTAACTTGATCAATATCTCACCCTCGAAGAGCGAGCATTCTGTGCTCCATTATGACCAAGAGATCCAAAGCCAATTGTCCGTCCTCTACCTGTAATGAATTCCAATCAAGGACATGAGAAATGTATGGATGGTATGGCCGAAGAACTGAAACATGAAATACATCATGAATACGTGAAAGACTGGGCGATAAAGCAAGGCGGTAAGAAACTGGACCAATCTTCTCGAGTATCTCAAAGGGTCCGACAAAGCGAGGTGCCAACTTAGAGCCCTTTCCATAATGGATGGGACTCTTTCGCGGAGCACCCGCAAGAAGACTCTATCACCTACATAAAATTGACAATCCACTCTATGTGCATCTGTATACTTCTTATCCCTATCCTGCACTGCCACCAAGTGCTCTCTAATCCTATCCACTTGCTGCTCCACATCCTGCAACATCTCAGGACTGAAAACTACTCTTTCCTCAAGTCGATCCCAACTCAAGGGAGTATGACATGGTCTCACATACAATGCCTGGAATGGAGGCATGCCGATAGAACTCTGGAAACAGTTATTATAGGGAAAAACTACCAAATAGAGATAGTCTTCCCATCATGTCTATTGGTTCATCACATACATACGTAATGTATCCTCAAGGATCTGATTGAACCTCTCGGTTTGTCCATCGGTCTTTGGATGATAAGCTGAACTGAAGTTCAAATGTGTCCCCATCGCATGCTATAATGAAGTCCAAAGAGATAAGGTGAACATTGGATCCCTGTCGGAAATAATCTGATGCGGAATACCATGTAACCTCACTATGCCCTCCATGAACACTCTAGCTATGGATGACATAGTATACAAAGAGGGAATAGGTGAGAAGTGTGCCACCTTCGTCAACCTATCAACTATCACCATAATCACATCATGTCGTCTCGAAGAGTTGGGTAAACTAACAATAAAATCCAATGAGATTATATCCCACTTCCACTCTAGAACTAAATATGGTTGTAAAATCCCTGCTGGATGTTGGTGTTCAGCCTTAACTCGCTGACACTCTAGACACCTCGACACAAAATTTGCAATATCATGCTTCATCCTTGGCCAAAAATATAACTGATGCAAATCAGCATGCATCATGTTCACCCCTAGATGGGCTGAATAAGGTGCATAATGTGCCTCAGTCATGACCAAGGTGCGAAGATCACCTAAAGAAGGAATGTATATGCATCCCATGTGTCTCAATATCTCATATGAATCCAAAGAATATCCTGATTACCTGCCCTCAAGAGGTCTGCCTACCTCTATCTCTGTCCTAACATCCTGATACCAACTATCCGCTGGGAGGGCAGAAATAATCTGACTCTACAAATCTACAAAAAGATTCAACTCAGATATCTCATGTCTTCGTCTATTGAGTGCATCCACTATGACATTATCCTTTCCCTGGATATACTTCACTTCAAAGTCATATTCACAGAGAAACTCCATCCAACGCCTCTGCCTAGCATTAAGGTTGGGTTGCATGAAAATATACTGAAGGCTTCTATGATCACTGTGGAACTCAAACCTATGGCCAAGAAGGAAATGTCTCCATCTTGTCAATGCATGAACAACTTCCGCCAACTCAAGATCATGTGTAGGATAGTTCAGCTCATGATCCTTGAGTTTTCATGACTCATATGCAATGACACGACCCTCCTGCATTAATATTTCACCTAATCCTTCCAAGGATGCATATGTACAAACTACAAAGTCCCCAATCAGATCAGGTATTGCAAGCACTGGTGCACTGGTCAGCTTCTCCTTAAGATTCTGAAACATTGCCTCACACTTCTCTGACCACTCAAACCTCTTCCCTTTCCTCTGAAGGGAGGTGATAGGATAACCTGTCCTCGAAAATCCCTACACAAAATGCCTGTAATAACCTGCTAGCCCCATAAAGCTACGCATCTCTGCCACATTCGTGGGCGCAGGCCAATCTAAGATCACTTGGATCTTTGCAAGATCCACTTAAATACCTTCCTTTGAGATAACATGACCAAGGTACTGGACCTCAGTCTTGAAGAACTCACACTTTGAAAGATTAGCAAAAATTTGATTATCCCATAAGCACTGTAATACCTGCCGCAAATGTTCCTCATGCTCTTACACTATCTTGGAATATATCAAAATGTCATCAAGGAACAGAAGGATGAATTTGTCTAAGTAAATATGAAATACATTGTTCATCAAACTCATGAGCACAAAGGGTGCATTCATCAACCCGAATGGTACTATTGTGAACTCATAGTTACCATACCACGTTAGAAACGTCATCTTATGGATGTCTGAGTTGAAGATACGAAGCTGATGATATCTTTACTTAAGATCAATTTTTGAAAATACTGTGGCACCCTTAATCTGATCGAATAGATCATCAATTCTAGGAAGCAGATATTGATTCTTGATGGTCACTTTATTCAACTGTCGATAATCAATACATAACCGAAGCGAATCATCCTTCTTCTTCACGAAGATAACTAGTGCTCCCCATGGAGAAACACTAGGGCATATGAATTCCTTCTCTAACAACTCCTCAAGTTGCAAGCGAAGCTCTTTCAGCTCCTGGGTGGTCACACGATACGGAGCTCATGAAATGGATTTTGATCCAAGTACAAGGTATATCTTGAAATCTATGTCCCTCTAGGGTGGCATCCCTAGAATCTCATCTGGAAAGACATCAGAATACTCCTGAAGAATGGGGTGACTATCGAGAGGAAATTTCTCTTCTCCACCTCCTAAATCCAAATCATCCACTGTAACAAAAAATAACTAGCAACCCTGACGCACACACCTTCTCAACTACATAGCTAAGATGACCCTCAAGCAAATTGGCCTCTGAACTCGCACTATCTCTATTTCTCTGCCAGATGCATTAATGCATCAGATCGACTTACGTCAACAATCTATGACCGCACAATGTGCCTCTAACCAATCCATCCCTATGACAACGTCATAAGAACCCAAAGGAATAACTCGGAGGTCCAATGTAGTATGTGTTGGAATTGTAAAGGTTTAACAACCTCATTGACCCCTCATGCTTATTAGTTTCCCAAAGGATCCATATTATGAGCATAAATTTTTCCTCACACAGCATACTCACCAAGGTCCAGGTCAAAATTTTGTATTATAGTCCCATAAAATTTATCTAACCATGAAAAATTTAACATATGAAACATATCGACATAAGATGGTGTAGGTCTCATCGATACTAATCTCTTTCAATACATCAACAAGACATCAGCAATGTCATACTGATGAGGATATATGTTAAGTGAACGCAGGTTCACATTTTCTATCGGCAAAACAAAATGTATCGAAATGACAGTGTGAGGTCATATCGAGCTAATTTTCTTTTCACCACTTGGAGTACAATAAAATGTATCGGCCAGACTAGGGTCATCGGGGTGTGATTTCAAAAAACTACCCAAAGCATTCAACGGTCTCACCAATAAAGGAAAGGAAAATTTGGTCAATGAGACAATGATGTCGGGAAGAGCTCTAGGAGTCTTACCGACCTCTCGTGTTATACTGACTGGATTGACGTGATAACATGTATGGAGATAAAATGGTCAAAGGGACAATATGTGTGGTCTCGCCGAAGAAAAGATATATCGGTAAGACAAACCTAAGCGGGGAGATCTATGAAGGTCACAGCGAATACTATTCCATTGGCAAGACAGTTATTTTGTCTCAGTGAATTGAATTAACAAAAGGAACATCTCAATGAGACACATACCTTCGGGATAATACAAAAGATTTTCTGCCCGATCCCTTAAGTCATGGTGATAGGCTTGATCGGTAAGAGTTGTGGCGACATAAAGAATAACTATCAAGGAGACTTGAGGTATTGTGGGAACTACAAGATGTCTTAGCGAGTATGTGAACGTTGGTGAAAGTTTGAATAGAAGGATCGGCAAGAGATTTAAAATGTCTTGCTAATATACTACGTGATGTGAGAGCAAGAATTTCAAAGAGCCTTCTTCATTCGTGTCACAGCCAAGACATTAATGGCGCCATGAGAACATAAAAGATTTTGCAAATCTAGGTGAATTCAATTAAAAGTATTTGTTCGCAGAATTAGCAGCAAAGGAGAGGAGAAGAATGAACAAAGGATTGGGGTGTTCATTCAACTTGGAATTTCTGATGAAATATAGTAAGTTCCTTATCCCTTGAATCTTTTAATTTTCAGAAAATGGAAAGCACTGGTCCAGAGAAATCAAAAGGTAGAAAACATGGGGAGAGTAGTCAATCAAAAGGGAAAAGGCACAAAACTGAAACACAGCTAGAGGGCATCGAACAAAAATTAAACCATGATCTCATAGACCAGCTACCCGGTTCTGGGCCTAAAGCCATATGCTCTGCATAGCTTAGGGCTGAAATAGATAAATTAGATGATAAATGCAAATTCATTGGAGATGTTTGGACCCCAATTAGAGGTTATGAATTATTTAGCTTCCATTACTATCAAAGGAATCATTTTGAGCCAGTATGTAATCCTTGGAAGCTCAATTTAGGCAAACTAGTTTTCCCTAATGTTTTTGTCAATGTCAAATTGGTAAAATTGTTGGCCAGGCATTATAATCTGAAACATAAGGCCATATGTGATCTATCTGGGAACCCATTGATACATCTATCAAAAACTACAGTAAGTGAGGTTTTCAAATTAGAAGGAATGTGCAATGAAATAATTAGAAGTGAAGAGCTCGAGAATGAATTCAGAAGGATGGACACCATTTATAAGGGTTGGAGATCACCCCTACACAAAATTAGGCATGGTGGAAAACCGATTCCAATGGAGGAAAATGAGGGACCACCTTTTCATGTGGATATTTTCGAACCTTATGTAAAGTACACCCATTTTTCGGTGGGACAGGTATTGGGAATGGAGGTTCGAGAGTATATGGCAGTTGTGCCCATGGTGATTACAATAGATATTCAATATCATAACTCCAGTCCTTGGGATTATGCTTCATATGTGTTTAAAGAGCTTCATGCAGGGTTGATGGCAATAAAAAATGAAGCCTTTGTCTTGTACCTCAGGAATTATTCATTGTTGATGCACTTGGTGCTATACTTTGGACAATAATTAGGATTGTGGCCCCAGGAGCTGAGAATTTCATAATTTGATAAAGAAGGCAAGCCATTGCCTATTCAGTGATGGACTACTGTTTGGGATAGCAGGTTTGCTAATTCTAGTTTTGTGCATTTTGAAGAATACTTTATAAAGCCATTGTACAAGTTTTATAATCATCCTTGTGACTATTCTTTGTCTGATGAAATAAAGAGGTTTCTCAGACCTAAGGATTTTAATGGACCAATCGGCCACAATTGGGGGGATTGGTATTGTTTAGAAAATGCCACCACAATTAGGGTGTATGGATTTGAAGATACCCCATTTATTTTGCCTAAAATAGTTCCAGATAGGATTGCATATTTAGAGATTTTTAGGAAAATGGATTTCTCCAGTGTCATGAACTTAATCTCTTTTGGAAAGCAATCTTTTATGCCCAAAACACTATGTTTTGGTGATTTTTCTGTTGGAAAAAGAGGGATACAATCTGATTCTTGACAGATTACTATAGTATAACATGAGAAGAGGACCATTGAGGAAGAATTTTGATCCAGAAGGATATATTCATTCTTCCAAATAGAGGATAAACTTTGGAGGGTATCACCATGTTCCCTACCAGTTTGATGATATGATAAAAAAATTGGAAGCAGAGGAGGCACAAATGATAATTGAGAAACATAATCAATAATTGTTGGATGTGGAGATGTTGTCCTCCAGTGAAGAGACATCAGAGGCTACTAGGTAACAAAATCCTCTTGGTAAGGTATCAAAGACAAGAACTCAAGAATACACCTGTCCTGCTAGAGAATTAAGTGTCGAGGTAAGTACAGATGTTGATACGAGACATGAGGAATACAAATATTTTGTAGCGGATGATGAGTTCATAAAGTCTTCAAAATTTAAATCATTTTTATGTAAACAAAAGGGAAAATAAATAAGAGAACTGGTTGACAATGTCACACCAGGAAATGAAGAGCAGTTGTTAAAAGGTTTGAAAGATGATGTTGAGAAAAAAATGGAAATTATGACCCCTGACAAGGGGAGGGAGATGTTGGAAAGAGCCGGTGTCATGATTTTCCCAGGATTAGACCTCAATTATGTACTAGTTTTTGATAGTTTCCTAAAGGACAATAACACTACACACAAGCTTAGCATAGAAAAGGTGACAGAGGTTTACACAGGATCAAAGTATAATCCTGATGAAGAGACATTGATGATTTGGGCCCTGTATCCCCCTCACAGGAAATCAATTGTTATTGATACTGAGAAATAATTTGGGCGTGTCATGACCTTGAAAGCTGGGGAAGCTGATCTAGTAGCAACTGCAGAAATAGGGATCAATGTGGCAAAATTGAATAAAGCCCAAATACAGGCATTGATCAGAGAAGAGGAAATGTACAAAACAAATAATGAAAGAATGCTAAGAGAAAATGAGCATCTAAAACACTTAGTAGGTGTCATAGAAGGGCCAACTAAATTTCTCACTCAAGGTGAAAGTGCATAGGTGAAGGACCATTGGGAAGGATCAAGTGCTTATTCTCAAGAGAAAATGGATACACTTATGGTAGTAATCAAAAAGAGGCAGGCCATTTTAACCACTTGGTTAAATAAACTTTGGGGAAAACACTCACAGTAATTTGATGAAATAAAAGAACATAAAAAAGTGGATGATAGAATCCAAGAGAAACTTGAGGAGATAAAACAACAGGATGCTCATGATAATGCAGCAATTGAGGATGCTAATTGTGTTATGGAAAAGCATAGAGGTTTCTTTGAGGAGTTACAAGAGGATGCGCAAGAATTGATGGAGGCCGCTGAGAATGGATTTACTACGTTCTTTGATGATGGAGGTAAGTTGAAAGAAATGGCCACATGGAAGAGCGAGAGAGAATTAATACTCTAGGAAATTTTAAAATCAGCCACTACGAAAGATGCAATGTTGGATGAGGCGTGTGAGAAAAATGAACGGATGGTAATGATGGAGATTGTGATCCATAATGCACTAGGAGATGTGGATACACACGAGCACCGAGACTACACGGATCACATGTCAAGGGTCCATTTATGGCTTAACAGAGCTTAGTCCATATTGGTTTTGTTAGTATTTCATATTTAAGACATTTATGAAGGGACACATCTTTTCATGCGGTTGATGTATATAAGTATCTGTTTTGTAACCAAAAGGGGGAGGGAAAAATGAAGATAGATAGAAGATAGTTAGTAAGAGATATAATAATTTTCAGAATGTTTGAAGGAACCATGTTGCATGTATAAGATTTGAAGAAGATAATGAAAGACTTATGATTTGGTAGCTCTATTCTAGTATGAGTTGTTTGTTAAATTTTTTGCCGTTATTTGATTGTCTCCAATTCAATGTTTCTTGGTTATTTAAGTTGAAATATCAAGGATATATTCAATTTATCAGTGCACATTTGTTGTATCTGTGTGATTTGATTAATCAAGTTCTTTAAAGAAGAATTAAAATCCTTTCAATCAATTATAGTAATCTGGGAATGTTATTTGGATTAGTAAGAAGAATCAGATAATTAGGATATTCTACCTCAAGTAGGGTTTATTAATCACATTATTGCATGTTTATACTAGTTATAAACTAATATATACCAGACAATTAGAGATTTTTCTTGATCAAAGCCACTCATTAGAGACTTTCATTTTACTCTATTTACCCAACAAGGCACTAGTCTCCCTTATTCTCATTACTTAGTTTTATTTATTTCACTTGACATCTGTTAACTGAACATATCAAATTTTCACCTCAGATATTGCTTATACTATTTATACCAAATTTAGATCCTATTAGATATTGCATATACAATTTATACCAAATTTAGACCATATCTCTCCACCATCAAATTTCCATTGTGGACAGTTTAGTCAAGTAGGAAGCATAATTCAAGATTTGTGTCATTCATATAGGTGCACCTGCCTAGGTTTAGCAGAGCCTTAAGAGTAGAAGGTTCAACTATATTGGTTGGCCTTATTAGTTGGCCAATAACATTGTGATAGCTTGGAAACCTCTTGTGGTTCATTCAAACCAGCATTTTTGAGACCTAACAATATGGAGAGGTCCAACCTCCAATCTACACTCTAGTACAAGGGAATGGGATGTGAATTTCGCACCCGAGGCTAACTCAACCTGCCACCTATCGACTTGCCTTACTGCACCCAGTCTACATTGTGTCATGACGAAAGAAGAAATGAAGGAGTCTGACGCTCCAAAATTAAAAAAAGATAGTAATTGGGTTACCCATCAACATACCATATGTCTCAACCACTGTGCCCTGATGCTCTACTTGGCAGTTATCAACTGCTGCAAAAACTCGATGCCCTCTTCCTGCATCACCAACCATCAGCTTAAATGTCGTTGGTCCCTGTAAAAATCTAGATGTGCCCCTGTTGGGACACATTCTAGCTATATGACCCTGCTGGCCACATGCAAAGAATCCCGTACCTCTGCCATAGCCCCTGCCTCCAAGTGGTGTGCTAGACTGTTGCGTACTACCCTTGAAAGTGGATTGAGAACTCTGTGTCGGCTGCTCGAAGCTAAAGAATTTCACATGCCTCCAGTTCCTGTCCCCCTGCCTCTGCTGGAAACCTTTACGTTTCCCCTGAAAAACCTGTTGTTGTTGACCACTCTGCGACGGTCCCTGCTGAGACCTAGAAGGTGCACCTCCCTGAGGCTGACCTCCTCGAGCACTAGACCCTGCTGCTGAACTACTACCAATCTGAACACCAATGTGGCCTCCTAGTTCCATGGCCAAATTTTCCTCAACAACACGTGCTTTCTCCACCGCTGTCTCCATGGTTTTGGGTTAGAAAACCCTCACACCTCTACTAAGATGAGTATTTAAGCCCCTAAAAAAGTGGTGCACCAACATACTCTCATCGTCACCTATCCTTGCAAACTATTTGAGCTCATAGAAGCATTGCTAATACTGCTCAACTAACAAGGCCAACTGACGCAAAGCGTGAAACTCATCGCCTCTACACTGACGCTAGTGCTCAGATAGGAAACGAGCTCTGTACTGCTCTAGGAAAATCTCCCAAGACACTGAATTAATATGAATATGGAGCTTTTGCTCCTCCAACTTCCACCATGTGGATGCGAACCCTCACAAGTGCATGATAGCGCACCACACTTTGGTATTGTTGTTGTAGGGATGCATAGAAAAACACCTATCAAGGTCTATAAGCCAAGTCTCGGCCTCTAACCCTCTGCCTGCTCCATCATACATGGGTGGATGTGCCCTAAGAAAATCTCTCATATGCGCCTCATACTGAGATGGGACTTCCCTCACAATGGGATTACCCAAAACCTCAGTCGGCCTCTGACCAAGGAGTGCTAATGCCTCCTCAAGTGCTCTATACCCAGCCTCAATCATTGGAGGATTGTACTGTTGATCACTGACCCCTGGGGCATTCTATGATGCCTAATGTTCTTCCTGGTCTGGAATGAGTGAAACAAGAGGAGGAGAGTCATGTTGACTCCCATCATGACCGACTACATGGCCATGTCCATGCCCTCTACCTCTTCTGCATCTAGCAGGCATAATCCTGCACATACACATTAAGGTATTAGGCAAGGTACAAAACTTATAAACCTAAACAACTAGAAGCTTAATGGGTCCATCATAATCCCAGAGTACCCAGTGTTTAAACCTAGTCTCTGATACCATGTGTAACACCCCGCCTCGCAACCCTAGAGGAAATTGCAATTAACTACTCAAACGAACTAATTTTTTTTTTGTTTAAGTAAAATTAACATGCAAGTTCACTACCCATTGCAAACAACCCCTAAGGTTACGAGACTAAGTTTACTTTAAGACCCAAACAAAAAACATGAATGGAAACCATAACATTCATTTACTTAATAAATTAGAAATACATACATTCCATACATGATAAATTACATCAAAGAATAAAACATACAATGTGATTTCATTAAACAATAATTAAACAATAAGATTACATCTATCATTCCCCGAATGAGGTAAATCCAATAAGCATGATTACAATTACAACTTTCCACCTCGATAACAATGAGGGGTAATAAATCACTAGATCAACTGAAATGAATAAAGCATGAAATGAAATTAGATCTCACGAGCTCTCCAACTGGAAATATTGTCCACATGAACAAGAAGAAATCCCAACGGAGTAAGGTGCACGCTCCACCCAACCAAGTGGTACCTGAAGGCCCACCCCCCATGCTAGGATATAGTAACAAGGATTCCTAACCAAGACCATCTACCTCTAGACACAAGCTAACACAAAACTGAACTGAAACAAATTCAAATACAACATTACTTATCACAATGGTTACAATACTTCCAGAATTACACAATCAATTACATCACTGATACATACATACTATTGACTTAGGAGAAGTGTCATCACAATGTTACATGGGTTATCCTGGTAAGTCTTCCTAGGCCCCGACCCCCATTTGGGTTATCTTGGTAACCTCTAATGAATTTTGGACCCTCATGCAAACCAATGTGGAATCAGTTATCTTTCATAGAGACAAGATAACGATCTTGCCATTCCATGCCTTCTTGTCTCATCCCAAGTCTATACAAGCCCTTGCATCCATGAGCGAGGAAAAAATATCTTTGTTAAGTGTTTGATACTACCTAATCCTCTAATCAGTTTATTTATGTTATCACTGGATTAACTAACTTACAATAAGTTATCCTAGCACCACTTTGTGTGTCATCCCTTATGGCAAGCCACTCCTCTAAGACAACACATGGAAAAACTCCATAACCCAAGGGTACACAAGTGCGACCTAAGGATATCAAATCCCTATCCACAACATAAAGTCAACACATCTTCATTCGTGATAACTCGGTAAGAAACTGGATACAGCTAGATGCACTACCCAAGGAAACCCAAAGGTTGACTAACATAATACGACAACCCATGTAACTGAAAACCCCATCTAGAAGACATATTAACCCCTACCACACCATTTCCCTCAAGCGGAAATGGAAATAGTTTGCAAGTAAAACGAGTAATTAAACAAGAATCAAATCTACTTTGGATTTACTAAATCCACTTCCTATATTAACATTCATTAAGTTCTTGCCTTAATGAGACTGAATTAATAACGTCTTTTTTAGACAAAAGATGAGATTTAAACTCAACATTTAATTCCCTAATTGCTTTTAAATAAATATAAAATAAACATTTATTTCTACAATTCAAAACCTATCATTTAAAAATTACTATTGGTTCTTTGTAAAATAAATCATTTTAAAAATCAAATATATTGTTCCATCAGATATATTATTTTAAAATAAAATCAATAATTTGACCCAGAATACAAAGTTTTCATTTTCTCAATTAATATTAAATCATGCCCTTTTAAAATCAACAATTTTAATATATATATATATATTTAAATGCAAATATATACATATACATAATATATATGTATATATACACTCATGTATATATACTATATATATACATATATATATATTTTATTATTTAATATATATATATAACCATTAATATATTAATACTATATAATATAATATTAAATATCAATATGTATATTCTAAAGACATATATATTAATATTTTAATATTATGAAAATATAATAATAAAATATTAAAATATATATACTTTATATTTTTTATTTTTCTTCTTACAAAAAATAAAGGTCAAACGCCCTAATTCTTGGGTGCGCTTTTCAAAGGCCACGTGCATACCCGAGGGTTTGGAGTGGCAATTGTATACACAGCCGACCACCATTGTTGGTGGCGATGTGCTATGCACAGTCGACCACCAAAAATGGTGGCCGCTTTGTGCAGTGGCCACGAGGGTAGTGGGGGCCGTGCTGGGCGCGGCTCCCCCCACTTGCCTCCCATGGGGACGTGGTGGGGGTGAGACCCCAGTGCCTCCCCACATCCCTGCGGGTTTTATTTTTTATTTTTTTAATATATATTTTCACAAAAAAGCCCCTACGGTATTAAATCCATGATTTGGTCTAGGGTTTATAATTTTTTTTTGAAAATTTTTGACAGCATAACCCCTATTGGTAAATATATATAAAATATATATATGTATGTATATATATATATATATATTTCAGTATATATATATTTATATGCATATGTATATATATATATTTATATATTCAACAGATTAATATGCAAAACTAATTGAGAAAACAAACTTAAAATAACAATTTTCAGTCAAGAACACCATTATTTTTCCTTGAAGAAGTTCATTTTCAAATATAGGTTTTTTTTCAAATTTTGAAGCAAGATTTAAAATGGGTTTGTTTTTGCAAATCAAACAGTGTTCCAATATTTTCAAATAGAACAATAAAAACTTGAGAAACCTTTCAAAATGAAAACTAATTAAATAAGAAGTGTAGACGTAGATTTTCTGGAGATTAATGCTAATAGTTGCACAGATTACAATGATCAATTCTAAACTAACAAATAATCTAAATCAAAACAACAAAGAATGAAGAATGAAGAAAGTAAACATAAAATTTAAACTAAACAAATCAATTGGAAAGCTCTCACCAAATATGCGTACACTCCTTCGAATTATCTCGATTGCCCTTCTCCATTTTGTTGTTTTAGTATTCTTGCCCTCAAATTTTTAGTATTGATGCAAGCATAACCTTGTTCAATGTCTAAGAAAAATACCGAAGATATGTTTCTTCTCAAAAGAGTATGATTTTGGGAGGAGGAATAATGATAATGATAGGCCATTTTATAGATTTTGGGTTTTCGAACAATCGACTTAGAATCAAAGAGAGATCGACAGATGAGATTGATGAATGTCATGCGATGTGAGTTTTGTGTCAGTTAGAATGTGAGTTAGAAAAGATTGCAAGATAAATATTAAATTAGAACGATAACTTAATCTTGTGTGAAGACTACTCGAAAATAGAAAGAACATGAGTTCTCGATTAAATAAACAATTTAATCTTCAGTTAGAGTCTTCAAAAATACAAGAAATAGACTTTGAATGTCAAAGACAAAGTTAGAACTCGAAGAATAATCCATTCGAATGCATACATAAATTAATTAATTAAATAAAGATATTTAATTAATAAATGCATCATGCATATGAGTTAGAACTAGTTAACTGACTAGTTGTGATAGAGAGTCTTCTCGCAGAGACAATCAGATACCGAACCCAGAGATAACTAGCAGATTTAAAAATAGATCTTGAGTCACAAGGTGAGTGAATGATTTAGATAATTGAATGATAGAAGAATATGACATAAATAATTAAATATGAATTAAATGCTAATTTAATTCAACATTTAAAAATAAGAGATTTAATTAAATAATTAAGGACAATTTATTTAATTTGACTGTTGAAAAGGCGGAATTGAATAATTAAATAATAAATACTTAATTATAGTTTAAATATGAGAAAGGGGTAATTAAATAATAAATATTTAATTAAGAAGGAAGAATTAATTAGTTAGCGACATAATTAAACAAATATGATTTATTTAATTAATCAATTTGAATAAAGGTCATTATGAATTAATGAATTAATTAAAAAGGGGTATTTAATTCATAGAGGAAATATGTGTTAGAAAGGCAATTAAATAATAAACATTATTTAATCATGACCATGGATAATAGAAAATTATGTCAAAAGTGATGTTCGCAGGCCTAGACCAATTTTCGGTGTCTACAGTTTGCCCCTCTTTGATATAATGTTGTTTCGGCTTGTGTCAAAGAAAATATGCCATGATTGTGCCCTAGCATGAAATAGGTTGGGGTATGCCCCTGGGAAAATTGACAAATTTTTGAAAAATTTCAAAAAAATTTGAATATTCCCGATAAGTCAATTTGACGGTCATAAATGCTATGGAGTTGACGGAATTGAATTTGGATGTCATATGGACGTGTATGGGTCACTAGAATTTGAAAGGTTAAGCGGCCAATAGACAAGGTCAAAAGCAATGCCACCCAAACCCTAGTTATAAATATGAATTAGGTTGAAAACCAATTCATTTGCACCCGGAAGAGTTTCAAGAACTGAGATTTTACTCTGACTATTAGACGAAGATCGCTCCCATTCCATATATTCCGCATCTAAGATATCAGATCTGGACATTTAGGCGGCCAGCTAATGGAGGACCACCGGTAAGTACCCGAAAATGAACTCTTGACAGTTATTTTTGCATGTAGTTTTAGGCCTTGAAAACTTAATAATCATATGCGGTCTTTTGGGATCGACGCATATGTCATCGTATGCACCACATTTGCTTGTAGAAGGATGCATATGCTAAAACAAGCCTAGGCTAGGATAGGAATTTTAGGCATTAAACACATTTGTAAGAAAATTCTCCACATATGTATGCATGGAACACATCTGCATTTAGGATGTACGCATGTAGGTTAGTTAACCACATTTGCATTAGTGAAATGCATATGTATCAAGTAGACAGGTTATAGGAAATGCACTACATTTTCTTTTTGCATTGCATTTGTAGTAGGTGGAAATTGGATTGTTGATGTGCAAGGCATATGGAATATGTGACGCAAATTATTTTTCTTGCAACGCATTTGTATGAGTGCACCGCACCTGGTAAAGTGAGCCACATGTGGCTGGCAAATTTTTGGAAAAAAAATTCTAAGGAAAAACTTTTGAAAAACTTGACATCATGGTTGAAATGCAGGTTATATTAGATCCTATTTACACATGGGAGACATGTCCAAAAACCTTTGATCTAAGAGATTGTCTGAGTAGTGCAGAGATACGGCTTTTGTGGTGACTTGGTCTTTGTCATTGTCTTTCGATGCCCACTATTCGGGCAAATAGAGGGATGCTCACCACGTTGTGCAAGCGATGGCAGTCTGAGACATCATCATTTCATATGTCAACTAGGGAGGTGACTGTCACATTGGAGGATGTGTACAGGATACTTAGACTTCCGATCAGAGGAGAGCAGGTGATGTACAATACCCAGCGTGGATTGACTGAGCTAGCCAGAATTTATTAGGTTGACGATATTAGTAGGCTCGGCATTGAGCATTATGAGATCAGATGGCCGGTGTTGGCAGAGAGATACAAGAGGATTGACTGTATACTATGTACACTTATAGGTGGGATAGTATTACTAGATCGACAGGGTCATGGTTTTCCTATTGGATGGGGAGAGATGTTGGTGGGTATGTTAGAGAGACAAAATGTGTATGCTTAGGGTTCGTGTCTATTAGGGATGCTATATTTCCATTTACATGATATTGCATATAGAGATGCACAGTCGATGAGTTGTGGGACCACTCTTTTGATGGTTTGGGCATGGGAGAGGATAGTTGTTTTTCATCCTCCGGTTACTATAGAGTGATGGGCTAGATCTCCATATATTTTCTGGTACACAGGAAACATCACTCGGAGCCATGTGGGAGATATTGGATATTGGAGACATGCACTCGACATCTTAGATCAGTTCACTTGGAGACCATACATGGACTATGAGCAGTGGTCTGATGAGGATAGACATTTTCCATATTGTAGACAAACACAATACCTAATTGGGAGGACTATTTCGAGTGTGCACATCATAGAGAGACACTTACCAGAGCAAGTTTTAAGATAGTTCAGAGAGGTTCAGGATGAGCCTCGAGGTAGAGTAGAGTTTTCTCATTCTTCTAGAGAGGTTCCATATTGGGGGCTCATGATTCCAGTAGCTACTGCAGAGGTAGAGATATAGGCATTACAACCATTATAGTGGGGATGGAGAGATGGAGTAGCCGATCCAAGGACTATAGCTGCATATGACGCATGGTGGGTGGAGCATCATCTGATTCCTTACATAGATCCGGATCAGCTGGCACCAGTTGAGAGACGAGGCATAGGGCCGAGAGGAAGACAGAGAGGTAGAGGTGGAAAAGTTGGAGGGAGGGGTGGTAGGGATGATGGTAGAGGCGGGGGTGGTGGTAGAGGCTGTAGACAAGGATGGAGAGGGCAGAGAGGGGGCTGGGTAGGTGGACTTTCACCTAGCTAAGAGGCAGTGGTAGAGGATGTACCGATGTTGGACATCGGAGGTGGAGCTGACGCACAGGTCGAAGATGAGCAAGCTACCAAGGAGACAGTTGTAGAGGAGTTAGTCGATGTGGATATTGGGGGAGAGCATGTCATAGAGGATGAGGATATGGATATGGATATAGATCCTCTAGGTATTTTGGCATGGTATGGGGAGGACGATGTTGAGGAGGAGGCACCTATGGAGGTGCAAGAGAGAGAGCTTAGAGATCGGATTATGGAGGGGAGATGGGAGGATGATGCCCCTACGGATGGTGATAGGGAGGCCATGGAGTAGAGACTGAGACTGATGATAGTAGAGCTTGATGCCATGCAGATAGAGAGAGATAGTTCTCGTGCAGAGAGAGACAGTGCCCGTGTAGAGAGAGATAGTGCACTTATGGAGAGGGATCAGGCCATAGCCCAACGACAAGAGATAGAGCAGAAGTTTACAGAGGTCAGACGCCTTTGCAATGGCACCTCATCTGATGGTTTTTCTCGTGAGCTAGTTAGATCAGTTGAGAGAGCGTCATATTACAGTGATTTATATGAGTCATTGGTACCAACAAAGAGACGAGCTCCTAGCTTTTCAGAGGTTCGCAGCCAGAGATCACAGAGCAGGAGTCATACCAGGACACAAAGTATAGAGGGTGTGATAGGACCACCAAGGATAGGTTCATATGACAGGCCTTCCACCTCACAAAGAGTACCTTTGAGGCAGTTTCCGCCACCTTCACCACATGACAGTAGTGGTAGTGGAACACATTGATACTGTTATATATGTAGACATTGTATTTTGATCAAAGAGCCTGCGAGCTCGTTTTTATTTATGGATACATTTTGACATTGTACTATGACACATTATTTTGAGCAATATATATATGATTTTGGTGGCTTCTATATGATATGCAGTTCTATTTTATGATGATGTATTGCTTCTATATGATTATGTTTCCTAGATGATGTATGTATATGTGTTATGAATGAATGCTTCTACATGACGAATTTATATAGTTTATGATGTTATGGATGTCTTTATTTACTTATGATAATGGATGTAATGAATGTATATGATGTTATGTATATGTGATGGTGAAATGCATGTAATGTTTCCATTATGTATGATGATGGTGAAATGCCTATTATGTAATGATTTCGTAAATATGTTCCTATATGTTTGAAATGCAATGTAACTATATGAAATATTTATAGAGTGTATGCAAATGCAGATCATCTAATGTTTTTGTTGTGTCATAGGATTTTATCATTATGTCAGAGAAGAAATTTTAACATGAATGAATTTAGAATGTTAGTAAGAAATAATAAAGGTTGATTGATTGAAAAACATATGATCTTCGATATTTTGCCAAATATGCTATGCTTTATTTTTATCATCATTGGGCGGGACATGACACAAATGGATAGTACACCCCATGATATGAGATAAACCATAGTGTACAAATTCATCCATCTGCAAAAAATAGACAGTTGTAGACAAGGAGTGTCTTAACTCATACTAAGGACAAGATTGCCCCAGTCGTTTTGTCTTGAGAAACCACAAACAACAAACAAATAAAAGACGGGTCATGACACGTCATTGCTCCTCTAAATCCTTGATAGGACATCCTTGAGGAAACTAGTAACATGACTCAAAAACCAATGTTAAAAAGATAGTTGACAAATAGCAGCCAAAGAAAAAGAGTATTGAGACATCCTTGCTTCTTTAAATCCTTCAAGGGACATCCTTGAGAAAGCTAGTAATCGGAATTAATTCACAAATCGATAAAAAGATAAGACAAAATAAGCTATAAAGTCATAAAGCCAAATAAAAGTATTCGCTAAAACTTGATCTTGTGGGATTTTTTGATTGTTTCATGTTTGACATAGCGTAATCTGAGGGATGACACATACCGCAATAAGATGTTGAGTATGGTTTTGACTTGGTGACTATCTGTATAAGGCATGACAAAGCCTAGTTTCAGAAAGACAAGTTTCGTATAAGGCGTTCGAGCCTGATGATGTTGATGCGACAAGCTACATGAGGCTATTAAAATTTGATGATGTTTGTTGACAAGAAAGACATATCTTGCTAAGACATAGGTTGACCACTTTGACAATGTGTTTGATATTGACTTGATGATTGTTTTGAGATGTTGCCTGGTTGGTGCATGAATTATTTTGATTCCTTAACTGATTAAAAGTGCATGTGTGTGTATTGACAGTATATGACTTGAGATGATACCCTAAAGGACTGACCTAATGCGGCCTCGGGGGCTCATTGATTGATTAGCCTTGCCTACGTTGTACATGCAAAGGCCTCATAGTTGGACACAACTTTAACTAACATAGCTGACTGAAGATATGTACTTAAGCTGATGATACGGAACATGTGTGATAGTGAATGTGAATGAACCCTATTGGACTGACCTAGTGCGGTCTCGGGAGCTCATCAATTGATTAGCCTTGCCTACGTTGTACATGCAGAGACCTCATAGTTCGACACGACCAATGACTTTGAATGTAAAAAGATTCATGATTTTAATGTGTGATACATGAAAAACCTAGATAGATAGACCTAATGCCTCGGGAGCACATCATCTGATGGCCTTGCCTACGTCCAGTTGCAGAGGCAATGTAGTTTGACTATGTCTATGACTAACTTAACATGACTGACTTGACTCTGTTTTTGGGATTTTCTAACATGTTTTGATTTTTTTGTGTTTTTGAAGTTTTCTAATGTTTTTGGATTTTTTAGGACATTTTCCGATGGTGTAATGTTATGTACAAGGTGTCAAGGCACAAAACAAGGATTTTCCCCCAATCGAGAATAAGACATGTGAGATGGAGTGGGGAATGTGACAGAATTGACGTCAGATGTCAATCCTTCCAAGCAATAGATAGGACAACCATTTATTATGAGGGATGGTGAAAAGGTCTGATTGGAATGATGGTAGATGGAAGAGCGAGTTCAACTATACATGGTGCCTGTTTGCTAGGTTTTCATCAAGGTAACCATTTTTTTTGTTTTTTCCATTTTTTTGTATTTTCTAGAGTAAGACACAGATTCTCAGAAGCTACACATAGAACCTCTTCAGATGCAGGTTGTTGATTGGTGACAAAAGTGGCTCTCCTTCAGGAGTAGAGAGTTGGTACGCTCTTGACCCAAAAGCTTCTGTGACAATATAAGGCCCTAACCAGTTAGGTTCAAGCTTACCTAGCTTTTCTTGTTCAACTTGATTCTTGGGATTCTCCATTAAAACCAGGTCACCAATGTCAAAGTTTCTATTGAGAACTTTCCTATTATAGCTATGACGAAGATGATTCTGATATGCTTGCAATTGGTCTAGTGCTTTCTGCCTTCGTTCATCCAGTAATTCTAGCTCTTGTAATCTGGATACACAATGTTCTTCATCGTCAATGTGACCTTTCAAGGATACCCTCAAAGAAGTTATTTTAACCTCAATAGGTAAGATAGCTTTGGACCCGAATATGAGGGAGTATGGAGTGGCACCAGTGGGAGTACAGATGCTTGTGTGGTAAGCCCATAAGTCAGGATTTAGTTATAGGTGCCAATCATGATCAGCGTCATTTAAATTCTTCTTTAGGATTCTAACAATGGTTTTATTAGATGCCACATCTTGGCCATTACCTTGTGGGTAATACAGGGTGGAAAAATGATGTTTGATATGGAACTCTTCACATAGATGGCATACTTCTTGGTTTTTGAATGGGCAGCCATTGTCTGTGATAATGGATTGGGGTACACCATATCGACAAATAATATAGTTTAGGATAAAATTGGATATTTGTGTGTCGGTGATGTAGGTCATGGGAATAGCTTCAATCCATTTGGTGAAGTATTCAGTGGAGGTTATGATGAATTTATGGTCATTGGATGATGGAGGGTGTATCTTACCTATGAGGTCAAGTCCCCATTGGGCAAAGGGCCATGGTGATGTAATCGGACGAAGCTCCTATGCTGGTGCTCTTATCAAATCTCCATGTATCTAACACTGTCTACATTTCTTTACAAAGATATATGAGTCCTTCTCCATTGTAGGCCAATAATAACCTAATCTCATAATCTTATGGGCTAAAGTAAGACCACTCGAATGGGATCCGCATATACCCTCATGTACAGCTCACAAATTTTTTTGTGCTTCTTTAGCATTGAGACATCTCATTAGGGTGTTATCTAAGGTACGTCTATATAGGGTTTCTCCGATGATGGTGTACTTGGATAACTTATGGATGAAGGTTCGACATTGGTTAATTGACAGGTCTAGAGGTAAGGTTTGGTCAGTTAGATAGTCGAATATGTCTTTATACCAAGGGGAAGTAGGACCAACAATTGTACACACCATCGTAGAATCGGGGACATCATAGGCGGGAACCAACAGTTGTTCAACCAAAAACTCAAACTTAGGCATGTTACTCAGAATATCCAATAAGAAACCCATGGTTTCCATAGCATCTGCAGCCTTGTTCTGAATACGTGGTATTTGTTGAAAGGTAATGTCATCAAAATACTACTTGAAACTGTTGGCCATGCACTTGTAGGGGGTAAGTTTCTCATCCTTAGTCTCATAATCATCATTTACTTGCCAGACTACAAGCTGAGAATCGCCAAAAACATGTAGACTCTTAATCTTCCACTGAGCTGCTATTTTTAATCATGTCACTAAGGCTTCATACTCTTCTATGTTGTTGGTGCAAGGGAAATAAATCCTGAATGATTTAGGAATGGTATCACTTTGAGGTGTAACAAATAGGATACCTGCTCCTGAACCATGATTTGTATGTGACCCGTCAAATTATAATTTCCATTCGATTCTAGTGTCAATGTTCAAAATAAATTCATTAGGAAAATCCGCCACTAAAGGATGGTCTACCTTCATGGGTGCATCTACTAACTGATCTGCAATCACCTATCCTTTCATAGCCTTCCTTTCCACATATTGGATGTCATACTCGCTAAGTATCATAACCCATTTAGCCAATCGGACTGTTAATGTTGCCTTACTTAGGAGATATTTGAGGGGATCAATCTTTGCGACCAACATTGTTTGATGATTGAGCATATAGTGCCGAAGTTTTTGAGTAGCAAAGACTACCGCAATATAGGCATGTTTTATGTTTGCTATAATTCAATTCATATCCCACTAAGGTACAACTGATGTAATACACTGCTCTCTCATGACCTTGATCATTGTTTTGTGCAAGAAGAGATCCTAATGTTGGTTGGGTTGCTAAAATGTATAGTATCAATAGTTTTCCATCTGTAGGTGGCATTAAGATAGGTGGAGTGAGAAAATAGTCCTTGATTTGTTGGAAAGCTTCCTGACTTTTAGGTGTCCACAAAAATGGTACTCCTTTCTTGAGTAAATGTTGAAATGGGTGTATTTTGTCTACCAGTTGTACAATGAAATGCCTGATGGACTGTAATCTTCCTTGTAGTGTTCTTAATTGACCAATGTTGACTGGAGGAGGCATCTTTATGATAGCTCTTACCTTCTCTGGATCTACTTCAATGCCTCTTCTAGAGATGATATACCCTAGAAGTTTTTATGATTTTACTCCAAAGACACATTCCTTTGGATTCAACCTGACGTTGTAATTCTCTAGCCTCTAGAATATCTTGTCTAGAACCTTCAAATTATCTACCCTTGTTTCTGATTTAGCTATAATTTCATCTACATAATCTTCCATGAGAGTATGTATAAATTCATGGAAAATCGTAGTCATTTCCCGTTGATAGGTAGCTCATGCATTCTTAAGCCCAAAAGGCATAACATTCCAACAGTATGTGCCCCATGGACACGTGAAAGTCATCTTGTGTTGGTATTCAGCTATGATTTTAATTTGGTTATATCTAGAGAAACCATCCATGAGGGATAGCATCTCGTATCTTGCTGTAAGATCTACTATCATGTCTATGTTCGGCAAAGGGAAGTCATCCTTAGGACATGCCTTGTTGATGTCTCTAAAGTCTGTGCAAATGCAGATGCTCCCAGTTGGTTTAGTCACTAGTACAAAATTTTAAATCCAGTTTGAATAATCTATAGTTCTTATAAATCCAACATCCAAGAGTTTCTTAAGTTCTGCCTTGACCAGTAGAGCAATCTGTGGATGCATTTTCCTTAAATTTTGTTTGACTGGCCTAATACCTAGCTCCAATGGTAGATGGTGCAATATTAGCTCTGGATTCAGCCCAAGCATGTTAGCGTATGACCATGCAAAGTTTATCTGTCTCTTTGTGAAGAAGTCCTTAAACTCAAGTTGTTCTGCCTTTGTCAATGATGCTGCAAAGTATATGTGTCGAGGGTTTTCTTTTGTATTTATGTTGACCTCAATAGACTCTTCTACTAGCATTGGTGACTTTTCCTGTTCAACGGGGAGAATATTTAAACCTCTATCCTTGGGTGCCTCAGAGAGGTTTTCGCCCTCAGATACGTCCTTTGTTTTGATTGTTTCTTCGTCCAAAGGCACCTTTCAGTTTTCACCTAGGGACTTGTCATTTTTTTCATTTTTCTTCTTATCTTCATTTTTGCGACTAGAGGTGTAAATAGACTCCCCAAAATATGCTTTTTCATCCAAGTCTATGTTAAACCCAGCTTTATGATCCCCTCTTGGTATGCCTTCTTGAAGTCCCATGAACTCAGCCATTGCTTCATCGTTCTCGAATGTATATATGATGGGTGTACCTTGTTGATCCTAGTTGATAAGTTCGGGATATATGAGAGGCATGTCATCATTGGATTTATTAAAAGTGGAAGCTAACAAGGTGAATATAGAGTGGTTGACATGATCATAGAAGTTTTGGACTAACTCCTTCTTGTTCTTTTTCCTATGGGTAGGTAAACTCTGTTGTGGGACTATTGTAAGTGTTGAGTCATCAGAAGATGGTTTGTCAGGTGCCCAAGATGCATGATCAAGGGTTTCCCAATAATAGTGCTTATTCCATTCTTCTTTGGATAAGTGCTTCCTATGATGGGGACTAGATGGTATTGGTACAGGTTTTCTCTTTAGGTCCATTTCTCCAAATAGAGCATCTATGTTCATGGTACTGGTAGAAGAAAGGGAATCCCACTCACAATCGCTTGAGTCGGGAGATTCATCGTAAACTGGGGGAAGTGGTTCATGAGATATCTCGATGTCTACACAAGCACTCACTTCCTCTTGAAATGGTGATGAAGTACTAGGAAACCCAATTCTAAGTTTTTGAAACCCTAGCCCTAGGTATTTCAGTCATGGTGAGACAGTGATCGGTTTCGTCCTTCCATTTTGATGTAGTCCTAACCCACTGTGCCCATCATAGCCTTCATTTTGCATTATCTTAAAGCCTTTTCCATATTGGTCCTTAGCTATTTGAATAGACGGCGAGGGGTATTCATTGTCTTCTTGGTACAACCAGGAGGTAATATCACCTTGATCCACAATTTCTTCACTTAACTCTCCCCATTTGGTCAATGTCATTGTAGGGGGAACACGGAATGTGACTACTGATTGTCTTCTATCTGCCATGGGTGAGCCATATGCCTTAGGTGGAACCAGTTGACTGACTCATTATGATGCCTTTATGTAATATTCTCCATAGCCCTTGTCTTGGATCTCGACCTTAGGAGTGGAGGATGGTGCTTTGAATGAAATGGACTTAGAAAGATGTGATGGGTCAACATATAGGGATAAAGTGGATGATGAAGCTTCTTGGTTAACTCGTATCTATTGTTGTGGAATTTCCCTTAGGCTTGTACAATATTGAAACGGATCTGGATCACCATCAATCGTGATCTCAGTGCCATTATACGGGAATTTAAGACATTGGTGATATGTTGAAGGTGCAGCTTTCATTGCGTGTATCCATGGTCTACCTAACAACAGGTTATACAAAAGGGTGAGATCCAAGACTTGGAAGCTGGTGTTCATAATTGTTGGGCCAATTCTAATAGGGAGTGTGACAACTCCTTTGGATGATCTTTCCCCATCATCGTAAGCCTTGATGACTATACTCTTAGAGGTGTCTACGCATTCTTTTGAGAATCCTAATGCCTTAACCAATTTTAGGGTACACAGGTTCAAACCTGCTCCTCCGTCTACCAAGACTCGTCTGACTTTGGTTTGATGGACTAGGACTTCAAGATGTAATGGGTCATTATGATCAGAATTTTTGGTTGAGTAATAGTGTTGGGAAAATGTGGCATGATGCGAGTTGGTTAAATATCCCACCATTTCTTTGAAATGATTGAAATCTAAGTTTGTTATAACAGTCATGTTTTGTAAAGCTTTGTCAAGAATGGCTCGATGCTCAGGTGATAAAGTCAATAGTTCCAAAATGGATATTTGTGCGGGGGTTTTACTCAATTGATCAAGGAGATTGTACTTAAACTTGGAAGCTTGTGTCGGTGGCTCAGAAGAAGGACTTAGAATAGCTATCTTAGTTCTACGTGTGTTTACAACACATTCTGGATGCTTTTTAATGATGATGGTATTGACGTTTTCATTTGCATCTCGGAGGTGATTTATGATTGTTCCTTTACCATAGTCATACTTGGTGTTGGTATAATTGGCCGATGGATTATTCTTGGTTCCCGAACTGGAGGCTTTTCCTTTTGTGTGGTCATGTAATGGGTTTGTGAAGATCTTATGATCACCGTTCTTGCTATTTTTCTGCCCATTGACCTCTATGGTTTCATTTTCAACAAACTCTTGGATAACATTCTTTAGTTGTCGATATTGTTGTAGGTTGTGTCCTTTTGTTCGATGATAGTCACAATAGGCATTGTCATCCCACCATGAAGGTTTAAACTATCTAGGATCATACTCTCTTGGTTCCAAAGGTTTAATGAGATTATGTTTAATCAACTCTTTGAAAACTATCTCGATTGGTTGCCCTAAAGGGGTAAATTCACGTGTAGGAAATCTCCTTTGTGGTCGTTGTTGTTGTGAATTTTGGACATAATTTATTGTTTGATCTAGACTATTTGTCATGTCTTGATTGGGGTTGTAACCTCTAAGTGTGATAACTGGTCCCGTATGTATGGTTTTAGCATCAACAATGTCGTCATTTGTAACATTTTTGTTTCTAGACCAGAATTTGTTTCTATCATTTGGTGTGTTTTAATGTTGGACAACTGGGTTTTTTCCTGGTAATATTATTTCTCCTTTTTCAATAAGGCCTTTTTCAAGGATGATGCCCTTTTGTACCAAGTCTAGGAATGAAGTACAACAATGTACCCTTAAGTCACCTCTTAGTTTTGGATTGATATTTTCAAGGAATATCGTGACCTTCTGTTTTTCTGGTATTTCAACTAGACATCTGCTAGCTAGACTTCTCCATCTCTGGAAGAAAGTGGTGAAAGTTTCACCGTCTTCTTGTGTTATGTGGCACAAGGTTGCTATTGTTACTTCATTTTCTATGTTAAAGGAAAAGTGATCGACAAACTTCTCAGCTAATTCACCCTAGGATCGTATACCATATGGTAGTTTAGAAAACTATTCTAGTGCTATCCCGATAAGGGTTCACGGAAATAGTCTCATCAAGTATGTAGGGTCATATGATATTTCCATGCATGTCATTGAGAATTATCTAATGTGTTCCAAAGGATTCTTCCTCCCATTATACTTAGGAAAATTTGGTATAATGTATACATGGGGAAAGGTGTCATATAAAGCACTTTGTCGAATGGACATGGACATAGATCTTGCGCTGAGATAGTTTGTTTGCCTGACGTAGACATGTTGCCCATCTATTGTTGAAGAGTTTGCATTTGGTTTTGGAGGACATCTACTTGTGTCAAGGACATGTTGTTTGCGTTGTTTGGATCAATGTAGGTGTTTTGAAATGCCATGTTCTGTGATGGGTTATGATTTGGCGAGGGAATATATCCCGTTAGAATGTTCTGATTTGGATTGGGGATATTTCCTGTCTAAATGTTCTGATTTGGATTGGGAATATATCTTATTTGAATGTTCTAATTTGGTATAGGAATATTTCCTGTCTGAATGGTTTGATTTGGTAGAGGAATATTCATGCCAACTTTGGATCTCTTACCAGTCGTGTTGGTGCCAAAGGGGTTTGATGAAGTTGCTCCCACAGTAAATTGTAAACCTTGTGTTATGTTGAAAGGGGTTGTGTTTACAATTGACGATGTTTGAGTTGGTATGCCAGTTGGTATTTCGATGGTGATTTGGGGAATAGAAACACTTGACGTCACAGTTTGTGTTGGTTGAATAGGCAGTGTTTGCAAAGTATGAATATCAAATCCTATTGGTAGCATGGCACCTTCTGCTAGCAACTTTGCTAGATATTGTTGGGGATCATTTGCAAAACACTCATCCATAAAGGATGTGAATTCGGGATCTTGTACTGCTACGTCTATGTCTTCAATATAAATTTGTCCATGTGTATCTCTAGTGGCATGTTTTTCAAGCAAAGGTCTGTGTGGTCTTTCTTTCCCTGATGGTTGATTTGTGAAAGGATTGAAAAATTCGTTGGGGTCTGACATTGATTTTTGTTTCTTTTGAGACCTTTTTTCGACCATGAAAAGTTTCTCAAAATGGGGTAATGCAGACTATGTCTAAAAAGTGATATGTCCTATTGCTATGTTTTTTGGATTTTCTGACAGTAAAGGATGTTGCTAAAATGATTTCTAAAATGACGTATACTAAGATGACGTATGGTAGGATGGACAATATGCAAAATCTCATGTAGACTATGACGGTAAATGATTCTAAAATGGGTATAACCTACCTCCTATGGAATAAATGCATGCAAGGATTTGTTTTGACCAAGGACGTTGATTGTAGGACAAAGACAGTTGACAAATGAATTTCCCAAACTAGACTGTTGAGTTAGAAAGATTCACAAATCGGACTAAAGTGACTAGGTTCACTGATTGTGACAAATCGGAACATGAACGTATCCAATGATGACGAAATTTATCTATTCTGCGATATGCAATTTCCTAGGAAGTATCTATATGCATGCAACTTAGGATGACTATGACTAAGACGTATATGACACCTAATGATGCAAGGTTTTTGAGAAAAAAATTCCAGTTTCTGTCCAAGGTTGATCTTAAGAAATGGAAGCGAAAAATGGCAGTTATGTTTTCGGACTCAGTTTGCAGTTTTCCTAGTTTTTGTTGACAGTCAAATGCGGTTCACCTATCAGATGCGATTTTGTTTTTGACAGATGCAGTTTATAATGTGCATGCAGTGATTTCACTAAAAATAGGTTTCAAATGTCGACTGGTGATTTTGACGTGTGACAAATGTGGTTTTTGTTTTGACAGATGTGACTCACTTTAGTAGTTGCGATTCGGAATAAAGACTCTATAAACCTAAACTTGTTGACAGACACATGCATTTTTTATGTTGACAGATGCGGCTTGCATATACATATGCGACTCAAAAATTGACAGTTGCGGCTCGTAAGATCTAAACTGTGTAAAAGTGGACTTTGTTGACAGATACATGTGGTGTTTACCCTAACAATTGTGACTCTCTAGAACAAATGTGGTGTTAAAAATGATAGTTGCGACTTTTGTTGATAGTTGCATTTGTCTAAAGATTATTTTCCGAATGACTCCATTTGTTGATCAAGTTTTTTGATGAATACAACAAAAACAAGCACAAAAATCAATGTATTTTTAGTTTGTGATGATAGAACTATTAAGACCCAAAAATATTTACAACTTAAGCTTCGTGGACAATACTTGTTGAGTTCTTACTTGGATTTCTCCAGCTACACATATTCAAGGTGGATGACTAGTAGCTTGACCCCACTGGCTCCCCTGCACGACACTCACTTATATGAGGCAGCCAAGCTACTGTACCCATGAAACTCCCATGGCATACATCTCATCTCCACACATGAACCATAAGAATGTAAGACGACTTCATAGGTCTGAACCTGCTACACCAGCAAATAGGTAGGATTTTGGCAAAACTACAACATGGTGTTTAATAAGGGCATTTCGTTCATGGGGCACTATTCAACTTGGCAAGAGACCATTTTTGCCCTTCTTATCGAAATAGTGAGCGTGATTTCTGGGGTTTCCCCAGAAATCCATTTTTATATACCGGGTGGAAGTCGCTTGGCTTTAGTGTGTTATCGGTCTGGGTCGTCTTGGGGTGAGTACTTTTTCCCACCAAGACAGGCCCAAATTCTAGAGTCAGTAACCATTTCTCTTACACCCAGGATCGCATGACTGGGCAAGGGGAGAGGATACTTCGATATATCGAATCGTAAAGGGTGACATAAATGTGCTTTCGCACCAAACAAAGCAAACACTGATTCTTTTTAATCCAAATGACAATGATCTATCTACCAAACAAAAAGCTTTTTAAATAAAACAGTCATTAGGTCCTGCCTGCAAACTGATCAGTAATTTGTTTTTGGTGTCTTTGACTTTCGTCCTACAGAAAATAATGGTTTTTTGGTTTTAATTGGTCTTCTACGCCTCGTCCTGCAAAAACTAAGTTATTCCACCTTAACACAGTTGTAAACAAACATTAGCAAAAAATGAAATAACACACAAAACGAAAATGAAAATGCGAATGTACGGACGTGAATAAAAAGGTGAAAAAATACTACCAAGCAAATGTGGCTTTTCGAGCTACAGATACGACTTGATGTTGATAGGTGGATATGGTTCGTGTTGACAGTCGGACGTGGCGGGAATTGTTGACAAGCAGATGCGGTGCAACCTATCATGGATGCGGTGCCGAATGGTAGATGCATCATGGAATATGGCAGATGTGGTTTGCGAAGATGAATGCATCGTTTATTTGAACAAATGTGGTGTGTCGTACGATTCCTGCAAAAAAAAATGGAAAAATGGAAAGATGTTGCGTGAATTTGAAGCATGTTCACGTTGGGTTCACCAAATGTAGACGTAGATTTTTTGGAGATTATTGCTAATAGCTCCACAGATTACAACGATCAATTCTAAACTAACAAATAATTTAAATCAAAACAACAAAGAATGAAGAAAGTAAACATAATTAAACTAAACAAATCAATTGGAAAGCTCTCACCGAATATGCGTCCACTCCTTCGAATTATCTTGATTGCCCTTCTCCATTTTGTTGTTTCAGTATTGATGCAAGCATAACCTTGTTAAATGTCTAAGCAAAATATCGAAGATAAGTTTCTTCTCGAAAGTGTATGATTTTGGGAGGAGGAATAATGATAATGATAGGCCATTTTATAGATTTTTGGTTTTTGAACGATCAGCTCAGATTCAAAGAGAGATCGACGGATGAGATGGATGAATGTCATGCGATGTGAGTTATGTGTCAATTAGAACGTGAGTTAGAAAAGACTGCAAGATAAAGATTAAATTAGAATGATAACTTAATCTTGTGTCAAGACTGTTCGAAAATATAAAGAGCATGAGTTCTCGATTAAATAAACAATTTAATCTTCAATTAAGAGTCTTCGAAAATAGAAGAAATAGACTTTGAATATCAAAGACAAAGTTAGAACTCGAAGAATAATCCGTTCGAATGCATACATAAATTAATTAATTAAATAAAGATATTTAATTAATAAATACATCATGCATATGAGTTAGAACCAGTTAACTAACTAGTTGTGACAGAGAGTCTTCTCACAGAGACGATCAGATACCGAACCCAGAGATAACTGACGGATCTAAAAATAGATCTTGAGTCAGAAGGTGAGTGAATGATTTAGATAACTGAATGATAGAATAATTTGACATAAATAATTAAATATGAATTAAATGTTAATTTAATTCAACATTCAAAAATGAGAGATTTAATTAAATAAATAAGCATAATTTATTTAATTTGATTGTTGAAAAGACGGAATTGAATAATTAAATAATAAATATTTAATTATAGTTTAAATATGAGAAAGGGGTAATTAAACAATAAATATTTAATTAAGAAGGAAGAATTAATTAGTTAGCGACATAATTAAACAAATATGATTTATTTAATTAATCAAGTTGAATAAAGGTCATTATGAATTAATGATCTAATTAAAAAGGGGTATTTAATTAATAGATGAAATATGTGTTAGAAAGGCAATTAAATAATTAACATTATTTAATCATGACCATGGATAATAGAAAATTATGTCGAAAGTGATGTTCGCAGGCCTAGACCAATTTTCGGTGTCTACAAGAAGAAAACCTAAATTCAAAAGCTTGAAAGGTTAATGGTTCTTTGGATTCCTCTTCTGATTTTAGCTCCTCCAAAAGATCCAACTTCTTTCTCCAAATCCAGAAACCCAACAACAATTTCCTTCTTCCTTTTCTTTTTTTTCAATTTTTCATCCTTCTTGAAAACTCATGAAAAATCCATATAATAGAGAAAAAAATTCAAAATATCTATGCAACCAGCCTCATAAATTTTCAAAAACAGAATAGCAAATATCTCTATTTTTTAATTTTTGGAATTCAAAATTAAAAAAAAAAAAGAAATTTAAAACCCTTTTCTTTAATTTTCAATTTCAAACAATATATCCATAAATTTCAAAATGAATAACTTAATTTATTTCAACACAATTAATTTAATTAATCAATAAAATAAATCTAATCCAAGATTAAATTATTTATTAATTAAATTAAATTAATTAATTAATTAAATCACATTACTAACATAAAACCAGATAAATTTAATCAACAACTTAACTACAAAAGCATATATTTTCCTTTATACATGCAATTAAATAAAATCAAGGCAAATGAACAAATAAATTTAAAGCAACTTAACTTGACTGAAACCCGACGACACACTATGACCAAGGTGATGACTTTGGCACGGAAAACTTAGCTACTATCTCCCAATCGAATACCATTGGGCAATGGACATGCTCAAACCTGTGAAACCATGTGGAGTTGATGTCTTGTACCTGTCAACCTGCGAACAACGAGTATATCCACATACATATATATATCACAATTAAAACACACCATGAAGAGGAAATCACGGAATCGCAGGACGCTCGTAAGCGAGTGATGCAATCTCGTCCTTTTCACCAATACAGTGTAACTAACTGACAAATCTAACATAATAATTTAATCAAAAACATAAAGCATCATTAATTCGAATATCCACTTATGCTAATCTAAAGCATGTCAAAATGATATCATCAGAATAAAATACCATCACATCAAAATACATCATCACATCACGATACAATTATCCATCAAATAGTAACTGAGTACCATAGTCAAAGTACTAACATAAAACACAACATAAAGGAGAAGAACACTGTTCGCACAACAGAGCAAAACAGAAGGATATTACACTCTCTATCTCTATCTCCTTACCCCTTCTCTTCCTCTCTCTCTCCCTCTATCTCACCCTCTTTCTATCCCTATATCTCCCTCTCTCTCCCTCTCTCCCTAGCACAAACATAACATGAGCCTATTGGTAATGGAGCCTTATTATCTTCTTAATTTAGTAGTTTTGTTTTAGTTGTTGTTCAAATCCCTATAAGTGGATACATAGTTGATTTGAAGTTATCACTTCTCCATTGAGACCTTTGTTGCACAAACAACATCATTTTTTAAATGCCCCACCAATTGACCTAATGTATACTACACAAATGTATGTAAAAAATAGACAAAAAAATTCTCTAATTGACTTTCTACGCTTCTTTGGTGTCCCCATTATACACCAAGATGTGATTGCTAGTTTAATGATATTCATTAATTATAGACTTAGACTTATGATTGTAATGTATAATTACAATTAAAATAATATTAATCTATTTATCTTAAAAGAAATCTATATTAAATAGACCCATAGATATCATTATCAGATGTCTATTTTTTCTTCTAAATTTAAAATAAATATAACCCAAATAGTAGAGGCTTTGATAACGATATTTCTTTGTCTTATTTTATTTAGATCATTTTAAAGATTATATGCTCATCAATCAGAAAAATGAGCATACGAATTAGAAAATGTTAGCAATATGCTGACAATTTTGAATAGTATTTTATACCGACTACCGACCCCACACCACGATAGATATTCTGACTTTGCTTAGTTCACGTAGGAGCCGTCAGTAACACTTAATGGTACGAGAATAAAAAAATGGACAAGGTCAAAGTTTTTCTTTTTGGCGATTAGCGTGTCTCGACATCCACGAAGGTAAACGCCAATTACGGACAATTGCTTGTCCCGTCAGAATTTTGTTGCGATGCTTCGCCCTAAGAAAAAGGTGTCAATAAAAACAAAGTCAATGTCCGATATTATTTTTCTCAGCAATTGAGTTGTCAAGGCGGGGATTGGTTGTTGGAGGATGGGAACTTGTATCGGCCAGTCTTTGCGGTCGCTTTCGAGATCTAATTATGCAGAGAGGAGATGATCTAGATATCAAGGAGTTTGATTGTGTAAATATGTTCTACTATTTATTTAAATAAAAAAAATATATAAATAATTGTTAAATTTAAAATAATTAAAATAGTTTCAAAATAAAAATGTAAATTTTTTAAATAAATAAAAAATATTAATAGTAAATATATATTATAAATATATAAATAAAAAGTTTTTTTTATGTATATATGTATTTTTTTACAGATATATAGAAAGAGGTGAATTAATTATATCAAATAAGATTGAATAAAATCAAATTAGATGTTTCAAAAATAATATTTTTATTTATTTTTAAATAAATATACAAATTTTATTACATATCTATTTTATATAAATAATATTTTTAATTTTTTGTTATATAATATAAATATTTAAACAATATTGAATAATTAACAAATTTAGAAAAACTATATATATAATAAAATTAATAAACGTCACAAATTGAATTATATCAAAAATATGATAAAAGATAAAACGGATTACGAAAAATCTAAAAATTCGGTGTAATGAGAATCAACGCACCAATTCTTAGTTTTACATTTTGTATTCCTTTAGGAATCGGTTGTTTAGTCAATGCGAAAGGTAGGTGATTAAGCTTGCCTTCTAAGGAATTGGTCTTTGAACTTTTAGTCTTGATGTAATCAACTGCACCGTTGCACGTGTTTCAAAAAATATAGATTCTCAGTTTATGATTGCTTTGTTAGTAGTGATGCTTCGCCATAAGATTCATCTATTTTGGTACAATTTATCTATTAATTTGTTTTTAGCTGGTATTACTCATCTATTTATTATGGTTTTCTGGATACGAATCATCTGTTTATGATTTTTTTTTTTTTTTAAAATTCATCTATTGATTTGATTTCAGTTGGGGCAAGTATACATTTCTTTCGTTGGACCCATCTATTAATTTGCCTTTAGGTGATGTTACGTACACTTTTCTGATAAGACCCATCTATTAATTTTTTTGGTACTAATAAGATCCACTAATCATTTGATTTCATCTCGGTTACTATAAGAACCATTTTTTTGGTTGGACCCATCTATTAATTTGCCTTAAGATGATGTTACGTAAACTTTTCTGATAAAACCCATCTATTAATTCTTTTTGGTACTAATAAGATCCACTAATCATTTGATTTCATCTCGGTTACTATAAGAACCACAATTTGGAATTTTGGATAGACAAATTTAGTAACCCTGCTGATGTGATTTAACCTGTCCGTATATGACAGAAATTCTGTCCTCCAAATTTAGCTATAATATTTTCATCCAACGGTAGAATTGGCGTAGCTTTAAAGACGGGGAAAATGGAGAAATCAATTTGCATTAATATTTTCATCCAACAGTGGACTTGGCGTAGCTTTAAAGACGGGGAAAATGGAGAAATCACGCTTCATGATTGCGTTCTGTGATTGCATCTAACCTCAAGAGGTACGTAACTGTGAGATCCAATCTCTGTCAGTGCTTAGCATTCTTGAAGATATTTGTTCATCTGTGAAAGATGTGAAACTATGCCATGCTGCGCACGCAATAACTAAAGATACAATTTTTTCTTGTAACTACATCTCCAAACAACAGCTATGGAGATTCATACACCTCTTTGGGTTTTTTTCAATATTACTTCTGCACGAGAAAAAATTAAAAATATATTCCTCTTTGTGACTAAATCTAATAATTAAACCTTTTCTATCTGAGCACATAGGTAGTCTTTCGTAAGCTTTAATCCAGATTATAGAATCTCAGCTTCGATCTATTAGATGTATTTCTGTAGATTGATGACTCTCAAAACCACGTAGCATTCACCAATCGCTTTTGGGTGTTTACTTTTCATCTTTGAAGGCTCTTTCGGTGCAAGAGGCCTTGTTTCGTCTCCATTCGTGTCTCTTTGTAGGACATCATGGACAATCACCAAGCCCTTTTTTTCTTATTAGACTTTTGGATTTCATCATGTCTTTGATCTGTTTGTTATGGTGATGGTCAGCGTATTAACTACGGTTTAATCAGTTCATTCTCAATAGACAATAAAGAAGGAATGGGTAGTAGTTTTCTTGAAACGAAGCTTTGGTTTGGTTCATAGTCTTACCCTCTGTCATAGCGTACAGCATAAGGTTTCCTTTAAGCTCTCCTAATTTCATATTGTTTTTCGCAGGACTTATTCACGATTTTTCTTATTTATGTTGAGTCTGCGGGTAACCCCTATGAAATATATAGAGTTACTGTATATCCCTTTTGAGTAATTTTTTTTTGGTTTAGTTAAAGAATTACTGGTATTGTGTAAAAGGAAATATAAAACTCTAATTTAAATAATAATATTTCAACATAAATTTGTTGTAAAGAAATATAGAAGCAAATTAAATGGAATAAGAGAATAATTAACAAGTCATGGATTTACGTGGTAAAATCTTGACAATATGTCAAAAAAACATCCACGAGGCAAAGTATCGGTATTCTTCTTATTGAGAGAAAATGATTACAACTTTCACACAACTGCTGCTCGTCAATTACAACTCATTACTATATGATTTATCCTTCAAGGCAGCAAGATATATAATATCTTCAACCTGTGTTAAACATAGAAAAAATCATCTTTGTTTTGTTTTGTTTTTATTGTTTTAAATCTTTATCTCTCTCTAAGATAAGATTTTCCCTTTTTTATTTTTTTTATTTTTTCTAAAGATAAACTCTGCTTTATTTCTAATTTTGTTATCATAATCCAACAATCTCCACCTTGACAACAATTTACCTATTACTTGCCCATGCCCATTCATCACCTTTTCTGCAAGCCAAGAGAAGTCAATCTTCACTTCAACTTTTCTAACTGTACTGGTTTTGTAAACATGTATGCACAATTTTCTAGAGTATGAATTTTCTTAAGAGCCACTCCACCTCCATTAATAACCTGTCTTACAAAATGGTATTTAATCACAATATGCTTAGTCCTACTATGATAAGCTGGATTTTTAGTTAGATGTATAACACTTTGACTATCACAAAATACAATCACCTTGTCCTACACTTTTCCAAACTCACCCAAAAGACCCTTCAACCAAATTGCCTCTTTGCAAGCATGTGAGACAGTCATATACTCTGCCTCAGTAGTGCATAAAGCAACTATTTCTTGAAGCTTTGACATCCAACAAATAGGTCCTCCTGCAAAAGTAAAGACATAACCTGATGTAGATCAGTTTGTCCAAATCACCTATAAAATCTAAATCAACATAACCACAAACTGAACCACTACAACCACCAAAGGTGATACAATAATCACTTGTCCCTCTAAGATACCGAAGCACCCATTTCACTATTGCCAATGCTCTTTACCTAGTTTTTCCATGTATCTACTGACAACACCAACTGCTTTTGAAATATCTGGTCTTGTACATACCATTGCATCCATTGAACTTCATACTACATTAGCATACAATACATGAGACATATAATCATTTTCCTCTTTATTACTAGGACATAAAGTTGAAGAAAGCTTAAAATAAAAAGCTAAAGGGATATTTACTAGTTTCACATTTTTCATACTGAATCTTATGAGGATCTTCTCCACATACTTCTATTGCAATAACCAAAGCTTAACACTTTCCCTATCTCTGTGTATTTTCATGCAAAAAAATTGTTTTATTGCTCCTAGATCCTTCATATCAAAATTCCTATTCATTTGAAACTTTAACCTATTGTTCCATATATATCTCATCATCCAAATCTCCAACCAACTCTTTGTGCAATCCTTGTTGCACTAACAAAACATGTATCTTGAGCTTCCATTGCTCAAAATTATTCTTCCCAATGAATTTTTCTACCTCAAACCTTACATTTGAAACCTTTTTCATTTGATGCTACAAAAAAACCACAAAATCCTAACACATATGCTGCAAAAATTGCTTTGATACCACTTGTTGCGTAAACAAAAATGTAAAACCCACAAAAAATAATAATTGGAACACAAATTAGTTTCAAAGAAATACAGAAGGAAATTAAATGGAATAAGAGAATAATTAGCAAGACATAGATTTATGTGGTAAAATCTTGACAATATGCCAAGGAAACATCCATGGGGAAAAGTATAAGTATTCTTATTGCTCAGAGAAATTGATTACAACCTTCACACAATTGTTGCTCTTCAATTACAATTCATTACAATATGATTTCACCTTCAAAACAACAAGATATGTAATATCTTCAACCTGTGTTAAACATAGAAAACTATATCTTTGTTTTGTTTTGTTTTTATTATTTTAAATCTTTATCTCTTTCAAAGATAAGATTTTCCTTTCTTTATTTCTTTTATCTTTTCCTTGACTATAAAGCTCTTCTTTATATCTAATTTTGTTTCAATAATCCAACACTTGGAGCCTCAAGGATTAAGTTTGGTTGGGTTAATAACTTTTACAATTTCACCTTTGAAAGCCTTCAATAGGTTGATATGTTAATTGATATAGTTATTAATTTATAATAAACACTTAATTGGTATATCTTTTATCCACCCTCTTGACTAATTTATCTAACATGAACCTTAGAATATGTTTTAGTCCAACCTCATATATGGGTGTGTGTTGAGGTGGCCATGACCTTAGTCATTAAGAAATTTATATAAAGATTTAAATGAGTGCTCTAATTTTTAGATATATCACCTATATCGATCTTTCCAACACTTGATTATATAATTAGGATTACCTATTTATGTCTATGGCATTAAACAAACTAATGAAGGAAACCATAATCCCTTATGTTCATGACTTTGGGTGGGAAATGGTTGGTTGTAAAGAACTAGTTTTGATTATATTAAAATTGGAAGAGACAGTACCCATTACAAACTAGCCATAGAGGCAATCCAGGGACTCACAAGTAATGAGAAAATTAAAAAAATTAAACGTAAACGTAAACTAGAGCTTAAATAGTTTGACTAGTAGGAAATAACAACAAAAAGAAACCAAAGAACTAGGACCAGCACAAAACCACTTGACACCTAAAGGTCTCCTAAAAGCTTGAGAGTAGTGATCGTGTTCCACTCTTGGGATATGAACTCGAGCTTCTTCTCGAAAGTCACAGGGCCTTGAAGAATGGCCTAGGTATCCTTGGTAACATCACAGGCCGAGGTGTCCACCTTCTTTCCTTTCTTCTTCTGCACTTGACCATTGTCCTCCCCTTCTGCCAATCGCTTCCCCTGGCTCTTCCTTATCTCATCCTAAAACACCTGAAGAGTGAGAGCCATATTTTTCACAATTTCTTTGTTGTAGTCAATAATAACCCTCAAGCACTACATGGTTTTCTCCTAGTTCTGGTGAATGGCAATAATTTAGGCCAATAAACTCTTCTTATCTTCCTCAGACCCAACAATGGCCCGAAGATTGTCTAGCTCTTTTTCCCACCTTTCCCACCTCTCAAAGGACCTAGCCAAGGAGGTAATCATGTCCCAATGCATTTTATTCTTTGCCTCCCCAAGCCACATAGTCTATTGTTCTATCACCTTACCTTCTAGAATTTGTATCCTCTCTTTAGCAGTAACCAGTTGCCCCAAGACCCATTTCATAATATCATTCTGAACATTGATATTATCAGATATTTCATTCAATTTTTTACTTATGGGGTTGATAGAGATACAAATTGACCTAGGTTCAGTCCCAAGTTCCTCCAAATTAATGCATAGGTTGGTAGAATTATGAGGGCTAGAGTTAGAAATGGGTGGGGTGTTGAGGACCTCCTAGTTGCGGCCTTGAACTAAGGAGTGGATGAGAGAATTAGTCGGGGTGGGGTTCCATGAATAATCATCATCATTGGTATTATCAGACTCCCCCAACCCAAAAGAAATGGTCGTGGGCATGGGCTTCGATAGGGACTTGCATTTGATAGGGATGAGAGGGGTGTTATCATTAGCAGGGGCTTTACCCTGGACCCGAGTGCTACGACGAATGGCATAAGGAGTTTCATCGATAGTGGCAGAAGGGTTGGGGTCCCTCGGGGGAGTCGTGGGGTCCAAAATAGTTAAAGTGTTTTTGACCACAGTAGCAGGGGAGGGAAGCAAAGCCTCATGAAACTTGCATAAATAAAGGATTAGACCCTGATGAAGGGGTGATTTCTTACATTTGGCTTAGACATTCCTAACGGATTGCTCAAGCAAAGACATAATCCAGAAGGGGAAATTCATCTTAATATTGTACCTAAGATGGTTGAGCATGGGGAAAAGGTGTGCATGGAAGCAACGAAAATGCCTTGCTAGAGTGACATACATCATGAGAATTTTAGTGATGACGCTCCAAAGCCCAAGAAGGTCCACATGATTGAAACCATTCTGCAACCTTTTCACCTTCTCACCCTCTTTGAGGAACCGTTTCATGTCCTCCTGGTAATGGCTATTGGACATGCATGGGAGGAAAATCCCCTCCAAAGAAAGCCTCGTAACCTATGTAATAAGTTCAAGGGACACCATAAAAGAAATGTCATCCATGATAGCAGTCCCGTCCACCCATAAATTGGAAAATTCTATGGATATTTTGGATTTAACACCCTGTATCCCCTCTACATATGATGCCAACTTTCCCCTTTCAAGAATCACCTAGACCTCTTTATCTTGCTTCCAACCATCACAATTAGTGTAGGTTCCTCTTAGACTAAATCCCCACCCATCTTACCACCCACAAAAAATTAGAGCAATGAGATACCAGTAATGGAGATGGCTCCTCAAAAACCAGAGCCGTAAATAATAATGACCCATCAAAGAGTGATTAGGAAGCTTAAGTTCCCATGAATGACAAGTGTGGAAACTATCAAAATGATCTGACAACAAATCCAACCCAATCTCAATTGGACAATCCTTTGACATCATTTTGAATTAATTCAAGAACCTGACATGGGATATGGTAGATATTATCCCATTTTTCCAAATTAGGAGTAAAATCTCCTAGATTTTCTAACACATCGACAACTGTATTACCACTCCTAAACACATGATACACTTTGCAATTCCTAAGGGAAATCATTAGATTGTGAGTTCAGGACATGGGGTCTTGAAGAGTGTAGCAGGGAGAAGCAAGCCCAGTTCGCATAAGAACTATATTTCTCGAGTCCCCTTTGATGACTAAGTTAGAAAACAAAACTTTTGTGGTAATTTTAATTCCATAAAAGGTCGCCACCACCTTAAAAACACTAGAGGATTGAACCCCAAAATTAACTGCATAAACCATCACAAACCTACCCCTATGGTCACAAAAGACCCCAACCCCACCCTCTTGACTTGGGTTGGGCTTGGCCGAGCCGTCAAAATTGAGCTTAAGCCAACTAGGCTTGAGGGGGACTAGGGCATACTACATCTATCCAAATGAATATGTGAGCTGAGGGAATTGAGGGTCCCCGAAAGATTCCAAATAGAAGCAATAAAAATCTCTAGGACATTTGCGTTTATTTTGGGCTTGCAAGGGGTTACAGAGATCAACTCCACAACTTGACTAATAATTTTGTTAGCCACCACCTACCATGTGGAACTTTTGTTCCTAAACACTCTTTTATTACGCTCCTTCCAGAGCGCACAACCCATGACAAACAACGATTACCACCACAACTCGATGAGAAAAGGGTGAGACACCTGAGGGGACCAACAATCCAAATCTCATGCACATCCTTTTTCCAGACCCAACAAACTTTGAAAAGGGACTAAATTCTTTGCCTAACCTGGTAAAAGAAGGAGCAGTGGAATAGCAAGTGAGGAATGGATTCAACATCATTTTCACACAAAAAACAACAGTTCCCAAGTTGAATGCCTTTTTTATTCAAATTATCCAGAGTAACGATCCATTTGTGACAAACATTCCACCAAAATAATTGGACTTTAGGTAAAGTAATACCATGCCAAAGACACATCCAATCAAATAGAGAGTTCTAGGAATTCGATAAAAGGTTGTAGCCAGTCTTAACATAATAGATGCCATCCTTAGAATTTTTCTAGACCAATGATTCAGGTAGATCAAAGGGGAAGAACTTATGATTCTTGATGGTTTTGAGAAGTTCTTCAGCAACCAGTCGCAGGGGGGTCAAACCAATTTCAGTCAGTCTTCCATCTAGGGGGATCAAAAGAGAAATCCACATAGTCTGAGACTTTATCACCTAGCCAATTACAAAGGTCTTAATGTGAAATAGATAAAATAGGATGGATGTCAAGAGCTTGAAAAGATAGCCAATTATCATCCCAAAAGGAGACCAAGGTACTGATTTGACCAGCCAAGAGGCCCCAGAAGAAAGGAGATTCTAAAATTTTTAATATGTTGTTCCAAATCACTAAACCAGAAGGCAAGACCTCATTGCTCAATAAGGAAAGACAATGGTGACCCCACAGATACTTATCTTTAAGGATAGTAATCCATTTAGAATGATTGTTAAGAAGCTTCCATGAAATTTTTGTGATAAGAGCCATGTTCATCAATCTTGTTTTCCTCAAACCTAGCCCACCATAAAATTTCCTAGACCACATAGTATCCCAATTGACCAAGGAGAACCTATTCCTTTCCTCAGTCCCTGACCATAGGAATCTATGCTAGATTTGTTCAAGTTTCTTCGACCACATCGTGGGCATAGAAAACAGAGACATAAGGTACATGTAGCCAAAATTTGGAGGGTGGTTTTAAGAAAGAGGAGCTTACCAGTATTACTAAGAAGAGTCCCTTTCCACGTGGTGAGCTTTATTTGAACCCATTCTAGTAGAGTAGACAAAAAATAATTATCCAGCTTGCCAATTGTAAGCAGCATACCCAAATAAGTTGAAGGGAGGGAGAGAATCTAACATTGAAGAATTCTGGAAATCCTAGCTTGGAGAGTAGGCTCAACATTCAAGAAAAAAATAACACTTTTGTTAAATTTAATACATTGCCCAAAGGCCAAAGAAAACTTATAAAGGGTGTCCAACCAGCCCTTAGCCTCCGCCAAGGTGGCCTCCCCCAACAAGATTGTATTAGTTGTAAGGAACTAGTTTTTGAACAAATCAAAATATAATTAATCCCCACAAAAAATCTAGTTCATAACAAAGAGTGGATATATTTGCTAACCAAGATTGATTCTATATTCAAGGCCAACAATGCATCTCCTAGACCACTCTCTATTATTCTTATTATCACAATATGTCATTGTAGCCATTCAGACATGATATTTTATCCATACGCTATTGTAAGAACATGAGAAAAAATGTTAGTACTTTGTACAATAGTGCAAGTTATACTTTGTGTATCTCCTTCCACCATGCACCATGTACCATGAACAAAAAACAAAAAATATGTCATGGAAATACATGCAACTTCATCCATCACACGTCACCCATGTACTACAAAGAATAATATTTTCCCCCTCATGAAAATCCTTAGTTTGTAGGAAACACATGTAGTACTCATAAAGATGTTATTTAATATGGAAGAAATCATAAATTTATTGCTCATCCATTGTATCATGTACCACTTTCATAACACCGAGAATCATGTCTCATAGATTCAAATCACTCACCAATGTAGATAAATCACATAGTCCAAAAACTAAATGTATGCATTACACAACATTTTAGTATGCCACATAATAATTCAACTTGTAATGCAAGAATTTTAAGATGTAAAAAATAAAGAAAAAGACACATGCACCTTGGCAATGTGATGCATCTTGCACACACATGCATCATTAACAAATGCAATACCAAATAAAGCCAAAAAAACATAGAGGATACATATTGGCAACATGCAAGGAAAATTATAGAGAATTTAATATAATGTACTAACAAGTAAAATGTGTCCTAATATGATACACCCTATGTTGCGGAAGCTTCATAAGATATGAATGGTGTCAATGCATGTGATTCTTAAAGGAGGTGGCATCCTCATGACTTCCACTCCTCTAGGTGCTCTTTGTAGAAGTAATGGGACACACCTTCCAAAAGTGTAAGGTACAGAATGCTTTAAAATAATAATCCTAACCAATTAATTAGTGTAAAAATGGAAATAGGGTGCCCCGCCTTTGAGGAGATGGAGCACAAGGATAGGGTTCCTATTTTACTATTGTTTCATTCAAGGAAACCTTAGAGATCTCAATCCAAAGGTAGAAAGGGGGAAAGAGATCTTGTAATAAGGTATCCTAGGGTGTGATTAAGGACTAAAAGGGGGTTCACCTCCAAGCTAGGACTTGGAAAGTTAAGAAATGAATGTAACATGCAAAGTACCATGCAAAACCTAACTAAATGACCTAGTAAATGAAGCTAAAATAAAGAATAAAGTACTGAGAAAGTATAGAGGTGCACCTAGAAGAAGGATGAGGTAAAAACAAGCTTCAAAACCCTAAAATATTTTTGTTTAATTCCCACTAGGACTCATATGCTAGTCTGGGCGATTTAGTCCCAGACTAGGGTTTCTAAGTGGAAACAAGAATCTGGATTTGCTAAATCAGGATCTATTGAAAATACCAAAAAATACGTATAATGGAACTCATATGCCACAAGTGGTCTACCAGTCCCATTTTTTCGTGAAGTATCCAAGGAGCATAATTCTATTAAATTCATAAAGTTTCCATAGTCCATGATAATCATGAGAGTTGTTTCTAGATTAAAACTATGTCAATTTTTTGTATCAATGTTTCAAATCATACTCCATGATCCATCATCAAGATAATAAGAAAGCACAAAAAATTAATCATCCTCTCTCTCTTTTTGTGCTTTCTTATCATCCTAATGATGGATCATGGAGTATGATCCAAAACGTTGATACAAAAAATTCACGCAGGTTTAATCCAGGAGCAACTCTCGTGAGCATAATTCTAGAGTGAAAATTTATGAGCCTCTAAAGATGGATTAAATAAGCCTTTTCCCATTGGTTTCATGTAGATAGGTTAGATATCTTTCTCAAGATCTGAATTTTTGTGAGCCTTGACAACTTTACATGACAACTTTTACAACTTTGCAATCTTGATACTATTGAAGGCTTCAAATCCTCTTTGTCTTCGTCCTATAAACCCACAATCACACAAAGAGAGAGAGAGAGAGAGAGATAGTGTTGTTTTGTTAGGGAATAAGGATTTTCCTTATTCAAACCCCATTTAGGTAATTAAACGAAATGATGAAACAATGAAATAAGGACATGAGACATGAAATAATGATACCTTGGATGATTCCTTAGAATACAAATCCGCAAACTAACATGAAGTTGCCATGAAGAATTTAGGTCTTGATCTCAAATTGGATGTGGAACAATTCTTGCAAAGGGATCTTTAATACGACATCAACAACATGCTTGATGCTATATACCTTTGACATGATGATCGATCTTGAATTGCTGCAACAAATGATGAAGAAATCTACCTTTCAATGCTCTGAAGATGCTCTTGAATGTCCTTGAATTCTCTTGTGAAGTCTTTGAATAACAAACTTTCTATTAGGAATGCTCTCTTGAAAGTCTTAGGTAAAAATGAGTGAAATAACCTTGTATTTATACTTATTTATGCTAAATTTCCCGAAATTACAACACTACAAGCTGACATCAAATCTAGGAGAATAAACTCCTGCCAAGAATTTGAATTTAATTTATATTTAAGCCACCTGAGACTCATACCCCAGAAGTGGCATATGAGTCCTATTAGGCTAAGGTTTTAGGACACATTTTTCAAGAAATGCTTAGATTGTTGCGAAATCAAGATCGAGGCCCCAAAAATTAGGTGGGACTCATACACCCAAGGTGGTGTATGAGACCCAGATCACTAAATATTCTCCACACAATCCAAAAACACATGAATTATGATTGGATGTTGATTTATGCCAGAATTATCTTTGAAAAGATGCATTAATTAAGGCTTGTGGATGCAAAATAGGACCAAATAAGGCATAAAGATGCCCAATTTATTAATGAATCCCTAGATTAGTGTGAAAGTGTAAAGGTACACTTTAAAACACCCTAAATAAGGCACAATTAAGTTCATTTAGTTTACAAGGGACCAAGACCTAATGTGAATGTGTTAAACACATTACAACACTAAATCAAGGCAACATTATGCTCAATTTAATAGGGAGGGCCTAAACAAGCGCAAAAATGTAAGGGGATACATTTTCCTTCATTAAAATTAGAATTATAAACACCTGCTTAAGAGAAATTAACCATCTCCTAACAATTCCCTTTTGTTATTATGAATAATCAAAAGTGAACATGATTCTAATTTTTTGCCATTTTTAACTTAAATGATTTTATTTATGTGAAGAAGATACATTTAGTCAAATGAGATACAAACGTGCTATTTAACATTAAATATATAATTCATATATATATATATATATATAATATTTTAAAATAATGTTTAAATCTTATCTAGAAATGCTAATGTTGTTTCAAAATTATTAAGACATATATTTATTTAAATAATAGTTTATCATCCATTATATGATAATTATAATATTTTCACAAATCTTTTATAAAAGAATGATTCAAAATTAAAATATTATTAAATTAGTATAATTGTATGAAATTTAATATTTTTGATTAAAAAAGCAGGGTAAGAGCCTTGATCCTGCATAAAATAGTAACAAAAACATAAGGCCAACATGCCCACTAGTTCAAGTAGAGACAAAGGCTAATAGGCCTACTAAGAAACAACACCAAGTAGAATAGTCATTGAGAGATTAAACCAAAATGGCACACACGCTCTAGAAAGATAGGCACACAAACCCTAAAGAACCCAAAAACAACAAAAGAAATTGAAAACTACTCCTTAGGGATATTAATTAAATTCCATTCTTTCTTGAGAAGATCCAAGTCATTCCTTCAGTTGTCCTCAACAACACCATCAGTATCCTCCTTTGGGACTTCATCATCATGTTTATTCTCGTTCCTACATTTCATTTTTCTTTTAGATTTCTCGGTAATAGTTCCAAATATGACCCTGATCATGATTCTATGAGTGATAGGTATCATGCAGCTCAATGCACTATTGAGACGACAAACCTTCCTTTGCAGGTTACCAATCTAATTCTTATAATATTGGAGAGTATCACTTCCTAGATCCTATTCCTCCTCCGATCTTACCATAACCTTTTCATTACCTTCCTCTTGTTTTGGTTTTGTATCTTCCTCTTCTTCCTCAGTGAAAATATTCATTTTGTTCCTATCATTATTATTTTCTTCTTCCTCATTATTTTCCTCCTTTGCCTCCTCTTTGACACTTGTATATACACATGCAATTTACTATATAATTGATATATTGACTTTAAAATTATATAATGATTTTACATCTCACTAAGTATATGTATATGTATGTATGTATGTATTATGATATGTAAAATTAATATATAATTAATAAATTCAATATAACAATTATGTATATTTGAAACACATCTATTTAAAAACTATTTTAACACATATATCAGCTTCAACTTATTTTATTTTACTTTATAACTACTATATTTAATAAATAATCTAGAAATATATACTATACTTTTATAGATAGTTTTAATTTATTTTTCTATATATATATATTTGTTACATTTTGGTTTTGAATGTACCTTTTTTAAAATGGATTTTAGCATATAAATATGTTGCATTATCAATCATCTAGTGAAAAGGAAAATTGTGAAGCCACAAAATATTTTATACTTATTAATTTGAAAATAGTATAACTATTTTACTTCAAAGGAAAGATAATGAATTACGATTTTTTTTTTTTGATGAATAGGTAGATATCTATATTAATATAAAGATAAGAATACAAATTCACAAAAAAAGGGGCAGGTGGTAAGAAGGCACACCCCAAAAGTCACATGGGCAGAGCCCAGAAAAGCCAAAATAACCGATCACATGGGCCTAGCCCAGAAGTCTAAAAGTAGGAAGTAAAAAAAGGCAATTATGTGGCCAAAGCAGTGACAATAGAGCCTAGGGGATCCTTGTCATCCAATTTTTTCCCGCATACATCAGTGGGGTTTGGAGTGATGTCAAGAGGAGCACCCCAACCATCATCATCTTCATCTTTATCTTTATCTTTATCTTCTTCCTCGCGCCGGGGCAAGATTGCAAGAGCAGCCATGGAAGTTTTTTACCACTGGTAGGCCAGCCAGAGCCAGAAGCAGGCGGAGCATCAGAGGGCCACCAAGAACCACCACCACTGCTCCCCATAGCACCACCAGAGAGCCAACCCTAACTAGGTCACGACGGAGGAGAACGAGCCCGCCTGGGAGGTCGGGAAACACACCGAGCAGGAGGCTGGGAGTGGGGATGCGTGAAATCACTCCGCTTCCGACCCCGAGAGGGAAACCGGCCGCAGGAGGAGGGTGAATCAGGAATCCAAGCCACAGTACAAGGGGCATTGCCCCAGTGGTCTAGGAGGACCTGCAGGTGAGCCACCTCCAGTGCAACCTTGTTGGCTTACACCTAAATCTGTAGGAGAACATTAGAAAAAATAACTGCTTTAGCATAAAGAGAGACATTAACATCCAAAAGAGAATGAGCAAATATGCAAGCATTTCTGTCTTTCCAGATATTGAAGAGGATTTCGACCCTAAAAGTGTGCCGAAGCTGAGTGAACTTAGCCAGGATTCCAGGTGGGTCCCCCAGTAGAACCATATGCTAAGAGAAGGGTTCCGATCAAAAAGGTTAAAAGAAATCATGAATCCAAGTCCAAAGTTGTTGAGATCTGAGACAAAACCAAAAAAGATGCTTAAAGCTTTCAAATTGCCCACAAAAAGGGCAAAGAGGGTTAAGAACCCCCAAATGAACAAGCCGAGAACCCACAGGCAAGCCTTGATACACCAAGCAAAGTGGGTCAGCTTCGGATTAACAATTGCAGACCAAGTGGCATCAAACCTCTTATGCCAAGTATGGGTAGAGGAATTAAGAAGCCACCTCTGGTTCAAAATACTGATCATAGAAAAATGGGGTGAAAGCCACCTGTAACTAAGTCGCGGCTTGTAGCTCCTGAGAGGAGTGTCTGGAAACCATTTCCAGTATTTCCACCAAGGTTTGTGCCCACAAATGCCAACTTTGTGAAGCGTATCTACCGGAATGGCGCTCACCAGCTCGTCGAAAGTAGGATAGTTCTAGTTTTGAAGACTGTATTGGGCTTTAAAAGCATCCCACTGCAAAAGACGCATAGTGGGCCAGTGAAAGAGTTGATGTAGGGTTTGAATGCCCTTTTTGTGAAACTTGAGGCCCTTGAGCCAAGGTGACTCTGACAGGGGTTGACCATTCTGAACTAGAAGGGGAGACCACCATAAGTTTTGTCGGTTGATGGGAAGCCCATCATGAAATCCATCCCTAGCCCAACGGAGCCACGACTTAACAGTTTCCCAAGAGTGTCAGATGCTCTTGGCCACAAAGGAGCCAACAATTTGAACCCGCTCCCTCATAACCAGAAGGGTTTGGAGACCAATTCCTTTTCAAGTAGGTCTGTGAACAGGAAAACCAGACTGAATATAATGCCTGAGGAGAATTTTCCAGGCTTCATCTGCGATGAGAGCCCGGATAATCCATTTGGCACAGAGAGCAATCCCTTGCCGTTGAGTGGAGAGCAGTCCAAGTCCTCCAAAGTCCTTAGGGAGACAACAATACTCCCAAGCGACCTAATGAAAACTTTTGTGGGTTTCAGAGGAGACCCATTAAAAATCCTGAAGCAATTTTTCAAGCATATTGTAAACAAATTTTGAAGGAGCCCAATAGGAAGAATAATAGACATGAGTGGCTGCCAAAATTTTAGAGCAAACCTAGAATTTACCAGTCAACGAGAGAGGCTTGGTAATCCAATAGGCTTGGTTCTGCTGAACCCTGGAGAGCACGGCTTGCCAAAGCTCCCGAGGGGAAGTCTGAAAGGCGAAGGGGATGCCCAGAAAATGAAAAATTTCTCCCTGCCCAATCCACTTCTAGTTATAATTTTGGAGCCACACAAGAATGGGGAGCACCGATTGTCTGTAGCATAAGGTCCTGTGCCATTCAATTGCAGAATCGGAGGCAAGAAAAAAAGTATTAAGACAATCAAGGGCAATAACGATGGATTCTTCATCCTCCAAGAGAGTGAGAAAATAATCATTCGCAAAGTGGCCATTGACAAGCTGCTCCTGGGAGTCCGGGAGAGAGATCCCTTTAACACATTGAGAGACAACATGGGCTAGAAAATAGCCAAAGCCTTCAACAGCTAGCACATACAAAGCAGGGGCAAGAGGACACCCCTGGCGAATTGAACGAAAATGACCAAAAGCAGAAGACTGGCGGCCATTAATGGTAATGTAAACTGAAGCATCGAAAAAAAGAATACGAACTGACTGAATAAAGTTGGGTCCAAATCCCAAGGCTTCCAACATCGCAAGAATGAAAGGCCATTCAATGAGGTCATAAGCTTTGGCAAAATCAATTTTAATGAACACCGCTTTCTGGTTCGACCATCGGGCCCACTCCATGCCTTCCCAAACAACAATAATATTATAGAGAATAAACCTGGATTTAATGAAACCAGTCTGCTTAGGGCACACAACCTGAGGCAAGAGGTGGCGAATTTTCAAAGGCAGGGCTTTGACAATGATTTTGTAGGAAACATTGAGAAGCGTGATGGGCCTCCAGTTGCAAATATCCTCTGGATCCCCAAGCTTAAGTATGAATTTAATATTGTCTTTATTTCTTTAATTTCCTAGAGAGTTGGTTTGAAAGGCTTTAAAATAAACATGATGCAAATCACTCCCAACACAGTCCCAAAGAGTTTTTGGCACAACAGCAAGGCAGTCCTGAAGGGCTTGTTGGCACGCAGGTGTGGAGTCCTGAGCAGTGAAAACTTGTTTATAGTGACGCACAAAGGCCTGGAGAATGTCAGGTAACTCAGAGAGAACCTGGTTACCATCTTTGATTATTTTGATGCCTAGGAAAGAGTGTCTAGCATGAAGGGCTAAGAAAAACTCTTTGGAGGCATGATCACCAATTTTAAGCCAGTGAAGTCGAGCTTTGATTTGAGCACCTCTGGCAGTATAATTATCAGTCACTTGCTTTTGCTACCTTAAATTTTCCACCCTGACTTGATGTGATGGGGAGAAAGGACTGGCCGCCAAAGCCTCCATAGTAGTACGCAAGTCGGTAGTGATGGCCTCATAAGATCGCCGACGAAAGATAGCGAACTGGCACCCATAAATGCACAAGAAACGCACAATATGAATGATGGCATCATTCCACCAAACAATCCAACCTGTATGGCCAGGTGGCCTACACTCCAAATTCCACACTTGGTGAATGTGGGCCAGGGTGGGCTTGTGACAAAGCAAAGACATGTTAAAAAAAAATTGGGTCTTACACGTGCAGGGCTGACGAGACGCCCATTCAATGTGAAAATGAATTGGGAAGTGATTAGAAAGAGTCATATCTACTAACAGCTTTACTGGCAAGACAAAACTAGTAAAGGAAAAAAAATATTGAGCCGAGATCATGGCACGATCAAGGTGTTTAAAGAATCTATCAGAACCAGCCCTGTAGTTGCACCAAGTGTGCCAGAGAATGAGAATGGCGGCAGCCCATATTGGGATCAAAAAGCCCCAATTTATTGCACATGTAAAACCATGCCTCCCTTTCGGCCAAAACCGAATGGAAAGGCAAGGTGCCATCCTTGTTATACGCCATCTCCACCATGTTAAAATCCCCATAGAGCAACCAGGTGGCAACTGGTAGAGAATCAACAATCCAGTGCCAAAGTAGGCAGTGCTTCATGACATCATTAGAGGCATAAAAATTAATAATCTTGAAGGAATGATTCTCAATATTGAGAAGAACCCAGACCACCCACTAGGAGGGGTCAACCCCATGGTCCACCATGCAAGAATACAATCGTGGGGCCAAAAGAGTGGTAGCTCCACCACGACCAACCTCATACAAATTGCAAAACATAGTACTGGCTAGCCAAATAGAGCAACAAGCCGAAGTGAGAAAAAAACCTGAAATTTTAACTTCCAGGAGACAAAGCACTTCAATCCCAGAGTATTTCTGTAAAGTATTCGTAACAAAATACTTCCTGGAGAGGTCAGTTATACCTCAGATATTCCATGAAATAAAATTCATGGATGAAAATCTTCCATACTTGCAAAATCCAGGTCCTCTTCAACCAGGGAAGAGAAGCTATTCTTCAAAAACTCTTGTGGAACGGAACCAATCTGAATAGGAGGAGAAAACCTCCATTTTTCAGGCACATATTCTCCTTCTTTCAGTGGTGGAGATGGGTTGTGAGACCGCTGTTGAGCTCCTGTAGTAGAAGGAAAAGCCGGTTGAGCACACAAAATAGTCGCAGGCTGAGGCATGGCCTTTGACCTAGGCTATACAGCAACATAAGTGGCTCTTGAGGGAGCAACTTTCCCCTTCTCTGAAGGGTTTGAAACCATTTTGGTTGGTTTAGGGGCCTTGGGAGCCGACCCAGAACCAGACGACTTATTTTTCCGGTTTGAAACCATAGTCCACTTTATTTCAGCCTTAGCAGAAGACTCTGCCTGACGAGGCTTTTCAACATCCCGTGACTTTGAAGATGTATGAGGAACTATCAAAGGGTAGTCCTTGATCTTGTGGTCATCTGACTGACACCGAGAGTACGTGTTGGGCAGATTGAAATATGTGACTTTCTGGGTGTGCCTAATAGCACCAATTTGAATGTCTACAGACTCTTTCAAATCCTTGGATAAATCAACTTCCACACAAACCCTCTTCTATGGTCGGGCTTGGAAGAACCTATTAGGTTTGATACAAACAACCCTCCCCAAAGAGAAAGCAATATGGTTCAGGAAGGGCACGCATGGCAGAGGTAACCCGTGAAACTCAATCCAGATCGAGACACACATTTTGGTGTCGTTTGAGATAGCAAAATCTCAGCTCCATGCCTAGAAAACCAACAAGGAGGACCTAACATACTAGGGTCCATGAACCAAAATAGTTTGGACATGACTAACTTCCGCAAAGCGGAACAAAAAAAAAGCCTTTGGTCAGATTTTGGACCATATCAAGGCGAACCCCATGAGGGACCTAGGCCTTGCTGACCCATTCTTTCAACAGACTTTCGGGGGGAGTCCTCCCAACAAAATAACCCACAAGGGTGTGTTGTTCGAGCCATTAGCATGCAAAATCAAAATCAGGTAAAGGTAAAACTACATCAACAAGGGCATCATAATGTTTACCTCGTGAAAGACTTTCAGAACAAATTTTTGAGGATGTTTGTTTGGTGGCGGAGCCATTAAACTATGCCGACAAACTGCTAACACCAACATGAATTGATGGGTTAGTACCGGTTGAAGGCATAATAAACCCCTAAAACTGTAGTAAATGCGGTCGTACTCAATGAAGGAATAAATTTCCTACACATGAAGCGCAGTATGATGTAGGAGGGGCCAAGGATGACCTCAAAAAACACAAAACCCTAGCAGAGCTCATTCACCAATGTTCGTCATTTTTTCTAGCAAATTATGATTTTTATAAAATATAAAAATTAATTTTTAATATTGTTAATCTATGTATGTCTTTTTATATAATTTTTAATATTTTATTTCAAGCTTTCTATTTAAATGATTTTTATAAAATAATTGATAAATTTTAAAATATAATAAAAAGAGCTAGTAGGCAAAGATTAGAAAAGATCTTGAAGAAGATAAAAAAGAAGATAACATATTATAATAAATACTAATAGAAAATAGATATATGAATAAAATTTAAAATTAATTAAAATTATAAAAATTACACACTACTTATTTTTCCAATGATAACTCCCAATAAAAAATATAAGATAATTTACCATTGCTAATAAATAGAGAATTAGTAATCCATAGCAAACTTACGAAGAACTCAAATTGATCCTATATAATTTGAGAAGCACACACCCACAAATATTTTGAGAAATACCTAACTCATTAATTTTCCTTGGGATGAAATTTCATGGCAAAGAAAGTGCTTTTCAAATGAGAGTAGTAGTAGATAAAAGAAACAACAAAATTTGGTGATGTAGAAGGTTATCGTCAAGTAGAATGGTTTTAAAGTACCCTATGCATATCATGTCCCTATGGAAGCACAACTTGTGAACTAGTTCAATTACATTATATCTATCAATATATCGAACGACACAAATTATAGATGTATAAAGATAAAGTGACATACATGGCAGCTCAATTATTTCAAATTACACAATTTCTTTAAAAGTAACCACATATGTTTTTGATAACTATATTTTGAAATTCTACATAAGTAGGAAGAACATGTAGGACAATCTTCATGATTCAAATTAAAAATCTTCATTTATTTTAGATTTAAAGCTAATTGAACAAAAGGAAAACATAATAAATTTTGAAATAAAAAACAAAATCTCATAAAATGATGCACCAAAACAACCATTTCATCAAAAACGTTTTTTGAACCCGCTTTTCAATGAAATAAATATTAGTCTATAATTATAATAAAAAGAATGACCACAAAGAAGTTGTATTAGATAATTTATCAACATTTTTATTTGAAATGAAATAATATATATCTCAATCTCTTATATTGAAAATTTTAAATTGTGTTATTCAAGTAACTAAATGTTTCTAAATGTGAACACAAAAAAAAAAAAAATTCTTAGATTAAGAACAAAAATAGAGAAATTGAAAACTAAAAATGCACTAAAGGCTCTTAAAACTCATGTTTACAAGTCTAAACCTGTACACAAATGAGCACATTTCTCTTATTTATAAAAAAATTATAACCCATTTGAAAAAATCCATGAAAATGGCCAAAAACTAAAGCATATATTGGTAAAAGGAGAAAATAACTTGAGTGTATGTAGGCCATTGCATTGTTTTTCCATGGAATGATGGATGACCACCACTATATCCCTATGATCCCCTACCATTTCTATGCAAATCCTTGAGGTTTTTCCATCTACCATGTTTTTATAAGATGCTAGTATAGTTAAAAAAATTAGATGGAAATGTGTACCTCACCACTATTAAAGACTTTGGTAGTAAGAATTGAAATGCATGAGGCCACCACTATTTATATATAATAGCATTAGCCATTTACATAATTTACCATTTAAAAGGAAATATGTAAATATTATAAAAAGCTACAAAAAAACAAGTATTTTCCCTTAGCTATCAAATATTTCAAACATAATAAATCAAAGAAAAATATGATTTTGTCATTGTAGTGAACCTTCAATATAGTTATGGAAACTCACAAGGGTTATTTCACACTAGAAAGAATTAAGGACCTAGAAAATAAGCATCCATCGGTTACATGTGTCTTTTAATCAAATTTTGAAATTTTAAAAAGTTAGAATGGTAATCACAACACTTCAAAGATTCTTCAAAAAGGTTTAGAAATATTTTCATTCCTCATCTATAATTATCGCAATATTATTTAGCATTCTAAATAAATTCCCTACTCAATAGTGTCCCATAAAATATCCTAAAATTTAGAATATGGCCCTCTAAATTAGGGCTTCCAACTCTACCACAGACTTGAAAGCCCTTTGAATATCATCCATACAATTCACCTAAGATCATCCCAAGAGAATAGACTCATTTTGGAATATTTTTTCCATCATTTGCATGAACTAATCCTAAGGCAATATCCTCTGAGTAGCATCATGTGATGAGTGTAAAGCATACTAAGCCAACTGATCTATGTGCTCTTTCATTCTTATTGCTATATTACCTAATATCTCCAAGTAATTTTTGCACCTTTGGTTAGCTTCTACATTATCCAAAATTTCAGAAATCTTTTTGGTTATTTTATTCTTAGTAACTATGCTCATTGAGACCAATTTATAATGAGCCAAGTCACATAATTTATGAACATACACTTTGGAATTTTCTTTCATCTATGAGAGGTTGATTGAAGTTTGGTCCAACTTAACTTAAATTTCCATGTTGAATATTTGAATTGCCTCCATGAATTATAAAATTACATACTTTTTGGTGGCCAGCTTTGTGATGGATTTTAAGAATGGATTGAACAAATAATTAATAAACTCAAGGGATTAATAAACTCAAGGGACTGCATAAATCCATTTTGATTTTTCTAATTGGGCTTCAATTATATTTATCTCTTCTTTAGATGCATATTGTCCATTTTATTGGTCCTTTCTTTTTTGTAATCCCTTGACTAAGAGATTATTTATTTTGAAGCTACCTTAGTTTATAATCATATGCTAAATCTTTTTTCTTAAGAGAGGAATACTTTCTACAATATTTTTATATTCATACCATCATGTTATTTAAGTGATGTTTGTATGGTTACTTTCTTGGTGACACTATGGTTCTACAGTTAGATTTTACATATAATAATAAAACTAGCAAAAGCCTAGAACTAAGGATTAGATACAATAAAATTATTAAATAAATAATCCTCAATAAAAGTAGAAAATATATTTAGTTTCAAAAATATGAGAGAAAAATCAAATAACACAAGGAATGATCATAATAAAATATCTAGAATATGCAAGGTAAGAGGATATATAAAGAGAGGAGATGTGAGAAAATGCCTATTAATGAGTGATATAATTCCTAACTATCCAAAATTTGGTAGAATTTACATTCATGGAAGATACCTTCTACCATATAATAACACAAATTATCTACCTAAGAAAGATAAAGTAAATGTGTAAGGAAAATACAATAATATCCAACCAAGGAAAATAAAATTATATACCAATAAGCCCTCAAGAATATCGAAGTGGCTGAAAGGGATGGGTAAAAAAAGTAAAAATTAAATTCTATACCAACACCCCCTTAGAAATATCTAAGTGGCCAAAAGAGATGGGTACAATGATATCCAACCAAGGAAAATTGTCATGTCGCTTTTCCTCTTATATTTATTAAGTATTAGCAACAGATTTAATATAATAAATATTAGAATTAATATGACTTATTATATGCAATGTTATCAAAAAAGATATGAACAATTATTATAAATTACAAACATGTGTTAATTAAATAATTAACATAATAAATGGAATAACACCTCCACATAGATTAATCATATTAACATCAAATCCATATAGACAATATTCCCAATATTGTTGAATCAATGGTTTTCAAAATTTATATGAAAATAATGAAGAGGCTCCTATCTAGCACTTAGAGGAATGGTTGTAGGTCTAAGACTTTCACGACACAAACACCCCTAGATGAAATTGATTCTTACACAGAACCCAACTTGCCTTCATGGCATAAAAATAGTGTTGGCCAAGACACTATTGGGTGTACGTTGTACCCCGAGTTGGACACACACTATGTGCCCCTCCTCCAAATGTTTCAGTACCATCCGAGACCCAAACCTCCACTCTTGTGTGCCCTTTGAATTCCTATGTTTCTTCATTTTTTCCTTTTTCTCTTCTCTCCTTGAATGTTCTCCCTTGAATTTTCTCCATGTCCCTTTCCAAGTCTTGTGCATAAATTCTTATATAAGCCTTAAGGGGTTGTTTTGAAACCCTCACACCCTTTCACAACAGTTGTACATTTAATAATTATTTAAATAATAAATTATTTTTCCACCTTTTAAATGAGTTTTTATACATATTATTTATTGACATCTCTTCTAACCAAAGGATCATAACATCCCTTTTTTTTTCTATCTTCCTTTTTAATTCTAAATGTTTATCTCATATTTTTTCTTTCTCTTAGGGAAAGAGTCACATAACATTTATCCTGCTGTAAATTTATTGTTATCCTCAGTAGCATGAGATGCATGTGTGTTCTAAATCACAAAACACATAACCAATAATTAAAGAAACTGATATTGAATATATTTATTTTTCATAATGCTTATTACATCATTTTTTTCTATACATCTCTCACCTTTTTATTTTTATTTCGAAATAACAAGTAATTATGAGAATCATTTTTCTAGTCAAAATTATGACAAGAAATGTGTACATATTAGGAATTTACAATCAAAGAACTCATGCTATTTTATATGTTAATAACATATATTTTAAATTTATCAATTTTTCTCTCATGTAACCCATTATCTTTAATATAGATGATTTAATCACTTATGTGAATCTTCAATAGTAAATTTTAAAACTATTATCATTTGTTAACATAACATTTACCTAGTGAATGACATGCATATCTCATACTATGTAGTCACTCATTATTGAAGTATATATAATATATATACTCAAAATATATCTTAAGATGATAATCCTGCATTCCCAACTGCATGATTATCCTCTTTTTCTATATAATACTTTATAAGACACACATTCAAAGTTATTGGGTTGATCAATTCCAATAAAAAAGTATAATAGAATAAAACATAGTAATCTTTCTAGGCCTCTTAACATGAATAAAACCATAGAAATTTTAAACTAGCACTTGCACCCCAATGAGGTGCAATACTTATGCCGATAGGCTGAGCCCACATTATTCACGACTGTGAAAATAAATGGACGACGTGAAGAAAGCAGTGATCTATCTCACCTACCCCTCTCTACCTCTCTCTCTCTACCTCACCCCTTCTCTCTCCCTCTTGCTCTCTCATTCCCTTCCTATTTCTCACTATATCACATATCCCTCTCTACCTATCTCTCCCTCCATCCCACCTATTTCTCTCTCACTCTCTCCTTCCCTCTCTACTTCTCTCCCCCTCACTTATTCCTCTCTACCTCTCTCTCCTTCCCCCTCTAATTCTCTATACCTCCCCTATCCCTCTCTACCTCTCCCTGCCTCCCTCTCTCTATCACTCTCTGGCTCTCTCTTTCCTTCTCTACTTCTTTCTATCCCACCTCTCCCTCCCTCCCTATCTCTATCTCACTTATCTCTCTCCACCCCCCTTCGTCCCTTTACCCTCCTCTCTCTCTCTCTTTCTCTATCCTTCCCTCTCTACTTCTTTTCCCTCCTCTCTCTCTCTCTCTCTTTCTCTATCCTTCTCTCTCTACTTCTTTACCCTCCTCTCCAATTCATTCCAAAAACAACACTTCTATACAACTTTAGTTTCTATTAATGAAGAGATCTCATTGGACAATCCCTTTTACAATAATTTATCAAGAAAATAATCCTCCTAGATAACCAATCGTCATGTTTTGTTACCCAATTAATCATTCTATTTAATACTATAAACCAATAAAATATATTATGTTTTGTCAAACCTGAAATAGGACATCCAAAATGGTCTTTATGTCTCAAGTGGTGAGTTATCATGCCTTTATCCATTTTCCCTTCACTCTTTCCTTCCAAATTTTGTCATATCTCTAAACGCCCTTAATCACGCACTCACTTCAAATTTTTGTGCTGAATTGAGCCCCGAATTGTAGATTTAAGGAAGATTGCAGATTTGTTATTCATTTACGTGGACCATCCTCCATCAAAATTTGCAAGTATTTCCTAAATTTAGAGGTCACTATTCCTCTTAATGACATTGTCACCCCTTCCACCTTATCATACACCATTATTACCCCCGCGTATGAATTGCGGTGCACCTGGAGCAGGTCTCTCACCAGGTCCAGTGAAACTACCCCGGCGCTGCAGCCCATGCCGAAGAGATTGAAGCTTTTGATGTTCCCTTTCATTTTGTACTTGTTTATCACCATTGCAGACAAGGACGGGGTCAGACAGAAAAGACTGCAGTTGACTATCAAAATGTCGATGTCTTTCGCCCTCACGCCCGTCTTTGGGAACGGATCGTCCATGGCGGAAAAGATCACCATCTACGCCTCTTCTCTCGAGGCTGCCATCGTTGGGGTCGGCAGAATGTAGTGAAGCATTTGCGGCAGGCAGGTTTCTTCGCTCAGACCGGAGAGCTCCAGGATCTTTTTCTGAAAGTCCAGGCTTTTCTCATCAAAATACCTGAACAGCCACGAGTGCTCCATGAAGGTAGCAAAGGGGACGCGACATGAGTCTGGGGGGTGGTAGCAGGAGTAGTCCACAAGGTATACTACTCTCTGCCGCGACAGGAAGTAGACCGTGGCTATGAACACTAGCAGTCCAAAGCACCAAACGACATGGGCAAGATTGAACTCAAGCTTCTGCCACAGTAATTTCAGCTCTCTAGGCCCGATTCGGCCCACTTCCAGAACCACTGCCACCATTAGCGGAACCAGTAGAAGCATCAGAAAATGTTGCACCAGATAGTGGTAACTGAGTCGGACATACTTCAGCTTCACGGTTAACAGAAAATCCGGCACATTCTCTCCGATGGCGTCAACAGAAAATCTGGCCCATTCGTCCCGGCGGCGTCAGACTGGGGGAGATCTCGGTGGGGTCTCCCCACGTAAATAGCAATTATTAACATGCATAAATAACTTCATAGAGAAACATCAATGCTAATCCTTCATTTAATTTAACTAGAGTCCACCCACCTAGAATAAAACTATATTAACTAGAATGCACCCAATATCTATAGCTAACCCATTCCTTATTATTTCTTAATTGTGTTGAAACATCAAGGCCCATCTTCCATGAGATGATATTCAAAATTTTCTCTTCATGTAAGTAGGTTCAACATCAAAAAGTTCTACAGCAGTAATCCCAGGAAACCATATAATTTTATAAATTTATTTTGTTTTATTTTTAAATTATTTAAGTGAGATTCATTTCTTTTTCTCAATTATTTATCTAGAATATATGAGGCAATTCTATTACTCAAACATGGATTTCTTTTCTCAATAATTATAGAGTCCAACATGTCTAGATAGTTGACTACTTTTATCTTATTGTCTATTATTAATTTTACTAATTACTATTGTATGGAAATTAATAATACTCAGCAAATAATTTTTCTAAAATTAATAATACTTAGAAAATAGCTTTGGTGGGTATGGAGGAGGACAAAATGAAATTGTAGGAGGAAATTTCACCTATTCATAGTAATCAAGATAAAACAATGCAATGTCTCCAAGAGATTATTGATTATGACAAGGAGACTATGAAGAATACCACTATTACTATCTAGGTCTTTCAACAAGAGCTCAGGAATAATCGTGGAAAAAAGGTGGTTGAGGGTGGTCTTGATGAGAGTCATGCGGAAGAAAAGGGCAAGATGGTGGGCTGTTCGGCTCAGAACACTACCGAGGAGATCCAACCTATTCAAAAGGGACCTCTATCATTTGATGACAAACTCCACTTCCTGGCTAAGGAGTGGCAAAAAATTAGTGGTCTCAAGCTTCTTGGAGACCAATAGCAATTTTGGTCCCGTGCTGGTTTTGTTCTATGTCTTGTTTTAATTTTTCTTATTGGTTGATTAATTATTGCTTCTTTTTTTTGCTTTCTAGGTGTTTCACTTCTCGTGAGCCCCTCGTTTAGCCTTTATGACCATTTTGTAATGGGTATAGACCCTTCTCGTTTGAACCTAATCAAAAAATTTCTAAACTAACTTCTCTTATCAGATACAATTATATTTATAAAAATCATTAAAATTCATCTACTTCTTGAAACATGTACATCTTTGAGTCAAACACATAAAGTAATTAATTTCATAATTAATTTTCTTATCATACTTGTTTTATAATTTAATAAATGTTTATATTGGTAATTACGAGGAAAAGTTAATTTCTCTAAATTATTAGTTTTTAGACTATGTGATTAAATGCCATTTATCAAACATTTTTATTATTAACTATTCTATGAATATTTAGCCGATAGGCTATTTACGTGGGGGGGCAGACCCCACCGGGATCTCCCCCAGTCTGACGCCGCCGGGACGAATGTGCCAGATTTTCTGTTGACGCCGCCGGGGAGAATGTGCCGGATTTTCTGTTAACCGTGAAGCTGAAGTATGTCCGACTCAGTTACCACTATCAGGTGCAACATTTTCTGATGCTTCTGCTGGTTCCGCTAATGGTGGCAGTGGTTCTGGAAGTGGGCCGAATCTGGCCTAGAGAGCTGAAATTACTGTCGCAGAAGCTTGAGTTCAATCTTGCCCATGTCGTTTGGTGCTTTGGACTGCTAGTGTTCATAGCCACGGTCTACTTCCTGTCGCGGCGGAGAGTAGTATACCTTGTGGACTACTCCTGCTACCACCCCCCAGACTCATGGAGCACTCGTGGCTGTTCAGGTATTTTGATAAGAAAAGCCTGGACTTTCAGAAAAAGATCCTGGAGCGCTCCGGTCTGAGCGAAGATACCTGCCTGCCGCCGATGCTTCACTACATTCTGCCGACCCCAACGATGGCAGCCTCGAGAGAAGAGGCGTAGATGGTGATCTTTTCCGCCATGGACGATCCGTTCCCAAAGACGGGCGTGAGGGCGAAAGACATCGACATTTTGATAGTCAACTGAAGTCTTTTCTGTCCGACCCCGTCCTTGTCTGCAATGGTGATAAACAAGTACAAAATGAAAGGGAACATCAAAAGCTTCAATCTCTTCGGCATGGGCTGCAGCGCCGGGGTAGTTTCACTGGACCTGGTGAGAGACCTGCTCCAGGTGCACCGCAATTCATACGCGGGGGTAATAATGGTGTATGATAAGGTGGAAGGGGTGACAATGTCATTAAGAGGAATAGTGACCTCTAAATTTAGGAAATACTTGCAAATTTTGATGGAGGATGGTCCACGTAAATGAATAACAAATCTGCAATCTTCCTTAAATCTACAATTCGGGGCTCAATTCAGCACAAAAATTTGAAGTGAGTGCGTGATTAAGGGCGTTTAGAGATATGACAAAATTTGGAAGGAAAGAGTGAAGGGAAAATGGATAAAGGCATGATAACTCACCACTTGAGACATAAAGACCATTTTGGATGTCCTATTTCAGGTTTGACAAAACATAATATATTTTATTGGTTTATAGTATTAAATAGAATGATTAATTGGGTAACAAAACATGACGATTGGTTATCTAGGAGGATGATTTTCTTGATAAATTATTGTAAAAGGGATTGTCCAATGAGATCTCTTCATTAATAGAAACTAAAGTTGTATAGAAGTGTTGTTTTTGGAATGAATTGGAGAGGAGGGTAAAGAAGTAGAGAGAGAAGGATAGAGAAAGAGAGAGAGAGAGAGAGGAGGGAAAAGAAGTAGAGAGGGAAGGATAGAGAAAGAGAGAGAGAGGAGGGAAAAGAAGTAGAGAGGGAAGGATAAAGAAAGAGAGAGAGAGGAGGGTAAAGGGACAAAGGGAGGTAGAGAGGGATAAGTGAGATAGAGATAGGGAGGGAGAGAGAGGTGGGATAGAAAGAAGTAGAGAAGGAAAGAGAGAGCCAAAGAGAGTGAGAGAGAGAGGGAGGGAGGGAGAGGTAGAGAGGGATAGGGGAGATATAGAGAATTAGAGGGGGAAGGAGAGAGAGGTAGAGAGGAATAAGTGAGAGAGGGAGAGAAGTAGAGAGGAAAGGAGAGAGTGAGAGAGAAATAGGTGGGATGGAGGGAGGGATAGGTAGAGAGGGATATGTGATATAGAGAGAAATAGAAAGGGAATGAGAGAGCAAGAGGGAGAGAGAACGGGGGAGGTAGGGAGAGAGAGGTAGAGAGGGATAGGTGAGATAGATCACTGCTTTCTTCACGTCGTCCATTGCTTTTCACGGTCGTGAATAATGTGGGCTCAGCCTATCGACGTAAATATTGCACCTCATTGGGGTGCAAGTGCTAGTTATAATTCTCTAATAATAACGTGTCCAAACCAATTCCTATCATTTGTCAATTTTACTCATTTTAAGGTATTTCATGGTTTCTATATCGAGAGTTTCTTCTTCTTGTTGACTAATATATCTTTTAAAAGAAACCATAGTTTTTTCCGTTCGATGAATAAGGCAGTTTGTGACTAGCCAACAAATAACAATAAGATAAAATGAGTTCAAAGGCAATATATTTGAATTAATATTCTACCTCTTCCATCCAATCTAACTTTATCTGATACAAGAAATCATACCATGGCTCATTCCATTAGAATAATCCAGCTTGTTTGAACAAATAATTCATTTAACCCATGTTAATTACAATGAATGATATAATGCTTACCATGATAGGTAACATTATTTAAAATTTTGGACTTGAAGTTTATACGTTGATCTATGACAGTAATCGATGTTACATCTATGGAAATTAAAGCATCTTCCATACTAAATCAGTCACATTTCCTTCGGTATCTTGTATCGATTCGACTACTTGAAAAATTGACGTTGTAGGTGAATCCATGTTTTGTTATTTGAATCAATATATTACTGAGACACTTTGTCAATGGTTCATGTGCCTATCACTAATTCTACAGTTAGTATACATATCTATTAGGGCAGTCACAGCCATATGATTTAACACAGATCATTTTGAACTTTATTTTTATGAATGTCCATACACTTTCACAGAGTTCCTATTTGACGGAGGTTAGTAGATTTCACCTGCAATCCATTAAGATGATGGCAAGGGGAGTGGAAATTAGACTTGTAGCTTCTAGCTATAATTATTAGAAGAGTCGAAAATCTTTTCAACAATTTCATTCCGTATAAACATTCACTAATGGCACACAATGTTCCTTTTCTATATAAACTCCATTTCTATATGGTTATGGAGGACGTTCAGATCTAGACTAGAATTATGTATATTCACTACTTTACCCAAGACTGCACTTGGCTCCTACATTAATTTATGTAAGATCTATACCACCAACGTACTCATCGTACTAATGTTACCCAAAAAAATGTATCTGTAACTTTCGTATTCAACATCTATAGCTACCATCAATATACTCGTCGAAATGAGGTTATCAGAAAGACATGAATTGACAGTGATCTTTATAGCATAAATATAACCAAGCTTTGCACTTACATAATAATTGGAATACAGTACTTTGGTAGACTAACCCACTGAAAAAACGTGACTGAAGTAAATGTAATCACCTAGTAGAACTAATCTCGACCAAATGATGAACAATTGCTTCTAACAGAACTGGCATATTAATTCCATCCTAGTAAGTCAATCCAGTAGGAATTGTATATTACTTCTTTTAAGTTCATCCCAAGCCTCAATCTATGGGGCCATTGCATCTACTAGGTTTTGGAAATATGGATCTATTTCTCCAAGCTTCTCTTTGACCTACTTCGAGAACTCAATGTAGTATTGCTACACAACTGTGAAGTGTTTGTGAAGGGTAACAGATTAGAAAAATGGAATTATCTGCTCCTACCAAAATTTTCCTTTTTCTTTCTTTCTTCAAATTCACAAATGATTTACTGGCTTTGTTGCCAAATGTATACAAAATTTGAAATCAGTGGTAAGGAACTATTGGACAAAACACCTTATGAAAAACCTACAAAACAACCTATAAAGTATTTAAAGAATTCTTCAAAAGATTGTGATGCTTTTGAATACAACGATTGTTGGATGTGCACAAAAATAGATTTGATGGGAGGATCATAAAAATATCAGAGGTAATTGTCGTAGTGAATTCAGAATCCATGACATTTACTAGCATCTTACTGGCCCGAGTACCAATTTGAATTCTGTATAACAAGATAGGGCAATGTCGTAGAATCTTACTTCGACTAAAATGTTGTTTGATTTTCTTTTACCCTAGGTTTTGTCGCTACGATAGTGGGTCACCTTACTGCGATGTAAATGAATGTTAAAATACTCAGTTTCGAATAAAAAACCTCTTTTACTCATTTAAATACACCACAACCTCTTCGTTTATAAGACACAATGCGCAATCAATATTTAATCTGACCACGATGCTCAGTGTTTCTGTAAATTATATAGAAATGCAAATTCCTAAGGAATCAGGCTGAGGTGAATGTAATAGGCCATCAAAGATAATGCTGTAGGTTTACATGATGTCGATTTATATAGCTTGCATAAGTTAAATTATAAACATTCCGCCATTTCCTTTGTTATGACTAGGACATGCTTTTTAGATGCTTTGATGATAGTGTTAATATTTTTATTTATTTATGCTAAGCTAAACGAATATTGCATCTTTCCATAACGCGAATACAAGGATACTTCACGCTATGGTTACCACCATAGTCCATGGAAATTAAGATCATTTGTTATGTTTATATATATTTTATTTTACAAGGATTATTTTCCATCGCACGTTTAGTAATCTCTTAACTTAAACCTGAAGGAAAATGGCAGAGAATAAAATAACACAGAAAAATAATTTCAATATTATATTCTAACACAGAACAGCATTCAAAAAATTCTTTTGCTACTTCAAAGCAATCTCTATTAAACTTCTGCTTTTTTTCAAATTACAAACATGCCAGTATATAAAAGCTTACGATCAAGTCAAAATTAATACAATTAATGGCAATTACAAATGCCAGCAAAAACAAGTTTCATCGAATTAAACATTCGTCCTATTCATATTTAAGACAGTCCTATCGGATGACAAAAACGTTCTTTAAAATGCCAACGCAGAACCCACTAACTGCCTCCGAAGGAAGGCCAAAAGAAGTCAACTACCGTGCAACAGCTGAAGGTTTTGGAGAGGTTGCGGTGACCACGGTGACTAGTAGAAGATGCTATCCCGCATTACCATGGTGAGGGAGGATGACGGTCGCGGTGTGGCGGTTGGTGAATTGACAGACAGCAGCCGGTCTACTGCAGTACCATGACGGTTTTGAAAGAGACTGTGGTAAAGCGGTAACCGTGATCCGACGGTTAGCAAACGACTAGGCTGTGAGGAATGACAAGCACCGTGATACCGCACGCAGTTAGATTGAAGACCACGGGAAGGCGGTGAGACTAATCTGGTGGTTAACCGCATTGCCACAGGCAACATGTGGTTAGTTCGTGGTAGCGAGGTAACTGCAGATGACTGCCACCGTGAAACCGCCATCAGTGAATGACATGACTGCGGTAATGTGGTAGAATGTGGAAGCGACGATCGTGAAACCATAGAGAGGAGAGAGAAGGCTTGCAATAGCCCGATAGACACCGCCGAACCACGAGGTGGTGAGTTTGAGGGCGCTGGGGCACGGTAAAGACAAGAAATGAACACGGGAGTGGAATGAAACTCCAACAAAACCAATTAGAGTAAATGAAATGATCTGCATGCACTCCAAACATCCTTTTTACCTCATCCCAGATCTGATGACAACCATTTGTATGTTGAACTAACAAAAAATTTCATCTATCTTTTTATATAATGCAATGAAATAACTTATATATGATTTAATTATGTTGTAATTTATTTTTTATGGTATTATAATTTTGTTGTTGAAGTTATATATATTTTTCTGTAAAAATGATTAAAATATATTTATCAAACAAGTCTGAACAGATTACATAAAGACTTCCAAATAGCAATAGCAATAATAGTTATGGAAATTAAAATAAGAAACAACTAAAGTGGTTTTCCATCAATCTTCCACCACTAAGAACCAAGAGAACCAACAAAACTTATGATGAATAAACCACAATCATAGGTTGTCATCATGAAGAAGATGAAGACAATGAGTAGCTTGTTTAGGATATAATGAATCCCGGATAGAAACATTACATCCTCGATCAACAATAGAGGCTCATTTAGCTATACAATTAGTAGCAATATTCCATTACCGAGGAATGTGAACAAAGGAAATGGTATGAAAGTGGATAGAAATATTTTGAATCTAAGCCACCAAGGGTGCCAACTGCCAACAAGAATCATCAAAAGTTTCCTTTTTCAAAAGAGAAACTACAATAATTTATTCTTTACAATTTATGCATATATTATCTCGAGTCAAATTCTAAAGTAATAGCTAATTGAACTTCTTACAATATAAAGTATTTTCCTCAACACCGTTCTTTTAAAACATGTGTCTATTTTTAAAATAAGAGTTTAGTATTTTGAATTTGAATGATCCAAACCATTATTCAATTAGTTATATCAATTGAAGGATTAAACCCAATTCCTCTCCTTAAATGTACTTTATTTAATAAAAAAATTGATGAAAATATCAGCATAATATCACTTAGATTTTACTAGTCTTATTACAAAAGATAGATATAACCTTATCACCCTTGAAGCCCTAACCTAAAGTAAATCTCAACTTAGTGGAAGGTTGGTTAAATTGATCTTGTGTTTTCTTACCCTTGTGGTCTTATTGCTATATTTTTTGTAAGACAAAATGAAACAAGAATAATTTTAATAGTTAATAATGAAAAAGTCTAATTTTGGGCTCTGATGTCAAATGTGATGTCACTTTTTTTCTTATAGTTATTAAGTATTAGCATTGGATTTAATATAGTGAATATTAGAGTTAACATGATTTATTATACACAATATTATCAAAATAAATGTGAATAATTCATGTAAATTACAAACATGTGCTAATTAAATAATCAACATAATAAAGGGAATAACATCTCCACGTAGATTAATCATATTAACATCAAACATGTATAGACAATATTCCCAATATTGTTGAATCAATGGTTTTCAACACTTTTTTGAAAATTACAGAGAGGATTCTATCTGACACTCAAAGGAATGGTTACAAGTCCAAGATTTTCATGGCATAAACACCCTTGGAGGAAACCAGTTCTTAAACAGAATCCAACCTGCCTTCATGGCATAAAAATAACCCTAGCTAGGACACTCCCGAGTGTATGTTGTAACTTGAGTTGGAAACACACTATGTGCCCCTTCTCCAAATGTTTCAATACTAGCCAAGACCCAAACCTCTACTCTTGTGTGTTTTCTAAATTCCTATGTTGCTTCCTCTTTTCCTTTTTCTCTTCTCTCCTTGAATTTTCTCCATTGAAGGTTCTCCATATCTCTTTCCATGTCTTACATAAATGCTTATATAAGCCTTAAGGGGTGGTTTTCAAAACACCACACCCTTTCACAAAGGTTGTATTTAATAATTATTTAAATAAATAATTATTCTTCCACCTTTTAAATGAGTTTTTTATTCATATTCTTTAAATTAATCTCTTTTAACCAAAGGATCATAATAGCCTTTATTTTTCTATCTCCATTTTTAATTCTAAAAGGTTATCTCATATTTTTTATTTCTCTTAGGGAAAATTTTTGTACTAACACCCCCTTAAGAGTATCTAAGTGGCCAAAAGGGATGGGTAAAAAAATGAATCCTAAGGAGATACTAATGTACATATAAATCTCCTAAAAGAGAAGAATCCTCCTACACAAAGAGAGAGAGAGAGAAATAACTAGGAATTTTCTAAAATGTAGACTCTCACACCCTTAAAAGAGCTCATAAATGGAGATGCTTTGGTTGAGATGTTGGCTACCTAATTAGTAGTAAAAAATAAGGAAGATTTATTACCTTCCCATGAATGAGGTCTTAAATGTAGAGCATTTGGACCTTAATTCTTTTTTATTTTTGATGACGGATTACAATTTGAGAAATTAGGGTAGCTTTGTTTGTCAAGAATTATGATAGATGAACAAAAAATGTAGATATTAAGCTTGTGATAATATATTGAAGCTAAAGGACCTTAGTGGTAGAGTTCATAATCCCCTAATACTTAACCCTTGTGGAAGAAAGAGAAACATAATTATATTTTTTTCTTGACAAACATATGGGACTAGAACCAGGGAAAAGTTTTGTACATAAGTGCACTTACAATCTTGATAATTATCTACCTAATCAAAGTAATAAACAAACAAGTCGATATTATTGCCCATTACATATTCAATCCCATAAAAATGAGTGCCTAAGTATAATGGAGGATCTATTTAATTTACTTTTAGTAAAACACATGAGCTCCTATATAAATTTAGAGAGAAAGCCAAGGGAATATGAAATTTTGGCCCATACATGAGTCAAATAAATGGGATTTCCAACTAATTTTTGGTACATAGTAGTTGTGAAAGATTTTTTTTTAAGTTGGACTCTAAAATAAAATGGAGATAGAGTAGGATCATAATAAAAAATATAGATTTGTAAGAAAAATTTAAGATCATACTTTGACTATGCAATGCTAATCTTGAAACTAAATGAATATATATCAATATCTAGAAATTAATTTAAAAAACACATGATTCATAAAAATCTATCAAGAAATATAGTTTTCATTATTTCAATGGAGGATGATAATATCCTTGTGATTACTGTGTCATCAACATATAGGACTAGGAGTAAGAGATATTCATCTTGTAGAAAAATATAGACCTTTAAATAAGAATTACGTTAAGGGAATCCAAATAAAATAAGAATGGAGTCTATCTAAGGATACCATTCATGAGATCCCTATTTTAGGCCATAGATCTAGATGACCCAAGTCTACATACAAAGGAAAATTTCTATAAAAGACCTATGGTCATGTTGGGCTAATCATCAACACCTCACTTTAGATTCAGGACATGGACTAACCACCTCCAGTGGACCTGTTTACATCTGGTGTTTGTATCGGGTGTTAATAGGTCAATATTTTGGTGCAACAATAAATATGTTCCAAAAAATGGTATTAGAGTTATGGTCATGGGTTCGAAACCCCTGAAGTAACACTATGGGGGGATTGTTGGACTAATTACTAGCATATCCCTTTCGATTTAGGACATGGACTAACCTCCTCCCGTAGATCCATTTATCGTTGGATTTTTTATTAAGCATTAATAAGTCAATATTTTGGTGCAATGACAAACATGTTCCAATAGGTTGGTCCATATAAATATCCTCCTTAAGATACCCATGAAGAAAGGAATTATTTATGTAATATACTAAACCTCTTGAATATATGTAGTAAAAATAGGAAGCATGATCTACTTAGAGCATTTGTGTAATAGGTGAAAATGTCTCAATATAGTCAATACTAGAAACATGTGAAAATACCTTAGTGACAAGGAAATATTTGAGCCCATTAACTAACAGAATTATACTAAATTAATTCTATGAATCCACTTACTTTAAATGAATGAAATTCCCTTAGGAAGAGGGACTAAATCCAAAGTGTTTTTTTTTTTTTGTATGAATAAGCATCTATCTATATTAAATTAAAGATAAGAGTACATATTCATAGAAAAAAGGGTGGGTGGTAAAAAGGCACACCTCGAAAGTCACATGGGCAGCGCCGAAAAATAGCCAAATAACAAGTCACATGGGCCTAGCCCAGAAGTTCAAGAGCATGAGAAATAAAAACAAAAATAGGCCATTAAGTGGCTAGAGAAGTACCAGCAGAGCCGTGAGGGTCTCTGTCATCCATATTTTTCCCCCATACATCAGCAAGGTCTAGGGTGATGTCAGGAGGAGCACACCAACCATCGTCATCATCTTTCTTATCTTTATCTTCTTTCTCATGTTGGGGCAAGATTGCAAGCACCAGCTGCGTAAATATTTTACCACTAGCATGCCATCCAAAACCATAGGCAGACAGAGTACTAGAGGGCCACGCAGAACTTCCACTGCCACTCCCTGAAGCACCACTGGAAGGCCATGTCTGACCAGACTATGATGGAGGAGAGAAAGAACATTGATGAGGGTGAGAGTCCTGTTGAGTAGGAGGTTGACAGCAGGGACGCGTGGAGCCACTTTGCTACCGACCCCTAGAGGGTGACTGATCGAAGGAGGAGGAGGGTGAGTCAGGGACCCGAGCCACAGTGCATGAGGCATTGCTCCAATGGTCTAGGAGGACTTGGAGGTGAGACACCTCTAATGCAACCTTGTTTTCTTACACATGTATCTGTAAGAGAACATTAGAACAAATAATTGCTTTAGCATAAAGAGAAACAATCATATCCATTTGAGAATGAGAAAATATGCAAGAATTTATGTCTTTCCAGATGTTGAAGAGGATTTCCACCTTGAAAGTGTACCAAAGTTGGGTGAACTTAGCAGGGATCCCAAGCGGATCTCCCAGAAAAACCATATGCCAAGAAAAAGGTTCCAGCTCTGAAAGGGTCGAAAGAAGTCATGAATCCAAGTCCAAAGCTGTTGAGCTATGGGAAAAAACTAGAGAAGATGCTTAAATCTTTCAAGTTGCCCACAAAAAGGGAAATGAGGGTCTTGGACCCCCAAGTGTATAAGCTGAGAACCCACAGGAAAGCCTTGGAAAATAATACACCAAGCAAAGTGGGCCAGCTTTCGATTAACACTTGTAGACCAAGTGGTAGAAAATCTCTTTTGCCAAACATGAGCAAAGGAGTGAAGAAGCCACCTCTAGTTCAAAATATTGTTCATAGGAAAATGGGGTGAAAGACACTTGTAACCAAGCTGTGGCTTGTAGCTCCTGAGAGGAGTATCTGGAAACCACTTCCAGTCTTTCCACCAAGGTTTGTTCCCACGAATGCCAATTTCATGAAGCATTTCTGTTGGAATGGCACTCTCTAGATTGTCAAAAGTAGTGTGGTCCTAGTTTTGAAGTTTGTATTGGGCCTTACAAGTATCCCACTGCATAATGCACATAGTGGATCGGTGAAAGACCTATTGCAGGGTCTGAATGCCCTTTTTGTGGAATTTGAGCACTTTAAGCCAAGGCGATTTAGCCAAAAGCTGACCATTATACACAAGAAGAGGAGACCACCAAATATTCTACTAATTGAGAGAAAGCCCATCACGAAATCCAGCCCCGACCCATCAGAGCCAAGGCTTAACAGCCTCCCAGGCACACCAAATTCTTTTGGCCACAAAAGTTCCAACAATTTGAGCAGGCTCCTTCGTAACCAAGAGGGTTTGGAAGCCTATTCCTTTCTAGGTGGGTTTGTGAATAGGAAATATGGAATGAATACAATGTCTGAGGAGAATCTTCCAAGATTCATCTTCGGTGAGGGCCTAGATAATCCACTTGACACAAAAAGTAGTCCCTTGTTATTGAGTGGAGAGCAGCTCAAGCCCTCTAGAATCTTTGGGGGGGAAAAAATACTCCCATGCAACACAATGGAAACCCTTGTAGGTTTCAGAGGAGACCCATAGAAAATCTCAGAGCAAATTTTCAAGCCTACCATAGGCAGCTTTGGAGGGAGCCCAACAAGAAGAGTAGTAAACATAAGTGGCTGCCAAAAATTTAGAGCACACCTAGAAGTTTCCAGCCAGAGAAAGAGGCTTGGTAATCCAGTAAGCAATCCAAAGTGTTTTTCCTCATTGAGATAAGATAATTAAAAGGTAATACAAATATGATTTTATGCTTTGAACTACAAATAATTTTTCTTGGTATTTGAATGATCATTGACCCCATCATTTGAAAATTTACAACTATTTATAGACCAAAGTAGATAAGAGATAAGATAGTCACAAATATATTATACATCAATATAGTGATGAATAAGAGAGGAGGGAGGATGGTCCTCATCATCCTTCTTATCATAAAATTATAAGAAGAGGAATCACCTTCATTAAAAATGTTCTTAGATTGATATACCTCACTATAAAATTGTTATATTTCCCAATTGTGAATTGAGTGATTCAAGAAGGAGCAATGCCAAAATGTGGAGTTGAAGAGACCTTATTAAAATCAGCACTCATTCTAATAAAAATATTATGAGTAATTAGATGAATAATTTGGCATCCCTTTTTATTTTTTGGGTAACATATAGAGATATACGTACCCTTCAATTTCCTTGTAGGAATGTGGGCCGATGTTGGACATCCAAATACCATGAAATATTTCATTGTAAGTTTCTTTCTACTCCAAGTTTCAAAAGGAGAAACTCCTTTCAAGATTTTATGGGGAAATTTGTTCTATACATAGTTAACTTAATAGTGCCCAAAATTGTTGAGAAAGTGATATAAAGTTGACCAAATTTCTTCTCAAGTGAAAATAACATTAAGTAAATCGACTCTTGTTCCTCAACCTATGTTAGATGGATTTTTCTAGGGGTAATATTAGAGATATATTATCCAAAAGTATTCAAAACATTAAAACAAATAATATTCTTATTTTTAAATATGTATAATGCTAAGGATATTTTAAAAAAGAAAAATCCTACTCATTTAGTTGTCCATCAAAAAACTATTAAAAATGATAGTATTGATAAAATCTCTAAAGTTAGGAAAAGTGAAAAAAAAAAGTAAATATGATTGCATATATATTGGTTGATTCTTGATTCATTAGCACTTTATATTCTTAGTTTTATTTTACTCAAAAATGATAGTTATGTCATGGAATATTAGGGGATTGGGGAATATTCCTCATTATAAATGTGTTAATGAATTTATCTATATTTATAAGCTAGGTGTTATCTTCCTTCAAGAAATACACTTTTTAGTAGAAGATATTTTAATTATATCTTCTTTCCTTTAGAATGGTAGTCAAAATCAATGTTATGGAGCTCAAGTTTCTATAGGAGAGGTAGATTCTCTTTGGGACACTCATCAAATTTTAACATTTTGTTAACAAGTAAAAATTCAATATATTTTGTTGATACTTATTTTTATTTGGAAAATTATTTTTATCGTCACATATTCAATTTGTTCATTCTTTTTCATAATTTTTCCTTAGATTTTGGCTGGAAATTTTAATTACCTTCTTTCTCTTGAGGAGAAAATTAGGTGATTGAATCAACTTGATCAGTATTGATCCTTGTTCTAAGATAATTTATCTTTTCTTAATCCTATGGATGTTAAACCAAGTGGTGGTATTTTCAATTTGAAAGATAGGAGATGTGTTTTTGACTCTAGTTTTGAGTTCTTGGATGAGTTTC